>VDFB02193867.1:145571386-145954713 GCA_007258455.2 Sequoia sempervirens | reverse complement strand
CATGCAATATAGACTTTGTATGCATTCATGCATACATGTATGCATGTGTATATGTATGCATGTAATTGTGTATATATGTATACATGTACCTATGTATCCATGTGTGTGTGTATGTATATAGCAGATTATGAAATATGTTATCGAATATGGTCTAAAAGACTAATGAGCAGCTACCTAATTAATTAGATATGAGATGATAAAAGAGTAAATGAGAGCTACCAACTCAAAAAAATGCCAAAGTTAACATAGTTTAGATCATTTTAAGTGTTATTCATTCAAATCTTTCCTTGAAATACCAAGGATTCATCTGAGTCTCGAAAGCATTATGTAGAAATCCTTTTTCTCATTGTACTTGGTGCGTGTGAGACCTGTAAAGATTATATATCTTCAATTGCTGCACAGGTGTCCCATAAAGAGAGCTTTGGAACAGATGTGTTGTCATAAAGGATAGAGGAATATTGTCAAATATCGTGGTTATTGCCCTCATAGGCACACATGCAAAATGTGGAAGCATATAGAAAGCAAGTGAACTCTTTAACAATCCCATGAAATATAGTCTTTGTATGCATCCATGCATACAAGTATGCATGTATATATGTGTGCATGCAATTATGTATATATGTATGCATGTATCTATGTTTCCATGTATATATGTATGTATATAACAGATTACTATTGCATTTGCTTTAAATACTTTTTTGTGGATTGCGCCAGCCAGTTATACTTCAACATGTTAACATATTGTGGCATTTATCTATTTTTGCTACCCATGGGTGTGGCTTTCTGAATCGTTTTTATTTTAAAATGCTCATGAAAATGCAAATGCATAGATTCATTGATGGCTATGTGTCCTCATGCATATATGCATATGGAGTCATTTGAATATATGCATATTTTAAGGGATCTATTAATACGTGGATATATGCATCCATGGATGCATGAATGCATATATATATGTATGCGTGTAATCATGTATGTATGTATACATGTATATATGTGTGCATCCATGCATGTATGTATGCATCTGTGCATGGATGCATGTGTGCAGGTATGTGTCTATGTATACATTTCATCCATCAATCAATGTCAATTAATAAACTAGCGCTTGCACCTAAAAAAATGTTCAAGGATACCATGAGTTGTGATTTTTGGTTGCATGAAGTTTGATTAAACAATTTATAGTTAGTGCTAGACAATAAAATGAAATAAACTTAGGCAAATGTAAATACAATGACCCCATCTAATTACAAAATGAATATTTATGTGGCTTTTACATGATAGCAGGTTCGCAGCCATGAGACTTCATTGAAGCTTAAATGTCATAGTGTATGTAGCATATTACCCAATAGCTCTATCTCACATTTCATTCATGTCAATTTAGGCAATTCCATATTTCTCATTTACCCTTGTATCATCTCATATCTAAATAATTAGGCAGCTGCTATTTAGACTTTAAGTACATAACAATTAAAAGAAAGAAATAATTACAATTATGCTTGTGTACATTTGAACTATTAATCAAAGGCAATTAAAAAACTAGCACTAGAAAACCATGTGCGTGTTAATATGTTGGATAACATGTATTTGTGCATAGGTGTATATGGATGCTATGAATTGTGACTTCTACCATTATGTGGCACTTACTATTACTTGTGCAATCAAGTGACATGCAAGTAGAATTCATAACTCATGGCATCCAGATACAGTCAAGGACAAATACAAACGAAGGTTGTTGGCATCCTGATAAGAAAGATGATGAGATACATCCAATTAATGTATGCCACAACATCTTATTCAATGAAGATGATTTCGATAGGGACGTTACAAATGAGAATCCTTATTGGTGTCTAAGTAATCGTGTTTTTGAAGACTTCTCAAGAAAATTGCATGCTAATACTATTAGCGAACAGGTGGAATCAGATTTATTAATTGACTTTGATTAATGGGTCAAATGTGCACAAGAATAGTTAAATAATTAGGTAGCTATTAATTAGTCTTTAAGTACATAACAATTAAAAGGAATAAATAATTACAAGTATCCTTGTGTACATTAGAACTATTAATCAAAGGCAATTAACAAAGTAGCACTAGAAAACCATGTGTGTGTTAATATGTTGGATAACATGTATTTGTGCATACATGCTTATGGATGCTATGAGTTGTGATTTCTACTTCCATGTGGTTGGTTTAAACATTTAATAATAAGTGCTATATAATGGAATGAAATTAACTTGGGCAAATGGAAATAGAATGACCCCATGGAGTTGGAACTTCAATGTTTATGTGGCTTTAACATGATGGCAGATTTGTGTCCATGGGACTTATTTGAATCTCAAATGTCACAGTGTAAGTGGCGTATTAGCTAGTTAGCTTAGCATGATAGCTTTGAAACAAGTTAATTCAGCGATCAATCAGGCTAATTGATTGATGAATTAATTGTGTTGAGTGGTTAGTCATGGTTAATTATTAGTCATCTTTACCTTCCAAATCAGTTAAATCAATCTTGCCTATTCACATTCACAGGGGTAGAGCTAGATTTCACAATATTTCTGAGCATTTTGTGTGTCTTTAATAAAATAGGAGCTTTAGAACAGGATATGTACATTCATTGAAGCATGAAAGGACGTGGATTTCTAACAGATATTATGGTTTGAAATGATGTCATGAATATGCATACAAAATATGGAAGCACAAGAAACACATGTAAATTGTTTGGCAGAATTCCTCGAAGAAATGTTAGCTCTTGGTGTGTAATGATTACAAGTTATGCAAAGAATTATTTGTAGAAAAATATTTTTGCAAACTTTGAACCAAACTAACTAAATAGCTGATCAAGTTAACTCTAAATCAAGTTACTTGACTAATCAATGAAACTACTTCACTGATAGATCAGCTTTCTTGAATCGTTAATTATAATTAACTATAAATCATCTTTATTCACCAAATCATTTAAACCAATCATGGCCATTCATATGCAGAAAAAGAATTTCTTAAAAATGCTTTATAGACATAGAAGCAAATGCAATTACTAGCTACAAAGCGAAATCGCACAATCTTCGCCAACATGTTCCCTTGCGTTTCTTGTGCTACAAATATTCAACCGTGTCTAATATGTGGACAATGTGTTGAAAAGGCTTTAGAAACTGTTAGGCAAATGCAATTTACATATATAAGCCTGAACTCCACAATTGCTTTCAGCTTTCTCGCTGTCATCAAAGCATAAAGGAAAGAGGAATTTTTTCAAATGTCATAGTTATTGTCGTCATAGGCACATATGTAACATATGGATGCATACATAACGCAAGGACACTGTTTGACAAAACTTCTCAAAGAATTGTAGTCTCCTGAATTATTTCAACCATTCAATTATCTCATCAAATGTCAATTAACTATTTTTGTTTGTAGTTGACTTTTCACACTCCTAATTTATGTACTTTTACATGATAATTCACATTATCAATTAATGAATCAAATTATCTTAATTAATTAATCTTATTTACCCTTCTATTATTTCATATCTAATTCATTACATAACTATTAATTAGTATTTAAATACATAATAATTAAAAGAAAGAAATAATTATAACTATCCTTGTGCACATTTGACCCATCAATCAAAGTGAATTAATATATCTGATTCCACCTGTTCACTAATAGTATTGGCATGCAATTTTCTTGAGAAGTCTTCAAAAAGAGGATTACTTACACACCAATAAGGATTGTCATTTGTAACCTCCCTATCCAAATCATCTTCATTGAATAAGATTTTGTGACATACATTAATTGGATGTATCTCATCATCTTTGTTATCAGGATGCCAACAACCTTGGTTTGTATTTGTCCTTGAGTGTATCTGGATGCGATGAGTTATGAATTCTACTTGCATGTGGCTTAATTGCACAAGTAATAGTAAGTGCTACATAATGGTACAAAATAAACTTATGCAAATGGAAATAGAATTACCCCATCTAGTTAGAAATGTCACAAATGTCACAGTATATGTGGCATATCAGCCAATAGCTCTATTTTGCATGATATTCATAGATGCATGTATGCATGTATCCATAGAAACATACATACATATATAGGTGGATGCATGCACACATAATCAGATATATGCATAAATCAATATATGCATGGTTGCATCTGTGGATACATAGATACATAATGACATGTCCAAAAAGAAGCTTCGACATATGCATGGTGGAAGCATATAATATTGAAATGTTTCTAGCAAATTTTTATCAATGAGTATTTAGTTTTGAGTTTTCATTTATCCTTGTATCATGTCATATCTAATTAAGCTTTCTTCTTCCAATCAGAAACATTGTATCATGTAATAAGATTTAATTAGAAATCAAAGAACATTTGTTTAGTTTCCTAAAACAATAGCAATAAAGCTCAAGGAAATTATGAAAATGCAAACAACTCCTTAGAATTATAATTATCCTTCTGCACATTATACTTATCAATCAAAGCCAATTAACAAAGTAGCAATAGAAAACCATGTGCATGTTAATATGTTTGACAGCATGTATTTGTGCATAGGTCTATAAGTATGCCATGGGTTGTGATTTCTCCTTGCATGTAGTTGGATTAGACAATTAATAATTACTGCTGGATAATGGAATGAAATAAACTTAAGCAAATGGAAATAGAATGACCGTATCGCTTTGGAAACTGGAAAATGAATATTTTTGTGGCTTTTACATGATACGAGGTGTGCAGGCACTAGACTTCTTTGAAGCTCAAATGTCATAAATGTCATAGTATCTGTAGCATATCAGCCAATAGCTCTATTTTGCATTTTTCTCATGTCAGTTTAGTTGAATCCATATTTGCCATTTACCCTTGTGTCATCTCATATCTAATTAATTAGGTAGCTGCTAAGTGGTCTTTAAATACATAATAATTTTTTTAAAAAATAATAATTACAACTATCCTTGTGTACATTTCAGCTATTAATCAAAGCCAATTAACAGAGTAGCAGTAGAAAACCATGTGCATTTTAATATATTAGATAACATGTATTTGTGCATTTTAATGTGCTATGTAACATGTATTTTAATATGTTAGATAACATGTGTTTGTGTATTTGTACAATAGAACACAATCTTTCTCAGCATTTTGCGTGCCTTGAGTAAGATAGGAGCTTTAGAATAGGAAATGTATATTCATCCAAGCATAGGAGGAGGTGGATTCCTCACAGATATTATGGTTTGAAATGTTGTGATGAATATGCATACAAAATATGGAAGTGCAAGAAACACATGTAAACTATTTGACAGAATTCCTCGAAGTGATGTCATCATTTAGTGTGTAATGATTCCAAGGTTTGCATTAATCGTGCTACATGCAAGTAGAAATCACAACTCATGGCATCCATACACAACTGTGCACAAAAGCGATTGTGCACTTTCAGTTGTAATCTATAAATTGCATTTGCTTCATAGTCTCTAAAGCCCTTTCAACCCAACTTAAACCATATCTCTCTAAGAAGTTTTGTCAAACAGTTCACCTGCCTTGTATATGCTTGCATATTTTGCATATCTGCCTATGAGGACAATAACCACGACATGTAACAAAATTTTTCTATTGTCTTTAAATACATAACAATAAAAAGAAACAAATAATTATAACTATCCTTGTGTACATTTCACCTATTAATCAAAGCCAGTTAACAAAGTAGCAGTAGAAAACCATGTGCATGTTAATATGTTAGATAGCATGTATTTGTGCATAAGTGTATAAGGATACCATGAGTTATGATTTCCACTTGCATGTAGTTAAAGTAAACAATTAATAATAAGTGGTAGATAATATCTAATTAATTGGGTGGTTGCTAATTCGTCTTTAAATACATAACAATTAAAAAAAATAAACAATTACAATTATCCTTGCATACATTTTACCTATCAATCAAAGCCAATTAACAGAGTAGCACTAGAAAACCATGTGTATTTTAATATATTAGATAACATGTATTTGTGCATTTTAATGTATTATCTAACATGTATTTTAATATCTCAAATAACATGTGTTTGTGTATTTGTACACTAGAACACAATCCTTCTCAACATTTTGTGTGCCTTGAATAAAATAGGAGCTTTAGAACAGGATATGTATATTCATCCAAACATAGGGGGAGGTGGATTCCTAACAGATATTATGGTTTGAAATGTTGTGGTGAATATGCATGCAAAATATGGAAGTGCAAGAAAGACATGAAAACTGTTTGACAAAATTCGTCGAAGAGATGTCATCACTTGGTGTGTAATGATTCCAAGGTTTGCAAAAAATTGTTTGTTCACAAAGCATTCAAATTCTTTTCTATAGACCTTGGTATCAATGATCTCAGGAGTGTAGGGAGAATATTTGCTAGGGTCTGCAAAAAACGTGTTTCTTGAATATGCAGAAAGCAATATGGTTCATGTGCATATCCAAAGCCTCTAGAGAGTCATGGTAAGTCTTGAACATTCGAAGTACAGGAACCTATGATAGATAGTTTGTGTAGTTAATCTTTTTTTCATTCATACATGGTTCTATTTAATCTAAAAAAAGACTTGCTAGTGTTTTTCCTGTTTTGACTATGAGTATCCAATACACTATTAGCATCATATATTGCAATTATAATTTTGCAAGTTGATTCCATAGGTGTGTGTTGATGCATTGTGAAACCCAGCTTGCATTTCTGGTATAAAATGAAACAAAATAAAAAAAGTGGTTGTTTGTTGCCTTGAGTAACTTGTTTCCTGGTGTCGATTCTAGAGAGACAACAACTAATGCTCTGTCACTGTAAACTTTCCCTTTGCACTCATGGATTGCATGCTTCTACCTGCCAGTTTTAAAATCTATGCCTCTAGTTTCATTTTTTAAATCAATTTATGATTTTACTTCTTTATGATTTTTTTATTTTTTTTTAAACTGAAATGATTTGTAAATCTATTCACCTTATATCTTACATTGAGTGTGACCTATTATGCAATAAATCAATCTCACATTCTAGTCATGTGAATTCAGGAAATCCTATATTTCTCTTTGACACATAAATCTAAGTGATTTAACAAATGACTCAATAATTCATTTTACTCATGTCAAGCAAGTCAATTCCATGAGTCACTTGTCACTCAAGTTAACTACTTAGTTGATCACAGTAATTATTAATTAACATACGTCATTGATCAATCAAGCTACTCTACTAATTAATCATTTATTTTAAATAGTTAATCATACATAGTTATAAATCATCCTTATTCTCCAAATCATCTTTATCATCCAAATCAATTAAATCAATTTTGGCCATCTCTATGCAAAAAATGAATTTCTTGAAAATGCTTTAGAAACTTTGAAGTGAATCCAATTCATAGGTATGAAGCCAAATTGCACAATATTTACCAACAACTCCCCTGGTTAAAATTGTAAATCATTATTAATCAAACAATCTTTATTTATTACTTGTTATTCATGCTATTATTAGTTCCTGCCGCCAGGCAAGAATACTTATGCATTTTCTCTGAATGCTTTAAAAGGGCAGTATTGGCCAATCACATAGCGGCATTCAAACATATTACTTTTTATTTGTATAGTTGAAATTTTGAAAGCTATTATTTATATTGGAAAATTAGCATTTATCTGTTTTCCTATTCGTCAGAGTAGGTTTATAAATCATTTCTTGATTAAAAAAGTCAAGAAAATGCGAACACATAGATTGATTAAATAAATTTAAGCAAAGGCATAGTTTATAAAGCTGGCGGCCAGAGGTGCGCAATGCATGAGTGCAAATTAAATGCATTAAAATATCAAGAAAATGTGAACGCATAGATTGATTAAATTGTTCTAGGTGAAGGCATAGTTTATAAAACTAGCGGGTAGACGTACGCAATCCATGAATGCAAATTAAATGCATTAAACCGCATTTGGCTTGAGGTGAAGGTGCTAGAATGGCTTGGTGTTCACGCGTGGCCAATGTACTTTGGTCATTTAATATAGATTTGACCCACTTGCTATGCATTGTTATTGCTTTGTGAATGTTGTTTTTCTATTCTGCAGGCCTGTGTTCTAAGGAAGAGTTTGTAGTTGTAGAGAAGGAGATGTTGTAGTTGCAAAGTCCAGACCCATAAACGAGTTACTTGAGGTGATAATTTATTATTTTTTGTAGTTTCACTCCCTTTAACTACATGTATCTATGCATGTACGTATGTATCCATGTCTCTATGTACATTTACATGTATCTATATGCATATGTATGTAAATATGTATAGATGCATATATGCATACATGCATGTCTCTGGATATATCTAGGCATATATGTATTTATGCATGTATGTATATATGCGTGGATGTATATATGTGTATATGCATACATGCATGAATGCATATATGCATATATGCATTCATGTATCTATGCATATATGTATCTATGCATGTGTGTACATATGTGCATGTATATGTGTATGCATCTATATGTCTTTTCTAGGGAGCAGTTTGTAGCGACAGAGCAAAGGTTGTCATACTTGCAAAGTGCACACTCACAAACAAGTTGCTTGGGATAATAAATAGTTGTTTTCCTTGGTTTCCTTTCATTATATAATGCATAGCCAAATTGGGTTTCACAGTGCTCAGCTTATGGTAATCTTCATAGGCTGGTTCCTTGGATACAGAATTGTCTTTTGCCTAGTGTACAGTGTACATGCTTAACAAGTACTTGGTCCTTTTGAGTCCAATAAAGATTACATATCTTCAATTACTGTAGAACTGTTCCATAATAAAAGCTTTAGAACCAGTGTACTGTCAACCTGTGCCATAATGAAACCTTAGGAACAATGTATGGACAATGTGTTCAAAAGGCTTTGGAAACTGTCAAGCAAATGCAATTTACAGATATTAACCTAGACTCCGCAATTGCTTTCAGCTTTTTTGCTGTCACCAAAGCTTAAAGGACGAGAATTTTTTCAAATGTCATAGTTATTATTTTCATACGCACATATAATCTTATTTACTCTTCTATCATCTCGTATCTAATTAATTAGATAACTGTTACTTAGTCTTTAAATCTCATTGTTTTCAATCACTTGTAGTGGAGTTTGCATTAAGCTAATAACATGTTCTTTTTTGTTTTAACATGCCTAGCCTCCTTGAGTAGACATTAACAGATGAATTTGAATACTTAAAGAACTGGTTGTTATAAAGCCAATGAAGTTGTAGACATGATTTATGGATTTTAAATGTATATACAAAACGTAACATGTTTTAAAAAATTGAGAAGCACATTTTTAAACAAAAAATATTTCTAAAATAAACTATCTCCAATCAGATTGGTTGAGAAAGCTTCACCAATGTCTATAACTGAAACATAAAATCAAAGGATACATAAAATCAACACTGGATATAAACATAGTTTTTTGAAGGACCAGGAATAAACACATACAGTCATTCTGTAAGGTTAACTTGTAGCCAGAGGTGGGGCAGGAAGTGTCATAGTTGAAAGACATGAGTCTCAAAAGAAGACAAACAAATACTACAGCAATACTCCTTCGATACTCTAAGATATATTTCATTGTAAATTGAAAAACATGCTCCAATCCTAATGACTATTCAAATACGATTTTAGAATTTGCATGACATGGCATTTTACTATGATTAAGAGAGAACTAGATAAATATACCACAATTGTGTTGAATCTTGAATGGAAAGAGGTGCAAAGTTTTAAGCTAATCACATTACAAAATGAAATAATTGCATTTTGACACCTTGGACTAAAAAAAAAAATGGGAAACAAGAAATCACAGTAGAGTGCAATTAGGATTTGATAGTAAAAAGAGATTTTAAAAATTTATATATTGAAAAAGGAATTTGAGATAATACGCCTAATTTCTTTGGTGCAACTTTCCTTCTATTTGGTTGTGGTTGCGATGGAGCATCTTTTGCTTCAAGAGCAACACACTTTGCTAAATTTGTCTAATGTCTCTTTCCTTGAGTATGTGCCAAATAATTGCCTTCATTATTGTGTAAGGTAAAACATAGTTTGCAGGCTTTTACTGTAAAATGACAGCTCGTTTGGCATTAAACAGTAGCTAGTACTTGTTTTTGTCAAAACTTGACAATCCTAGACATGTCTCCGTTGTGCAAAATAGTGACGGCTACAAAGCTCAAAACAATTGCGCACTTTTAGTTTCAATCTATAAATTGCATTTGCTTGACAATCTGTAAAGCCCTTTCAACCCAACTTAAATCAATTTAAAATATGAATTTACAATAAAACTATATAAATGCGTTAAAGCAATACGAAACCCAACTTGCATTTTCACTATTAAATGAAACAAAACAGAAAAAAATAACTTCTCATCACCTCAAGCAATTCGGTTCTCGGCCTCTAGTCTGCAACTCTGCAATCACAAGATCTCCTGCTCAGCTACAAAGCAAAGCACTATGCAATACAGCTTCCATACGCAATTAAATGACGCGAAACTACAAAAAATAACAATTATCACCTCAAGTAACTTGTTTCTTCACAGTCTCTAAAGCCCTTTCAACCCAACTTAAACCAATTTAAAATACGAATTTACAATCAAACTATACAAACGCGTTAAAGCACTATGAAACCCAATTTGCATTTTCGCTATTAAATGAAAGAAATAAGATTTATGAATTAAATAGTATATGCCACTCACTGTACTCATTTGTGTAGATTGTCCTTGTAACATGGCTTCATACTTTCAAGTTTATTTAAACATTCAAGGACAAATTGCAGTGTCAGGTAACGATATTAACCTTCTCCTTTTTTTTTTTGAAATGCAATGTAGAATTTTTTAAATATGTGCATCTGGAAAAAATTCCTGTGTTTAAAAATGCAATAGTATATGTATTTCCACATTGCTCATGTCTCAATTTTGTCATTGTACCAGGGGAAAATACTAGTAACTGCGATATGAGTCTAAATTCATACATTGCTCTAAGCCTATTTAATCATTTAGCAGCAGATTGCAAGGTTAGCTTTGCAAATTGTCTTCCTGCTTTTCTTGGAATGCAATTGAAATTCTTCTATTTAAATATTGCATAAGGTTCTATTTCATGTGTTCATTTTGTCATCTTATATTCCTAATTTCTGTGAACACAAATGATTTACAAGGCTGATAGCACATATAGGACAAGAGATAGATGCATCTTCCATAATTGCAATAGTGATTTGTGTTCGAAAATAGAACAAATTTTGCTTATATGTTAATCAATTATACTTCATGTATACAATATCCATAGAATGGAATGAACTGTTAGAATGCAACTTTCAAACTGTTTGTAGTTTCAAAAAGCTTTTAAAGTCATAATTCTTTGTTTTACATCAATTGGTTTCTACCTCTATGCATTAAAGCGAATTTTGTTCAGAAGACTGATTATATGTGTGGCAAGTTCTTATGCATTGTGCAAGTGATAATAAGATTATTCTTACTGCATTGCAAAAAAAACCAGAAAGTTAATTTCAAAAGCTGACATGACACATGAGTACAGTGAATGGTGTACTACATTGCTAACAAACATGAAACAATATTTTCTCATGGGTCTGTTTGCATGCGAAATGGCCTTAATTATAATTTTTTTGCTCACATTGCCAATTTCACTATGTACTTTAAATTCCTAAACTGAAAGAAGACTAAGAGAAATAACTATTTATTGCCTCAAGTAACTCGTTTCTGGTTTTGGACACTGTAACTATAACAAAGTCTGCTCAATCACTATAAACTCTTCTAGAACAAAGACTTGTAGAACAAAAAAACAAGGTGCACAAAGTAATGGTCATGCATAGAAAGTGACTTGTAACCTATGCATGACCACTAAGCCATTCCAATAGTTTCTCATCAAGCCACATGCCATTTAATGCATTGTCTGCCTCTAGCCATCAGTTTTTATCTCTTATTTTTATTATTTAATCAACCTTTGCTTTCACTTGTGCTCAATGAATCTATGCCTTTGCATTTTCCTCAAAATTTTAAAACACTAATGATTTTTTAAGCTATTTCTACAAATAACAAAAGACAGAATTTTTTTGATCAATCAATCCCTTTGCATTGACCTATTTCTTTTGAAACAAAAATGATTTATATAGCTATTGTCCACATGTTGCTTGATGCTTCTTCATGTCAACAACATTAAAAATCATTTTTTTGTTTTACAAAATCAACCAAATAAAAGTGCATAGAAGCAAAGCAAACAAATTTAAAAAAACATTTAAAGACCATAGACTACAATTGACAATGTGAGCATTCTTATCCACCATTTCTTGCATGAAAAGAATTCTACATGGAAATATTGTTTTGTGTTTGTGGCATGGAAAGTATACATCATGCATTGTACTCATTTGTCCAATTTGTCTATGTAACAGGAATAAGTACATACCATCCCAGTGGGAGACACTAAATGAGAAGGTTAGATTAAAGAATTAATACTTTTCTTTCTTTGTGCTTCTAAAAAACTGTTCGCTATATAGTATGCCACATAGACTTGTGCTATTGCTCGAGTTCCATTTGCCATCACATATATAAATTATCATCTTCCAAGAAACTCCACAACATGTTTAATACTATAGAATGCTATTCAGGGAAAGCAAATAGGCGACATAGGGACAAAATAATAGACATTGAAACCTATGAATTCACAAAGCACCCACAAATATCAAACATTGACAATGTGCTTAAGAGCGAGGAGCTTTGTAGACTAGGTACATTTACATATAATGTTGGTGATTGTTTATTTGACTCATTACAAGTACTACTTAACAATCAGTACACATCAATTCAACTATGAAATGGAGCCATAGATTACTTTTTGAATCGCCTCCAAAACAATGACAACAAAGCATTAAAATCATATAACGATGAACTAGATCCTGATACTCTGTATACATTGCACAAAGTACATGACCCACAAACATATTTCCGCAGAATGCGATTATCTGCAAAGCCACACCTAGATTCAAGTGAGTGTGGATTGTGGGGTGACTTATTTTGCATTCACTGGATATCCAAATGGTTGAATATACAAATATGCCTTTGGTCGAAAACAACAGCAAGAAGGTACTTAGACTTCAACAATTCTGATTACACACAATCAGTTTCTATACTATTCCATTACAAAAATTCTCTAAGTGGACACTTTGAACCACTACTAAGAATTGAAACACAAAACATTACTTCAAAATAGTCCCTGCATTTAGATGACATTGAAAAACCTACCACAAAGCATCCTCAAATATCAAATATTGGCAATGCCCTTAGAAATGAAGGCCTTTGTAGATTAAACACATTTGCATACAATGTCGGTGACTGTTTGTTTGACTCGCTTCGAGTGCTACTTAACAATCAGTACACCTCAACTCAATTACTAAATGGAGCTATAGATCACTTCCTGACTTGCCTTCAAAATAAGGATGAAGAAGCAATTAAATCATATAACAATGAACTTAATCCTGATGCTCTATATACATTGCACAAACTGCATGACCAAGAAACATATCTTCACAAAATACGATTGTTTGCAAAACCATGCACAGACCATGGTGAATGTGGATTGTAGGGTGACTTATTCTGCATTCACTGGATATCCAAATGGTTGAAATTGCAAATAAGTCTCTGGTCATCAACAACAGCAAGAAAGTACTTGGATTTCAACAATTCTGGATATACACAATCAGTCTCTATACTGTTCCATGATACAAACCCTCTAAGTGGACACTTTGAGCCACTTCTAAGAATTGGAACACAAAATTTACCTCACCAATCTTCAATTAGCTTGTACCGGCTAAAAAAGTCAATCAGAAATAATACACAATACAAAACTGCCTATCTGAAAAAGACAGATAATCTACAAAGAAACAAGAAACATTTGATTCCTTTTCTCACACCAAACAATTTCAAACATAAATCAACAATAAGACTTAACCAACTGAAAAACTTGATTAGGAAACAAAAACAAAAACAAAGTGTACCTGTGAGTCCAATGAAAAAGAAAACATTGTCGCCAAAAGAAATTTATAAAACAGTAATACAGGATACACCAAAATATACATGTGCAGTTTGCCAAGTATTGTGTTTCAACAAGGACATCAGGACATTCAAAGAAAAACAAAAAGAACTATACTGTAGGCTACTACAATCAGATTGCTTGACATTCACAGATTCCATATGCCATGTATGCTATTTTGCATTGAAACAATCCACTATTCCAAAATATGCTACCCCACAGAAAATAAGAACTAATAAGCACTGTCCTATGTGCAAAATTCAACCCAACTAGAAGAACGACTTGTGTCACTTAGAATTGCATTTGCACAAATTTAGGAGCTAGGGTTCAAAAGGTCTCAAATAGGCCTAACAGGTTCTATTATAAATGTTCCTGTTGACATGAACATTATACAAAAAGCATTACCACAATAATTAACAACACACAAACAATTGTTGTTTCATTAAAAAGGTGCTTAGAATATAAAAATGCATTTCAAAAAGAAATGGTGCACCCAAATATCATCATGGAAGCTTTGACTCAATTAACAAGGACTTCACTATACAAAATGCACAAAGTCTACATAAACCAGGATTGGCAACAAGCTTTGCAATCCACTGCACAAATTGAAGACAGTAGCACACCAAGCGCAAGTGAAACATGATTCAGATAATGAAATGGAACATGAAAACCCATCAGAAACTTTGATACATGGATTCACTGAGTCTAGAAGTATACATAGTATGCAAGACAAGATCATTGAAATTGCACCTGCAGAGGGCAAGTATCCAATTGGAATTTCATATTTGCATGTGTATATGTTTATATGTCTACATGTACATATGCATGTATTCATGTGTGCATGTATTCATCTGTACTTCTGTGTATCTATATATGCAATTACGTATACATGTATCTATGCAATTATGGATGTGTTGCTCTACCCTTGTAACAATATATTCTGTTCTATGGATATTGCATATAGAAATAGTAATTGGTTCTCATAGCATTGATAACAGTTGTTTTCGTCAATGCCCACCATAGCTTATATATATTAAGAAACATATATACCAAGACTTGAAACCACTGATTTTCAAAAGCTCTTGTTCCATTTTCAAAGACGCGTTACTATTGCAATCAGCTTTATGAAGCATTCATGTCCATAGAAATTAGGAGCAAGAATGACAACATGTTATAGAACATTATATTATGCCTTTCTAGCAGTTCTTTTATTGCATTTCAAGAAAAGCAGACACTAAATTTCTATTCATATTATTTCATCTATGGCGCTTATAGTTTTTGCATAGATATTACAGACATTGAGTTCATTGTTCGATAGTTCTATTGTTCTTCTCATGGCTTCAATATTTGATTTCTTATGTCACTTTTTTTTTGATAGAGCTGGATGCTTTTTCCTTCATGTTGTTATGCAATAAATGGTATGTGTTGTGCAGCTATTAGAATACTGTGGCCATATCTTTCCCACAGATCAATCTGTAGACATGTCAAAATTACATCATGCATTATCATTCAACCTTCATCATCCATTTAATTAAATAAATCAGGAAGCCATTTAAATCAAATCCTAAAACATTTTCCATCCTTTTCTGGATTTAAATAAATCAGAATATCAAAGTCTTGAAAGTCAAATCACCTAATCAGCATTAATCAGCATGATCATCATCTAATCCTGACCTAATACTAATCACATCCCACTTGCATTATCTAGACCTAGCCACTTGCACAATAAATCAATTTTATTGATTTATTAAAACCTCATTTTCTTTCAACATGACAAGTCAAACAGGGCATTTATTGCTGTTTTTCCTTGTCCCCCTCTCAGCATTTATGGCAAAATTTGAATTCAAATTTTCCCCCTCTTGGGCACTCTTCCCAAATCTTGCACACACATCCATCAATCACATGGTGACAAGTGTCCTTCTATCATTGGCTTGTTTTTGATCCCACATTGGTCCCTCTTCAACATTTGGCATTTTGAAAATCTTTAAATACAAGCATCATCCTCAAGCAAATCCTTCACAATCTTCACAATCTCCACAATTTCATCCAAAAAGCATATGCAAAGTTACTCTCCTTGAGAACTAATTTTGCTCATCATTTCCATCTTATCATCATCATCTAAGCTTATTTTATCAAGGATTGGGAAAGGGTCACTAGCACATGTGACACCAATCCACTATAAGATGCTAGTTTGATTCATTAGAATGATGCATTTCTATGTTTTGCTTGTTTCTTTGACATCATTCTTGTGATTAGATGAATCTTATATGGGATCTTTTGGTTTGTTTTGGTTACTAACAATACTAATGGTTTTTGTTTTTGATCCAATGCAGATTTAGGGTCCTACATTTGGCGCTAGAAGGAGGGCATGTTATGTTTTGGATACCCGAATGTCATTGATATGATTATGAGAGTCATTGATATGCTAACATTCTTATATTTTCTTCCATGTTATTTACTTTTCACTATTTGAGAAAACAGAACGTTGGTGAACTAATTCTGACTCATAACTATTCTAACATTACTCTGTTTTTTATGAATCTGTCTTACGTTTACCTCTTTTCTTTTAAAGGTAAATTCCAAGCTTGACTTTCAAGGTAATCTGCCCCTCTAGATGCGTAATATTTATGAACATCTTGCCATCTTATTTGGAAAATCTGTTTTATAATGCTGAACGTAGAGTGACAGAAACAAGTTTTCTGTGTGTGCTTTAATTAATTGGATTGTTGGTAAACGCAAGTTCAAAGTCTTCACCGAGGATATAATCGTCATTATTTTATACTGTCTAACGTTGCTTATTCTCCCCATCAGATCATATCAAAATCATGTAGCTTACTGTGCAATCATATCTTTGTACGCTGAAAGGCGTCTTCAAATTCAAGGAATCGATGATATTGTGTGCTTTGATCCACATTATGGCGCTTTATGATGATACGATGTGATTATTGCATGCTTTGATCCACATAATAGAATGATATCTGATGCAATGATGATAAACTCCTCCTCTATCTGTGGATGGACTTAGATGCTTATCTAGTTTTCTGTCAGCTGCTGGCAAAGGTCGCACAGCCTGGCCTTACATCTATCAATTGCATTCGCTTGAAAGTTCCAGAAAGCCTTTCAACAAATCCATTTTGTGCGTATCCTGCAAATAGTGTCTTCTGTGTGACCATGTTTATGTGAGGATTTCCCTGCACAATTCATGTGGTATGATTTGATTGACACAAAATTTCTGCGCTGGAGATGATAATCGTGATAATGAGAAAAGCCATTTTGCTTTCATTTACTTTTGTGTGTTTGGTTGGGAGATGTATTCACTGGTCCTGTTTTGAATATTGTATCGGCATCAATGTGTAGTGGTCGAATACTTTTATGTGTTTGGCAGTGGTCAAATACCTATTTTGCGCATGTGCTGCAAAGGTTTCATTTCTTTTAGATATTCAGGAAACAGTTGGTTGCAGGCTTACGAATAGGGAAACTGCTATATGTGTGTAGTTAATGCACTTAGACCATCATGGCATTCGCTGAGATCACATTCTTTGAGGCAGACTATCAAACAGTTCACACGTTTTGTCCATGCTTCTGGACTGGCAAAAAGTCCACGCACCTTGTCTAAGCTTTTAACTCATACTGCCTAACAGTCCACGCGCCCTGTCTATTCCTTTTGGCATTCTGTCAAACAGTTCACAGGCCCTGTCTATGCTTCCACATTTCAATTATGTCAAGCAGTTCGCATGCCTTTGTCTAGGCTGCCACATTTTTTTGCCTGCCATGCGCATTCTAGTATTCACACGTCTTGTATATGCTTCTACAGTCCACGCGCTTTGTGTATGATTTTAAACCATCACACAGTTAATAAATACAATCAATGCAATGTATTAAATAGACTTTCGGGTGATCTTTCAATACCTGCGTGCGCTATTAGTTGCCATGAAAATCCTTTCATTTATCACTCACCCTTTGCTGCTGGCAGAATAGACTCTGGATAACTCCATTTTGACCAAGTGAGGCGCTTTCACCAGCAAATACTCACCAAATGATAGAAATTTGAAAAATCCTTAAAAGACTTTGGGCGCGCTTATTTGTCTTTGTGATCTTACTTGCCAGTTGTAATCTGCTTTGTTGAATGCTTGTAAGGGACAGTTGTAAGGAGCACAGCAAACAAATATATTAAATGGAGTCATGGTAGGCGCAGTAAAAAGATTCATGATATGCTTGTTTGTCTAGCGCTTTTAATGTGATTGCTATCACTAATAAATATCTGTGCAGGGAATGATGATTGAATGGCATCTATGACAGACTGGAGAATCTACGTAGCCCTCAAGTCTTTGTGATGAGTTTAGAAAACTTGTTTTAGAGATTAGACAGATTTATTATTCTAGCTAACAGTTTGGCGCAGGAAATTTATCAATCCATCACGTTTCACCATTAGTTTCGTTTTGAAACATGCAAAATTTATGAACTTACAAAAGTTGGGTTATTGTTTGATTAAGATGATGCTTTGAAAGAGTTGTTCTTTTTAAGTTAATCCATTGATATGATTTATTAAAGTTTTCTATCATAAATCATTTCTCATCTTGGTGACCATAGTTAAATTTGAAATTTATGGTGAAAGACTTACTCTTTGTGATTGATTGATAAGGGAAGAAATGGATCTAACAAGTGTGATTTTTTTGTTTTTTTTTCAATGACATTACTATCAAAGCAAAAAGTCACTTTTAAATATTTCTTTTATTATCATTGGTTTTCTTTTTATATCATGCTATTGTTTGGAGTTAATAATCAAAAGACATTTAATGTTTTTAAAATCTCACATGATTTGTTCTTTTGATTGATAGGTACCAAAAAAGCGAACAAAGGCAAGGTACAAAAGCAAACGAAGGTACAAGCGAAGGTACAAACGAACAAAGGCGAAAAGATGCAAAGCAAAAGAGGAGGAGGATTCTTGTTTGAAAACACAATGTGTTTTTTAACACTTTGATTTTTTTGATCAATACTACTTCACGAAAGGAGGGAAATGTTTTTTTTGAAAACACAATGTGTTCTTTAACACTTTAAGTGTTTGATCAACACTTCACGAAATTGTTTTCCTTTTCGTTTTAGAACATTAGTTTTCAATTGGGGCTAAAACGAACAATTTCATTTTCATTGCAAAGGGCTTAAAACGAACCTTAGAACAAATTTACTAGATTTCGTTTTGGTTTAAAATTGAACAAGGCAAACTTCACACTTGATTTTGGTGCTTAAAATGAAGTCATCATTGCTTTGAGGCTAAAACGAACAAGTGCTTGATTGTGTTATTTTGTCTTTTGAGTGCGTATCCTCTCCCCTTGCGCTTCGTGCGATCTAGGGTGCAAGAGAAACACTCAAAATACATTTTATTGCTTTAAAACACTTCATTTTGGGCTTAAAAATTGAACATCTTGTGCGAGTGTGAGTAGGGGCATTTTCGCGTACATTCTCGTTCTTTGTGCCATCAAAGATCGATCGAGTTACGGATTGTGTCTTTGCTAGCTTTTGTTTATCTTAGAGGGCCTGCCTTGGGGAAAAAGTACTCACCCAAGCGACGACTCAACCGGTAACACTCTAAAGCCAAGAGTATTTCCAGCCGGGATATAAATGAGGATTTTGGTTAAACGCCATAATCACGCGGTTGGCTCCGACAAGATGGATCCGAAAGGGGACTCTTGCACGCTTGGGTCAACTCCTACTTAACGGAAAAGTCCTTACTAGGAACCTATGTGTTAGAATTCACAAATCCTTAATCTGTTTGTTGGTGCAAGAACGTCGCTCGGGTCACCCCACAATTTACGGCTTTTAGTAGAGATGGAAAGCATGCCATGGGAGTTTCATGGGTGTTGATGCTTGGCTGCCCCGTATAAGTGAGTGCCGTGGAGGGGAGCCGTGGGGTCAAGCATCTAACCATCCGCTAAAAGTAGGCGTAGCTGGACTTGTCCAAGTGGGGATCTCAACAAACATTGTCTATCACATCCATAGGGCTTGTAATTATTCTTTGTTTACACAGTGGGTATTCGAAAACATTTTGCAAACAAACACTTAAACATGATCATGCAAATTTCAAACCCCTTTTGATAGAGCAAATACCTTTTGACAAATTTAAGTGTTGTTGCCTTCCCTTGGGATTATGTCCTTAGAGGTTTCTCATCACTTGAATTTATATCGTCATTTGCTCTAACTAGGGTTAACAATAGGAAATCCCTTTGCCTCAATTTCTTGGAACTCCCACACAACACTTTGTGGGAAGAAAAGGAATTTAGACATTGGACATCTTAGTTTGAAACCTTAATCAAAGAGTGTGTTTGTGGTAAAAAGTACTCATTAAGCAAAGATAACGAATTGGACCCCACACATGTGCTTGATATCTTTTGGTCATATTGGTCTTTTGATTGCTCTTAGAGAAAAGTGTGTTCTTCAATACCTTGGCCTAGTAAACAAAGTCTCTCTAAGTCTCTTAGGATCAAAATCCAACACTTCATTCACCTCAAACATTTATCAACATCATCCCACCAAAACAACTTTAGATCTTTGCAAACATCATTCTAGACTTGGGTACATCCTTAAATCAAATCAAAATCATTTGTTTAGTTAGATGTATGGGAATGCATCCTTTTTCATACATTTAATTAAATTAGAAAACCTTTTGAACAAGTTCATCCTAAAGATAACATCCAACATCTTAGGGTTTCAAGTTCATCATCCACATCAAACAATCAAAATCAAAATCCCTAAGTCTAGCATTGATTCAAAGTTCCTAAACGTTCATCACTCATCCACCTTTCATCCTCCATCTCGCCATTGGTCCTAAGAACCTTAGAGGTCACTTTCATAACAAAGTCAAAACACAAGAAGAACATGGAATATACACTTGATCCATACATCTTGGGTAATCCAAATCAGTTGAATCTTCAAAGCCTTGCAATGCCTATCAATTATCAAAGTCCATGCATAGGATCATTGCCTTCGACAAATGTCAATGGTACAACAAGTGTGAGTATGCCCAAGTCAAAGTTTGGAACACATTTCCCCATGATAGATCTAAGTCCAAACCTACAAATCCACCAATTGAATAATCAATGCATGAGCCTTGAAACGAACAACATCATTCCACCAAATCCCTACAAACCAAATGTGGATGTACCAAGTACAAGTTTTCGAAACATGAATCCTAACTCGAAAAACTTTGGAAAAATGATTCCCAATACCAACAATGTTCATCCTATCATGCCAAATCTAAACATCATCCCAAATCAGAACATTATCCAAAGTCAATTTTCCCATAATCCCATTCAAAAACTGCAAACATGCATGCCAAAACTACTTGAACACAAGCCAAATCAACTATCTCAAGTGAGTCAAGATCAAAATCAAGAACAAATTTGGCAAGATCAAATTGCGGAAATAGTTGAGGCATTGCGCCAAGGGAAATCTCCACCACCATTACCTACATCATTCCTTGGTTTAGGGATTCCCCCTTTACCTAACACCAATCACGCCACCCAATTCAATCCAACTAACGTCAATCAAACCATCACGTCAAATCCTTTGAATATACCATCGACATCGCACCAACAGATGGTATCCAATCAAGCAACAATGATGATCCCAACCAATCAAAATACGGTGTCCCAAGGACCTATCACCTCAGTTATTCCAACCATCACTATCCCTTCAATCATTCCAAACACCACTATCACGCCCATCACATCTCAAACCCCCACAATCAATCCAAGCGTATCTCAAACACTTGTCACTACATCCAACATGATTTCGAATCCACCACCACCCCCACCACCACCAATTTCCACCACATCAATCCAATACAATGTGACATTACAAGCTGCTTTTCAAAAAGGATACCAACAATATCTAGCCATGCAACAAGAAACACAAGCTCAACAAGTGCAACAATCCTCTCAAGTTGCCCAAACCTCTCAAGCTACCCAACCAACACGAGCACAAACACAAAAGATAACAACTGTTGAGAACAAAGATCAAGATCACTCCATCATTGAATACCTTGAAGTTGTGTCTACTCCATCCAATGATCAAATGAATATATGTCAAGAATCACCTCTCAATCATGATCAAAATACATCGACAATACCCAACAATGATCCAATTCAAGAAATGTCAACATCATTTGACCCTATGGTTGAAGACATTAGAAATCTCTCTATTGCAATTGTTGAAAACAATGTTCAAAATCTATCCATCAATAAAGATATTTTCGCTTCATCCAACGAGGCATCGACCAGTGATCATGTTGAAAATGTATCTACATCACCTAATGAGGTAGAGGACATATCTCAAGAATTTATGCCAAAGCATGATCAGAATATTTCACCAAGGTCTAGCAATGGTCCTTTCCAAGACATATTGACATCCTTCGACCTCATGATTGCCGATATTGAAGGGATCTTCAACTCGACTCCTGATCCAAGTCCCCTCAAAGATCACGAAGATATTAAGCCACTTTCCATGCATAATGAAGATATCCAAGAGCCATTTGTAAGCGATCTATCCTTTGAAGCTGCCCCATGTCAAGAACTTGATCCAAAGCATGTCAAAAACAACTCCGAAATTAATCAAGATCAAGAATTTGTATCTCCAAGATACTACAATAATCTAATGAACACTCTCTTATCCATGCAAGATGATCACATCCACATAGCACTTACTCCTCCATCTACCCTTGAGATGCTTTCTATAGATGGACACATAGATGATCTTCATCTAGAACAAAATCTTGCTACACAAAAAGAGCAGATTCTCAACTCCTACAGTCAAATGGAGTTATCAACATCAGAATCAAATATGTCCCAAATTCAAACTGAGGACATCATGAATAAAGATATCCATCATTATCCGCTCAACGAAACAAGTCAGATAGAACATCCAGAGTTAGCGGAGCAGCAAATGGAAATAACATCACCTATGGTGGTCATTTATCAGAGAGTGCATTCTATACAAGAGATCTCAGAACAAGCAGAATCAAAGCATGAAGGTATTACTTCCACCATACTGGGGGCAACTTCGTCTCAAGCAAACGTCAACATAGGGAGCACGAAGAATCCTTATGATGAAGCTAGTGTCAATACTACAACCCACCACGTCACGAATCTTCATCCACCCATCACCCCATCCATGAATTGGGACCAATGTCAAAGGAGATATCTGAATCAAAGTACGAAGAATGTTATCAAATCAAAAGAAGTTGAGAAGCATAATGGACAAATCAAATACATATGGATACCAAAGAATACAAAGAAAGATTATCCCTGTCAAACTCCATCAGTCAAAGAAACTATGGGAAAAAATAAAAGAGGGAGAGGTATCCATCAAAGATGTCCGCAAAATCAAAAGCAGGCTTTTCAAGCAACGTACAAAGGGTATCAAGCAGTTGGTCCTAATTTCATGCACACTTCCGTATCCACCCATCATTGCTCATCTACCCAAGTTTGGAGAGTCAAAGGTTCCAAACTGTCAACCAATCCATCTCCTATCCCTAAATGCACTCCATCCACGCCTCCACGCATGATATCCAATTCTCATATTGACCATGTATTGGCAACAACCCTTCATCATAAGGATTCTGAAGGCACTTTATCGCGATGTGCTAACAAGACAAAGTTAACTCCGTGATCAACAAAGCAGATCAAGAATCCTAAAAATTGTATTCAAGTGCACGTATCTTGGAAGCAAGCTTCTTCGCTGTGATATCGATGGCACATTATGACAGTTGCCTACTAACACCACTTGTGGTTCAGATTAATCTTTCAGAAAAATACAAAAAAAAAAAAATCATAAAAATCCAAAAAAATCAGAAAAAGGATTGAAAATAGTAAAGATAAAAAATCGTCCTCTAGTGAAAACCACTACGGTGGCGCTTTGGGCAAGACCATGATGAAAACCTGGCAAACAGGCATCATGTGTGGAATTGAGCATTTACGTGCGCCACTTCGGTTGAAAGCATCTCATCCCATCCATAATAAATCGAGCATTCAATCCATCCCATCCATATTAAATCGAGCATTCCATCCATCTCATCCATAATAAATCCATCCATCCATAAACCATTGATCCAATCCATTCGCATATATCTGCATCCATAGTCTGAGTCATCTTGATCTTGACAAAATTTTGGGGCATGCTTTACGCTTGCTTATGGTAAACATCTTGACATGGGTCATTTTCACCGATCCTATCCTATGCAGCATTATCTGAGCTATGAAGCATTATCCAAATGGGTATTCATTATCCAAACACCTTATCTTATCGCAATATAATCCTTGGCATACTTTGCGTGCTTACCATATCCATCCATCCATACACTTATCCGAGCATCCATCCATTGCATTCCATACGTTGCTAGACATTGGGGGCAGATATGTACATCTTGCTTCGAGAATAAATCTTGGTCTATGTCCTCCAACTTATGTGGCGATCCGAACATTGGAAAACATGAAATCAAATTGGTCCACCACTTGTGAGCGAAAAAATCTGAATCACTAGCCCATGGCACATTTTGACGAGAAGACATTCCTTATCAGTCTTAATCTTTCATCAAACATCAATTGGTATCAGTCGCATCTAAGCTGCACGTCAAACATCACATCAAATCATCCAAACATCTTTTGTTCGAAACCAAGCTTCATCAAATATGATCAATCAAATCCAATCAAAAAATCATCATCTCGGGCTATCCTTCTGTTGCTTAACACTATCCTTGCATTGTCATGTATCCTCGACAATGTTATCATTATCAATCCTGATCAATCCATCCTTGCATTGTTGTGCATCCTCAACAATGTTATCCTCATCAATCTCGATCAATCAATCCTTGCATTGTTGTGCATCCTCAACAATGTTATCATCATCAAATCATCATCAATCAAATCCTTGCATTGTTGTGCATCCTCAACAATGCTATCATCATCATCAATCCATCGATCTGATCAATCAACCTTAGCTTGGTTTTCGAAAATCCCAAACAAAGCACTGATATCATTACACATCCATATCCACCTGGCCAAAATCATGCAAAATCCAAAACATCGAAAAATCAAAAAATCCAAAAACATCCAAATCATATCAAAATCCAAAACAACTTGAAAATGTAAAACATCAAAAACATTGAATCCGAATCACGCCGCTCTCGAAGCTTAACGTAGGCAAGGCTAATCTTTGATCAGCCCCCAGACATCAAAATCCAAAAAATCGAAAACATCAAAATCCCAAAACATCGCGAAAATCCAAAACAGCCTCAAAACATTTCAAAACGCCAAAAACATCCAAATATTTGAAAAATCCACCCGCTCTCGCTTTTCGCATACACCCAAAATAATCAATCATCCATAATAAACTGATCATCATCTCCATCCTTTGGCAACACAAACAGAAACAATCACAACAGTCAACAAATGCAAGCTTCAATTGTAAAATCAAAAGCAAACAACAAACCTCTAAAACAAAATCAAACTCTTGATCAGTCGCAAACATGTCAGTCGACCTTATATCAACAGCCTATCAATCAACTTATCAAACCATCATCATCCTATACAAAGCATGTCCTAGTATCCGTTCCGACAATGGGCACTTTTATCAAATCAACCACTTTGGGTAAACAAAACGACGTGTCATTAACATGTCCTAGGATCCGTTCCGACAATGGACATTATCTTTTGGCAATGAGTTTTGGCTCCCATCTTTTGAAACACATTCCTTTGGCTAGAGGTATGAAGAACATTGGCTTGTTTGTGTACTTGATCTTTTCTTTTGATTTATCTTATTGCTCTCATTCCAATGACCTATCGATGATTTCTACTCAAAATTATTTAGAGAGAAAGGAATGGGGCAACCATCATTATCTTTTGTCTGCCGCGGCTTGTTGATTCTTGTAAAATAACTTGGCTTAATACTTGCTTATAGGGTAATTTAGCAAGGTTTCCGATGTCAAGTGTGAACAAGAATACTCCTATCTCGCTGAGTCAAAGTCCATCACATCTAAGTACAATGCTAACTCGGTCCTTATACCTAGATGCATCAGATTTAGGCGTGTTATCAAAATAAAGTAAGTGATCCTTTGAAAATCCTAACTCTTTGATAAGAAAACATCATCATCATCTATCATCATCATCTCTAATAAAGTCTCACTAATCATGGACTTGTTGGATCCCTTCTTTGTCATCATCTCTTATTCCCAAGACTAACATCATGCATCCGGCTATGTATCTCATTATGCATCCATCCTCGTGACTGCGAAAACTATCAATATAATCGTGATACCATATATCATTCATATCATACATCATAGGAAACATCGATCATTTCACATGCATTGCATATCATCATCATAATAATATAGATCTGTTAGTCTAAGCATATCATAAATCATCCGTTGCATAATCACAGCATATCACATCATTCACATCATCAATCTCATCCATCTTACATCATATCATCATTTAAGTTGTTTAGGATAATATAGCTTTGTTATTTTAAGCATCTTAAAATCATCTCATTTGCATCGTCATCCATAACCATCCATTTTGAACTTCTTTATCGCGAGATCGACCCTCAAATTGAATCTTTTCGCTCAATCTCTCGAGGGGGCAATGTACCAGTGTACTTCTTTCCGCTGGGGCATCCGAAAATCAGAAAATTTTTAAATTTTAATTGCGGAAAGTTTATTCTTTGAACCAATGCAACAAGTACATTGCTTCAAAGAGGGGCAAAATGTAGACATGTCAAAATTACATCATGCATTATCATTCAACCTTCATCATCCATTTAATTAAATAAATCAGGAAGCCATTTAAATCAAATCCTAAAACATTTTCCATCCTTTTCTGGATTTAAATAAATCAGAATATCAAAGTCTTGAAAGTCAAATCACCTAATCAGCATTAATCAGCATGATCATCATCTAATCCTGACCTAATACTAATCACATCCCACTTGCATTATCTAGACCTAGCCACTTGCACAATAAATCAATTTTATTGATTTATTAAAACCTCATTTTCTTTCAACATGACAAGTCAAACAGGGCATTTATTGCTGTTTTTCCTTGTCCCCCTCTCAGCATTTATGGCAAAATTTGAATTCAAATTTTCCCCCTCTTGGGCACTCTTCCCAAATCTTGCACACACATCCATCAATCACATGGTGACAAGTGTCCTTCTATCATTGGCTTGATTTTTATCCCACATTGGTCCCTCTTCAACATTTGGCATTTTGAAAATCTTTAAATAGGTGCATCATCCTCAAGCAAATCCTTCACAAATCCTTCACAATCTCCACAATTTCATCCAAAAAGCATATGCAAAGTTACTCTCCTTGAGAACTAATTTTGCTCATCATTTCCATCTTATCATCATCATCTAAGCTTATTTTATCAAGGATTGGGAAAGGGTCACTAGCACATGTGACACCAATCCACTATAAGATGCTAGTTTGATTCATTAGAATGATGCATTTCTATGTTTTGCTTGTTTCTTTGACATCATTCTTGTGATTAGATGAATCTTATATGGGATCTTTTGGTTTGTTTTGGTTACTAACAATACTAATGGTTTTTGTTTTTGATCCAATGCAGATTTAGGGTCCTACACAATCATACATGTTTCTTCAATCCATTGCATGTCAAATTGCACTATCTGACAAAGTTACCATGCCAACGCCAAGGTGACTATACTGAATCCTTATTGCATTCCATGCAACCACATTTCTTTCAGAGATTTTGTGAAATAGTTCCCTTGCCTTATGTATGCTTCCATACTTTACATTTGTGCCTATGAGAACAATAACTATGACATTTGACAAAATGCCTTTATCCTTTGTGCTTTAATGATAGCGAATAAGCTCAAAGCAATTGCAGAGTTTGGGTTTACTTGTCAAAATTGCATTTGCTCGACAGTTTCTAAAGCCTTTTTAACACATTGTCCACACATTGTTCCAAACTTCTCATTATGGCACAGGTTAACAACACATTGGTTCTAAAGCTCTCACTATGGGATAGCTTTGCAACAATTGAAGATACATGCATCCATGCATACTATCCAAAGATACATATATACATGCATCCATGTGTGCTACCATGCATGTATCTATGTATACATGCATGCATGCATATATTTATCTATGCAATACATGCATACTTCCATTGATGCATATTTATGCATTTAGGTATGCAGCTATACATGTTTCTATCTATCCATGCAACTATGTATCTATGTATACATGTTTCTATAGATGCATCCACGCATATATGTATATATGCTTGTGTGGCTATATGTATACATGCATGTATCTATCTATGTGTCAATGTATCTATCCAAACATGTATCCATGGATACATGGATTTATGCATCTATGGATACCACCATGTATGTATATGTGCATGTATCAAGTAACTCATTTCTGGGTCTGAACTCTGCAGCAACAACATCTCCTGTAGTGCCATGCTTATGCAAAATACATAAATGGCACATACATACTAATGAGAATGCATTGCAACTAACTTAAATCTATATTGAATCATAAAGCTAAATGCAATTTAATGCATTGACTTTCAAACGCAAACAAAACAATAGATAAATGCCGAATTGCCAATAAAAAAATTTACTTTTGAAACATCAACTTGCATTATTAAACAACAATATGCACAAAGCAATCATATTTCTTTAACTAGATCGCTATAAAGTGCATGTTGCCTATCCAATTGAAACTCCAAAGATCCTAATGCATACAAGTTCTTATCACCTCAAACACTAAGTGCTTTTCATACGCATCAGCATTTACATTTTTGTAATTTCATGATTTTCCATATTTACCATTTTCACATTGCACACATGACAAATTTTCCTTTGTCTTCTTTCTTGTCTCTTGTATCCTTCAACATCGCTATATTTTTACATCTTTTCTTTTGTCGCCACATTTCAAGGAAGCTCAAGGATCTCGACACCTTGTTGTGTACGAAGGAGAGCGAGGAATGCCACTTAAGTTTCTCTTCTCTATATGTATCAAGACAATAAGCCCTATGATGATTTAATAAAGCATGACCATTAACAAACTGCTAGTTTTGCCACCCTATGATGCTAAAAATGATCACTTCATAGTGTTTTTATTCCATTCATTTCAATTTCTGCCCTTCAACATTTTTTCTTCCCATTTCAAATACATTTCATAATTCATTTATATGCTTTCCTTAGGCCATATCAATGCATTCCATTCCTTTTTTCTTTGCATCCATCTCACTCATTGATATTTAAATAGCTTGGATCTAGTTTTCTGCGTACAGCTCTAAAATGTTAAATTCATAACATTTCCATTCCATTGATTTTCGTATCCAGTCATTCATATACTTACTTGCATCTAATCAATTTGTCATATTCCTCTCTTTCTCATGCAACTCATTTATGTTTGTAAATCTCACATATCTTTATCTACCTATACCTCAAACATACCTTCATCCATCACAACAAGATTGACACCGTACCAAACAAAGAAAAATATGAAAAAAATATCAAGGTTATGCAATCAAACACTGAGGGCTTTGAAGATAAATATACACCCATGCACAAATAGATGTTGTCTAACATATTAAAATGCACATGGTTTTCTATTGCTACTTTGTTATTTGTGTAATGCCCGCCGTGCAAACCCCAGAGAACACACACATTTGCAAATAATTTTTTTTTTTTAATAATAAAAGTAAACATGCAATAACATTAAACCATAACCACATAACATATTACATAGCATTAACACACTTGGTTCTCTAGGGCACGCGAGGTTACATCGCAACAACTAAATGGAAATAAAGATAACCATTACAACATAACCATTTACTTTATAATAACCATAAACAATGATACATCCCATAACCATGATGCGAGCATAATAAACATCGCATAATTACATCCCTGATACATCTTTTGACAAAGATACAAATGAGCCTAACTATTACATCATTGTTTTAATGTTACATTACAATCTCTAATAATTGAATTACATTGAATTTCCCAACATGAGAATTGATACAAGAATAATGAAATATGAAATACAAGGTGATTACTGGTACAACTCCAACTGGAAATGCTGAGAAGTCAGGACGTTGATGGGGAACCCAACGGGTGCGGAGCACGTTCCACCCAACCATGTAAATTACAAGTAACTCACCCCCCGTGCTCAGAGGTGACGAGGAAGTGAACCCGACCATGAATGTCAAACCGACTCAACAACAACATGACACAAAACAAGTACATCTCAAAGCATACAATGAACAACCATCAACGTTCACAAATCACATAACAAGTTAAACTAAGAAACTCATCACAATAACATGAAGTACCATCAATTAACAATCATGAAACAAGTTCACAGAATCAAAAGCATCATAAAGATACAATATCCAGAGGAACCGAAACAACATCCAAAATACATTTCCAAATAAATCTGAAACATTAAAAAGAACATGATTCCATAATAAATCTAAAACAGCCATTCAATACACAATTCCATAGGCAACAAGAAACAAGTCAAACGAGTGTCAAGTGGGGAGGGTCATCGCATAGCTCTCATGGGATCCCCTGGCACTTCCTCCAACCGAGGCGCCGGCACCCAACTATGGATCCCCTAGCCCTAAAATTAGAAACAACAAAGAGATTACAATATCCAGAAGCAACTACAAGCAAAGCACAAAGGTGTCAAGTGGAGAGGGTCATCACATAGCTTTCATGGGATCCCCTGGCACTTCCTCCTACTGAGGCGCCGGCACCCATCTATGGATTCCCTAACCCTCGAAAATAACATAAATATAACCATATCCAGAGGCGACAAGAAATAAGAACAAGGATGTCTAGTGGAGAGTGTCATCGCATAGCTCTCATGGGATCCCCTGGCACTTCCTCCAACTGAGGCGCCGGCACCCATCTATGGATCCCCTGGCCCTTCCTCCTAACTGAGGCGCCGGCACCATAGGGTAGCTAATGCGGAGCCGATAATCTCTCATGAAGACGAGACTACGACTTTGCCGACCACGGCCTACTCAGTCTATCACTAGTTTACGGTAGCCCTAATGCATAGACGAGGAATCCAGTTTTAATTATCTTGTGTGTTTTACTACCCATCCCCCTAAATTCTATTTTTAGGTTATCACTTGTTTAACTACTCTTACGTGGGTTCCCCTGAGCACTTCCTCCATCCGAGGCACCGGCGCCCACGAAGAGCCACTCTCCCTATGACCCCTAACATAAATCAAAACTAGGCAAGAGTTGAACTTATACATAAAAGCATAATACCACAACAAGATCACGCGAGGCATTAACCCTCTCATGATAAATTCATAATTAAAATTCTTAACAAACCGTTCAACCCTTCCTAACAAAACCATTAAGTATCACTTTCCAAAAGTAAAATCAAGATGAAGAGAACATTACAATTTAGCAAACCTCTGGAACAAGGGTTTTTCGATAAATACAACTAAGTACACAATTACACGAGGTTCCCACACCGCTACCAAAATAAAGAAAAACTATAATCAAGGCGCACAAGATAGACCGACAATCCATAGGGTTTCACAAATTAACAACATATTCCACATTTCATCAAACAACAATTCACTTTCATCTATTACTTGCATTCAATTTCCACGACCAACTTTACCATAAATATTTTATAATAAAATAATCTTACCCTATCATTTAATTTTATTCCAAATAATTCTTACAACCTAATATTCCTTTTAAAAATAAAATAAATAATTATAATCAATTAAAACAATATATATATATAATATAGCCATACTAAACAAATAATCATAAAATATTTTTCAGGCCATTTAACTTTTATATATAAAATTATTTATAACAAATTAAACTTTATTATACTAAAAATCATTAATATTCTATTTCTAAACAAAATTACATTTTATTTTATTTTATTTTTTTAAAATAATTAAATAAACTAATATTAAATAAAAAATATATTTAAATATATATAAATATATATATACATATTTATTTATATATATATAAATATATATATATATATAAATATTTATATATATATATATATATAATTTAAAATTAAAAAAAAAAACAAAGTTTAATTAAAAGACAGTCTGGTGGGTGATGCTTGCGCACAGCAGTCTACGGACCTGTCCAGCCATCCGCGGCTGTGGGGAGAGGGGGAGGTACAGCCTCTGCCATCCTTCCCCTTGCCCAATAAAATAAAATAAAATATAATCTTCTTTAATTTCTTTTCTTTTTTATAAGCACGAAAAAATATGAATTCATTCGCTCAGGATAGAACGTGGATCTCGAAAATCCAATTTTCGTTTTCTGTAAAATATAAATACTTACAATAAAATGAATACAAAAAAAGTATATATAATAAATTTATAAAAAATTTCATAAATACAGATAACTCAATTTTTTTGTATAGAATATAGCATTATCACATAATTAAAATACATATTAAATATAATCATTAAAATAAAATTTCATATTTATTAAAATACCAAGATTGATTGGTTCCTCAGTAAAAATAAGAGAGAGAGAGAAATTGGGCAGAATTCAACAGAGTTTCTTTTCAATTTGCTTACAAAACAAGATTTCTAATCTCAACATGAATTTTCTTTTCAAAGGAAAACCTATTTGTTCATTCATTTTCTAATCTTCAAATAAATCCTTTAAATCTAAATCACAGAGAGATTCTTTTTCGTTTATTTGCAACAGAAATTCATTCAAATCATTTTTTTTTAATTTATTTTGCAAATTCAGAAAATCAAAGGGTAGAGACGGGAACCTGGAGTCCTGCGCTTCTTTGAGAATCTGAAGAAGCTAGTTCCTGACGGCCTTTACGAAGAGCTCCTCCTTCTTGCTTTGAATCTCCTCTGAGTCACCGTGCTCAAATCTCCAACCCGATCCTTTGTTCAGAAGACTCCAAAATAACTAGTAATAGATTCCCAAACCCTTTCTAGAACTCTCTTCAAATTAGCAAAAGATCAAAAACCCCTATTCCCTTCATATTCAAAATACATCATAACTTGTGCAACTTCTCAATCCCTAATCTTTTGTCTCCGAAAATTTACAAAAATTCTTAATTAAATAAAAGATAATATCCCTCTCTTCTCAAAAACTCTAAAAATAAAAAATAAAAGAAAAATCATTCTTTAAAAGCAAGCTTTTTAATTAGATTTGTATTCTTATTGGCTCACACAATCTTTTCATTCTTTTATTTGTTTTATTGTTTTAATCTCTATTTTTGCAACTTTACTTGCACATCACATTACTTATTTAATTTAAATAAATTATTCTAATAATTATCCTCCACCAGATAATTGATTAAAATAATTAAAACACATTTAATATTTAATCATCATATAATTGAAACACAAGACTTTCAAAAATAATTAAATAGAACTTAATCTAACATTAAAATAAACAACTATTTCAATCACTTAAATAAAATAAATCATAACTTATAATTTATGCCATCTTAAATAAAATACGACAAACACATAACACAAAACACGAACACAACTGATGACAATTACAAAAAAATGAACAATACCAAACAAATGAGATGATCTGACATCATGGGACGGGAGGACTTCATCGTCACCTCTGTTTCAACATTTAACCGTTGGGCTATTGGTACTCGCCCTGTCCTGCCGAAGCAGGTGGAATCGAGACTTGTACCTGCAATATCCTGCATACAAACGAAGTTGTGTACATGTGCATACATATATATATATAATCAAAGCATTAAATCAAAGTACTACATTGTGAGAAGGAATCGCAACATAGCAGGGCACTCATGAACGAGTGATGCCATATTGTCCTTCATCACACCTATTCTAACAATTATAATATAACCAATATATCAACATTTCTAACTAACAATCATCTCATAACATATCTAATTAAATCACTGCATCATATCATAATTATGAAAATGAACTAACATCTAACCAACCACAATGTCAAATGAAATAATCAAATCCTCAAGTGTATAAACATAATCAACAACAGTCTACTAATGGAATAACAACATCATCAAAAGTCTAACTATCCAACTCACGCAATAACAATACCATCATAGTATCAAGGTATCAAACGAACACATAGAAAAATAATAATAAATCCAGATAGTAAGAGGAGGGGTATTACAATTTGGCTCCGATTAATAGGTTGAATGTACACAACCATATTTGTAATTATTTCTTTCTTTTAATTATTATGTATTTCAAGACTACTCAGCAATCTCTTATTTAATTAGATATTACATGATACAAGGGTAAATGAGAAATATGCAGTTGGCTAAATTGACATGGGTGAAATGTGACAGACTTATTAGCTGGTACACCACATATACTGTGACATTTGAGCTTCAAAGAAGTCTCCTGCTGAATTCCTGGTATCATGTAAAACCCACATAAATATTCATTTTCCACTTCAATACAGTCTTTTTATTTCCATTTCACCAACTTTATTTCATTCCATTATCTACCACTTATTATTAATTGTTTACTTCAACTACATGCAAGTGGAAATCATAACTCATGGCATCCTTATACACCTATGCACAAATACATGTTGTCTAACATATTAACATGCACATGGTTTTCTACTGCTACTTTGTTAACTGGCTTTGATTAATAGGTAAAATGTACACAAGGATAGTTATAATTATTTCTTTCTTTTTATTCTTATGTATTTAAAGACAATAGACAAATTTTTTTACATGTCGTGGTTATTGTCCTCATAGGTAGACATGCAAAATATGCAAGCATATACAAGGTAGGTGAACTATTTGACAAAACTCCTCAGAGACATATGGTCACGTGGAATGCAATGAGTATTTAGTCTGCACACCTTGACATTCGCATGTTAACTTTGACATTTTTATCCAGTTTCTAGTTTTCATTTACCCTTCTATCATCTCATATCTAATTAATTAGGTAACTGCTAATTAGTCTTTAAATACATAATAATTATAAATATCCTTCTGCACATTTGACTTATTAATCAAAGCCATTTAACAAAGTGGGCCGAGAAACTAGTTGCTTGAGGTGATGAGAAGTTAGTTTTTTCTATTTTCTTTCATTTAATAGTGAAAATGCTTTCTATTTTCTTTCATTTAATAGTGAAAATGCAAGTTGGGTTTTGTAGTGCTTTAACACGTTTGTATAGTTTCATTGTAAATTTGTATTTTAAATCGGTTTAAGTTGGGTTCAAAGGGCTTTAGAGACTATGAAGCAAATGCAATTTACAAATTACAACTAAAAGTGCACAATCGCTTTTGTGCACAGCTGTATATGGATGCCATGAGTTGTGATTTCTACTTGCATGTAGTACGATTAATGCAAACCTTGGAATCATTACACACCAAGTGATGACATCTCTTCAAGGAATTTTGTCAAATAGTTTACATGTCTTTCTTGCGCTTCCATATTTTGTATGCATATTCACCACAACATTTCAAACCATAATATCTGTTAGGAATCCACCTCCTCCTATGCTTGGATGAATATACATATCCTGTTCTAAAGCTCCTATTTTACTCAAGGCACACAAAATGCTCAAAAAGATTGTGTTCTACTGTACAAATACACAAACACATGTTATCTAATATATTAAAATACATGTTACATAACACATTAAAATGCACAAATACATGTTATCTAATATATTAAAATGCACATGGTCTTCCACTGCTAGTCTATTAATTGGCTTTGATTAATAGGTGAAATGTACACAAGGATAGTTGTAATTATTTATTTTTTAAAATTATTATGTATTTAAAGGCCACTTAGCAGCTACCTAATTAATTAGATATGAGATGATACAAGGGTAAATGGAAAAATAGACCTATTGGCTGATACGCTACAGATACTGTGACATTTGTGACATTTGAGCTTCAAAGAAGTCTAGTGCCTGCACACCTCCTATCATGTAAAAGCCAAAAAAATATTCATTTTCCAGTTTCCAAAGCGATAGGGTCATTATATTTCCATTTGCTTAAAGTTTATTTCATTCCATTATCCAGCAGTAATTATTAATTGTTTAATCCAACCACATGCAAGGAGAAATCAGAACCCATGGGATACTTATAGACCTACACACAAATACATGTTGTGGAACATATTAACATGCACATGGTTTTCTATTGCTACTTTGTTAATTGGCTTTGATTGATAGGTATAATGTGCAGAAGAATAATTATAATTCTAATGAGTTGTTTGCATTTTCGTAATTTCCTTGAGCTTTATTGCTATTCTTTTAGAAAACCAAACAAATGTTCTTTGATTTCTAATTAAAGCTTATTACACGAAAGAGTGTTTCTGGTTGGAAGTAGAAAGCTTGATTAGATATGACATGATACAAGGATGAATAAAAACTCAAAACTAAATACTCATTGATAAAAATTTGCTAGAAACATTTCAATATTATATGCTTCCACCATGCATTTGTCCATGCTTTTTTTTGGACATGTCATTATGTATCTATGTATCCACAGATGCAACCATGCATATAGTGATTTATACATATATCTGATTATGTGTGCATGCATCTACCTATATATGTATGGATGTATCTATGGATACATGTATACATGGATGCATGCATCTATGAATAGCATGCATGGATACATGTATGTATGTATCTATGGATACTATGCATGTATACATGTATATATCTTCATCTGGATGTACGTACCCATGTTTATGTTTTTCTGTACACCCATCTGTAAATGCATTTATGCAACTTTCCACATCTGCGCACCCATATATGCAATATATGTACCTATGCATCCATGTATACATATGTGCATGTTCCTCATACATATATACATTTGTACATGCATTTATAGTTATATGGAAGAAAACTATGATAAATAACTACTTCTCAACATACACAAAGCAATATCAATGCATTCCAAGTGACTTAAATCTATATTAAATGGCCAAATTAAACTGGCCACACGTGGCCACCAAGCCATTCTAGCGCCTCCACCTACAGCCAAATGCAATTTAATGCATTTCCTTCAATATATGTAATCAATCTATGCGTTCACATTTTCCTTATATTTTAATGCATTTAATTTGCATTCATGGATTACGTACCTCTACCCTCCAGTTTTATAAACTATGCCTTTGCTTAAATTTATTTGATCAATCTATGCACTCACATTTTCCTAACTTTTTATATCAAAAAAATGATTTATAAAGCTACTCTGATGAATAGAAAGACAGATAAATGCTAATTTTCCAATTTAAAAAATAGCTTTCAAAAATTCACAATATGCAAATAAAAACTACTCTGTTAAAATACATGGATGCATATTTTCCATACATCATTTATGCATATATGCCATCATGTATATATGCATGTGTGTTTGAATGCATTCTTATGTGCAACATATGCTTTTCTTTCTGTATCCACTTGTGAATGCATCCATGTATACATGTTTTTATGTATCTTATTCATGCATATATCAATGTATGATTATTGGTTATTATGTATCCATGTATTTAACGTTCTATCATGCATCAACATTTGCATTTTCACATTTTCTTGATCTACTGTATTTATCATTTTTATACTATATGATCTCAACTTTTGCTTTGTCTTATCTTTTCACTCTTGTATCTTCCAATATCATTATATTTTTAAATATATTCCTCTCTTGTCACACTTCAAGGAAACTCAAGGATCTCAACACCTTGTTGTGTGCGAGGGAGAGTGAGAAATGGGACATGAGTTTTTCTTCTATATATGTTTCTGAACAATAAGCCCTATGATGATTTCAAAAAGCATAACCAATAAGAAACTAGAAACTGTTGCACCCTATAATTTGACAAATAATCACTTCATGACATTCCTATTCCATTTAGTTCCATTTCCACACTTTCACATACTTCCTTCCAATATCAAATACATTTCAAAATCCTATAATATCGTTTTCATGCATCATATCAATACGTCCCATTCCTTTGTTCTTTCAATCCACCTAGCTCATTCATATTTTTATATTTTGCATTTAATTTTCTCCATTTAACTCAACAATGATAAATTCACACCATTTGCATTCCATTCGTTTTCATAACCAGTCTTCCATATCCTTCCCTCCCTTATCAAATACTTTTCGCATGCCATTCATATCCCTTACCTGCATCCCATCATTCGGTCAATTCCCTCTCTTTGTTGCACTCACATAAGTCATTCACGTTCTTTCATCCCATACATCTTTATCTATCTATACCTCAAACATACCTACATCCATCATAAAAAAATTCACACCATACCAAACAAAGAAACATATGAAGAAAATATCAAGGTTATGCAATCAAACACTGAGGGCTTCAAAGATAAATATCATAACATGAAATTGTATTCAAGAGTTCTTTTCCAAAAATGTTTTTCCTAAATCATGTTTTATATAGATTCCTAAAAGCACACTTGACATTTTCCTGAAGGCTAAAATGTATCGTCAATTTGCATAAATCTATTCATGTATCTATGTACACATATGCATCAACAACTATCCTTTATAATCTTGTTCTAAAAAACAATTATGTATTCTTATTTTGTTCTCAATATAAATGTTATTTGTATATGTTTAAAATGCAAATTGTTTCAAACATATCAAACTATGCTCAATCCATTTATGTTTCCATGCACCCATGTTTCTATGTATACATTCATCCATGTGTACATGTACTTGTTTAAAAAACAATAATGTATTATTATTTTGCTTCAATTATTAATGCTACTCATATATGTTTAAAATGAAAATTATTTCAAACATTTCTAACTATATTTGATGCATCTATGTATACATGTATCCATGTATCTATGTATACATGCATCCATGCATACATGTGTCTATGTTACATGTATCCATGCATGCATATACACATATACGCATCCACACATATATACATACATGCATAGATACATATATGCCTAGATATATCCAGTTTTATAAACTATGCCTTCACCTAGATCAATTTAATCAATCTATGCGTTCGCATTTTCTTGATATTTTAATGCATTTAATTTGCACTCATGCATTGCGTACCTCTGGCCGCCAACTTTATAAACTATTCCTTTGCTTAAATTTATTTAATCGATCTATGCGTTCGCATTTTGCTGACTTTTTTAATCAAAAAATGATTTATAAACCTACTCCAACGAATAGAAAAACTAATACATGCTAATTTTCCAATATAAATAAAAAGTAATATGTTTAAATGCGGCTATGTGATTGGCCTATGCTGCCCTTTTAAAGCATTCAGGGAAAATGCATAAGTATTCTATGCATCTGTTTATGTATATAAGTATGCATGTATGCATACATGCATGTATGTATGTATGTATGTATCTATGTCTGCATGTATCTATGTATACTTCCATCCACATGCATATATGTATACATGTATGCATATATGCATGTATGTATATATGTATCTATGTGTCCATGTTTCTATGTATACTTGCATCCATGCAATGTATGCATTTATGTATGCATGCATGTATATATGTATCCATACATCGATGTGTCCATGGATCTATGTGTTCATGTAATTATGTATCGAAACATGTGTCTATATATGCATCCATACATTTATGTATCTGCTTCGATGAAGCTCAAGGATCTCAACACCTTGTTGTGTGCGAGGGAGAGTGAGAAATGGGAAATGAGTTTTCCTTCTGTATATGTATCCAAACAATAAGCCCTATGATGATTTCAAAAAGCATAACCAATAAGAAACTGGAAACTGTTGCACCCTATAATTTCACAATTGATCACTTCATGACATTCCTATTCCATTTAGTGTCATTTCCACGCTTTTACATCCTTCCTTCCAATATCAAATACATTTCAAAATCCTATAATATGGTTTCCATGCATCATATCAATACATTTCATTCCTTTGTTCTTTCAATCCACCTACCTCATTCATATTTTTATATTTTGCATTTAATTTTCTGCATTCAACTCAACAATGATAAATTCACACCATTTCCATTCCATATCCTTCCCTCCCCTATCAAATACTTTTCATAGGCCATTCATATCCCTTACCTGCATCCCATCATTCTGCCAATTTCCTCTCTTTGTTGCACTCACATAGGTCATTCACGTTCTTTCATCCCATATATCTTTATCTATCTATAGCTTAAACATACCTACATCCATCATAACAACATTCGCACCATACCAAACAAAGAAACATATGAATAAAATATCACGGTTATGCAATCAAACACTGAGGGCTTCGAAGATAAATATCATAACATAAAATTGTATTCAAGAGTTCTTTTCCAAAAATGTCTTTTCTAAATCATGTTTTATACAGATTCCTAAAAGCACACTTGACACTTTCCTGAAGGCTAAAATGTATTGTCAATTTGCATAAATCTATTCATGTATCTATGTACACACATGCATCAACAACTATCCCTTATAATCTTGTTCTAAAAAACAATTATGTATTCTTATTTTGTTCTCAATAAAAATGTTATTTGTATATGTTTAAAATGCAAATTGTTTCAAACATTTCAAACTATGCTCAATCCATTTATGTTTCCATGCACCCCTATTTCTATGTATACATTCATCCATGTATACATGTACTTGTTTAATAAACAATAATGTATTATTATTTTGCTTCAATTATTAATGCTACTCATATATGTTTAAAATGAAAATTATTTCAAACATTTCTAATTGTATTTGATGCATCTATGTATACATGTACATCTATCTATACATGCATGTGTCTATGTATAGTTGTTTGCATCAATGCATCTAGCCACATATGTTTTTATGTATATATGTATACATCTATCCATGCATACATATACACATACACACATCCACACATGTACACATACATGCATAGATACATATATGCCTTGCTATATCCAGTTTTATAGACTATGCCTTCACCTAGATCAATTTAATCAATCTATGCGTTTGCATTTTCTTGATATTTTAATGCATTTAATTTGCACTCATGCATTGTGTACCTCTAGCCGCCAGCTTTATAAACTATGCCTTTGCTTAAATTTATTTAATCGATCTATGCGTTCGCAATTTCCTATCTTTTTTAATCAAAAAATGATTTATAAACCTACTCCAATGAATAGAAAAATAGATAAATGCTAATTTTCCAATATAAATAATAGCTTTCAAAATTTCGACTATACAAATAAAAAGTAATATGTTTGAATGCCGCTATGTGATTTTTCCAATGCTGCCCTTTTAAAGCATTAAGGGCGAATGCATAAGTATTCTATGCATGTGTTTATGTATATATGTATGCATGTATGTATGTATCTATGTGTGCATGTGTCTATGTATGCTTGCATCCACATGCATATATGTATGGATGTATGCATACATGCATGTATGTATGTATGTATCTATGTGTGCATGTATCTATGTATGCTTGCATCCATGCAATGTATGCATTTATGTATGCATGCATGTATATATGCATCCATGCATCCATGTGTCCATGTAATTATGTATGGAAACATGTATCCATATATGCATCCATACATATATGTATCTATGCATATATGCATGTACGTATACATGCATCTATGTATAGATAGCATACGTGGATGCATGTATATATGCATCTATGGATAACATGCATCGATGTATCTTTATATGCATATATGGGTCTATGTGTCCATGTATGTACGTATATATGTGCTCATGTATTTGCATTTATGTATACATGCATCTATATATGCATCCATGCACACATGTATACATGTGCAACATGCATATATAGGTGCATCCATGCATGATATCCCTGGATGAATATATGCATTCATCCATGCATGCTATCCATAAATGCATGTATGCATATATGTATACATGCATTCATACATATATGTGTCTATGCATCCTTACAGTCAAACTATGCATATATGTATACATTCATGTATATATGCATGCATATATCCATGTATCTATGTATACATGTAATTATGTATCTATGTGTACATGCGTCTATGCATACATCCATGCATATATGCATGTATGAATATATGTATACATGCATGTATGTATATATGCATGTATGTACCTATGGATGCATGTATCCATGAATGCATGTACATATGCATATATGGATATGATGCATGGATGCATCTATGTATGCACTTATGGATATATGCATCCATGTGTCTATGGATGTATGTATGTGCACATGTACATATGCATATATGTATGTATGCATGTGTCTATACATGTATATATTTATATATGCATGTGCATGCTTCTATGCATTCATATGCATCAAGAGACATCCTTTATGATCTTATTTAAAAAACAACAATGTATTATTATTTTGCTTCTATTATTACTACTGCTTATATATGTTTCATATGCATATTGTTCCAAACATTTCTAACTATATTTGATACATCGATGTATACATGTTTCCATCTATCTATGTCTACATGCATCCATCTATCTATCTATACTTTAAATCGTCAGTACTCCTATCTAAATGCTTTTTACTTCTCAGGAGGAACTCGACGCTTGCGTCACTTGTTAAATAATACATTGGATGCTTTTGAGTGTGGGATTTTTCTCCCAAAATATTTTTTATCACATACACCTATATTATGGTTTGATTTTTATTTAAGTTTAATAGTTGTTTCACCTTGTTGTAATTGTAGAGATAAAATTTACACAATACTCTAGTCTATGATTAGTTTATGAAGTCTTTTTTCATACCTTCATTTTATTATTTAGTCATGGAAGATTATAATATTTGGAAAGCATCAAAAGATAATATAATTTAATAGATATAGATCTTGAAATAACAATGATGTTGTTGAAATATAGCGAATATTTTAATAAAATTTGAGAGAATGTGGTGATCTAATCATTGTTATATTGTGACAAAACGTATTGATAGAGTAATGTCAACTTTTTATAAATGTTATGTGATAAAAATGTGTAGTAGTAAGAAGTTCTATAATATGCAATTTTCGATCTAATAGTAGAAAGAAAAATCTTGTGATAAACCATGTATAATTAGTAAATGGATACAATTTTTTTAATATAATATTTTAAAATCAAAGATGATTATACCTAGCAAGATAGTTTTTTATTCAATGTTTTGCACTAGTTATGATATTATTTTGACCATTAATGAAGTGTCCTTTCTTATGTGGAAGTCTTGTAAGATGAAGAAAACTACTAAATTGTCATGTGCATTCTCTTCTAGGTGATGATTTATAGTTGAGGAAGCAAAAGCTAATATAAAAGTTTGTAAATAGAACAATGTAATATTACCTTTTTTAGTTGTTACAATGCCTTGAGATGGAGGAAATATATGTATATAACTTTTTTGTTGCATTTAACTCAATGAGTAGATTAATTTTGCAATGTTATGAAGCTATCAAATTTAACATTACATGTTGGAAAAAAGATGTGAAATCAAATAGAGAATATAAATATAACAAGTATCTACATTGTAGCAAAAGGTTGATCTCATGAGTAATAACAAAAGTGACAAAAAAATATATAGCAATTATATTATTGATCTCTTGATTTAATACAATTACATATTTGTGAAATGTAAGAATATAACACATGAAGACTAGCTAAAAATAAAAAAGCATTAGAACATAATAATTTACAAAGCTCAAAAAGAGTATGGGCATATTAATTAATTTAGAACATAATAATTTATCAAAAAAATAATAATTTACAAAGCTCAAAATGAGTATGGGCATATTCATTATAGTCTACAGAACTTGCAAAATATAACAAAAAAGAAAATAAAGAGAATGTAGATAAGAATTGAGCAATACGAATCTAATAAATCCATAACCTTTATATCCCTTTCAAAGAACTTGTTAAAATATATTAAAAATAGAAAAAAATCACTACAATAAATAATCATCATTTAATATGAGAAAAGATTTAAAATATTAACCAAAATGTACCACTGCTACAAAATATGTTAACTACTCATTACATTCTCCTCACTACTAACCACGATTAACTACTACCCATTACAACATGTGACTCTTATCTCTATTTGTATTGCATCCTGATGATGGATCATGCCATACGATCCGAAACATTGATGTAAAAAATCATACACAATTTCAATCCAAAAATTCAATAAGCTATTACTATAGACTATGGAAACTTCATAATATTAATGATTAACTACGTCAATAGAAACATAAATGCTAAACTACTCTTCTTTATTCTCATTTACTAGATCAAACCCATCATCCTTCGAGCCACTTCTCTTACTTTTTTCCACTTTCCTTCCTTTTATTCTCATGGGCTTTCCTTTTATTTTAGGGCACAAATGATAATATGGAAGCTCTTTTTGACTTAGGTCAAACATGTCTATATGTGAGCTCTTCATTAACTTTAAACATGGTGGCTCTAACCTCTTTGTTTACTCTTTGTTTACTCATTAATAGAGCTCGTCTTTATAAAATGATCAGATCTCAAACCACAAGAAAATATCAACAATGACTTCACTTTAATATCTCTACCATTGATAAATCATTTGATCTTTATTCAATCATGAGTTCTCATGAAATTCTTCATTTTTTACTTTTGATCTAATGATCATGTGGGCCCGACCTATAAAGCCATGAGATTACTTGGAAATAAATTCCATCCCTTCAAAAAAAAAACTGGGCCTACCTTTGACATAAGCCAACACTAGACAATGAAATGCATTTAAAACACTTTCAATGAAGCAACGTATACCATTGGATAAGTTGGATGTTTGAACATCTTTGCTCTAACACTTTTGAAAATTACATTTTAGAGTTGTTTTAGAGATTACAATAGTCATAGAATGGATATTGGTTGGACTTTCTTACCTTTATTTCACTTTGACATTGTGAACTAAATCTTATCATGTTAATGTGATGGGCTTGTTTTCATATGTTCAATGTCATAAAAATCTAGTATCATGGTATCAAATCTTATACCACAATTTTATATTGTTGAGAAATATTCTTGTATCATATTTGAACATCTTTTTTTAAGCATTTTTTTTCTTTTTCATGTTAGAACTTCCAAACTCTATATAGTATTAATTAGTTTTTGCTTGCTATTTTTTGCATCTTTGTGTTCATTATTTACAACTTCATATAGGGTAATTGATGTTATGCTAGTTTTTCCCATTTTGTGTGTACCTTCTTTATTTGTTGGATGCCCAGAGTTCCACATTTATCTTTCTTGAGTGTGAATTTATTCTTTTATGTGTAAATTTTTGTATCCATGACAAGCTAGCATTTATTCATATATGATGGTCTACTATTATATGGTATTCAAAATACATTATGTCCTTTATATTTTAAACCTCTACGCATAGCTTTTGATTTATGTCTATATCTAGTTATCTCTATTTTAACTAACTTTGATACATATGTGTGATCTCTATTTTTTATCGAATTGTTGGGCTAACATCCATCCAATTCTCAATACCAATTTTTTATATGGAAACTTAGAGGAAGAGATCTACATGATAAAACATGCACTACATGGTAAAAGGTAAGGATTCATTAGTTTGTAGATTAAATAATTATTTCTATGGTCTCAAATTATCTCCTAGAATCTGGTACAAAGAGTTTGATTCAAATTTGTAAGGTCTAAATTAAATCATTATGTAGTTTAAGCAAGATGGTGATCATTTTTTTGTTATCACTATGTATATGAATGATATGTGATATTGGATAATAGTAAATGGTTAATTGGGGATTTGAAGTCTTATCTCTCATTATAGTTTGATATGAAAAACTTGGGAGCTACTAAGTTCATATTAGGTATGGAGATCAATAGTGAAGCTAACAAAAAGATCTATTTAAACATGGTAGATTGCAAAACCATTGAGTGTTTATACTTTAGTGGGTAATAAATTATCAATTGAGAAGATTTTGTATTCACTTGTAAATTTGGAGGATATATATCATGTTCCTTACACTTGTGAAGTTTCTAGTTGATGTATGTTATGGTCTACACTAGAATAGATATTGCCCAAGTAGTGAGTCTTGAGGTGATTTATGACTAATCCTAGTAGAGAGCATTGAGAAATAGTGAAGAGAGCCTTCAAGTACTTTCAAGGTACAACAAATCTTATTTTTCCATCAATAACACTAGCAACATCATGGTGGTCAATTGTAGTATAGACATAGTCACTTTAGCAAAGTAAGATTGGCACCGCTTGTAACATAGCCAAGAAATATTTGCAGCCCTCAAAGATTGGGATTTTTTTTACTCAAATTGGGTAGGGAATGTGAATAGAAAATATTTACTAGTGGTATGTTTTAACATATTTGATGGTGTGACTAGTTACATGAGCAAGTAATAGGATATGCTCACTTTATACGCTACAAAATTAGAATATATGACTACTACTCATGCTTGCAAGGAGGAAATCTAGCTTCAAAGATTGTAATTGAATGTTGGGTTATGTTAGGAAGAGGTTCATATTGGGTGTAATAATCAAAGTGTCATTAGCTCAACAAAGAACCCAAATTTTTATGTAGATACAAAGCATATAACTTTTCAATAATTTTTTATCCATGACATGGTGGAGGATGGAAGGATGATGTTTAAAAATATTGAAACTTGGTGAATGATGTAGATGTATTGATGAATCCCAAGTAAATAAATAATTTTAGGTGGTACAATGACTTAATTGGAATCTCAACCGCTAGTATATAGTCTATAGTTTATTGAAGATTCCCTTTTGATCTTGTAATGTGTTCAACTAGGAGAATTTTGGGAAAAGTGTCTCAACCTTACATCCAAATATTTTTTATCTAATTATTTATTATATTTCATCATATGGGAAAGAGGGGATCCCAATTTTATATCGAACATTTAGTCACGTGTCTTATTTATTCAAGAAGTTGTAAGAGTCTCTAATGTTATTATGGAATTGTAGGATGTGGGGGTTACTTATGAAAAATTAAGCATTATTATAATGATTTAAATAGTAGACCTATGACCAACTCTATGATACAAGTTATGATACATCATAATGAATATTTTAATGGGGATAATGAATCCAAAATGGAGCACTAATGTTTTTAAGTTTACTATGATAGATTAAGACAATATAAGAGAGTGCTCTAATATTAGAATGTTGATTCATCATGGGAGTTGGGTATTGGATTCCTCATAAGGATTTAGGCGTCATTTTGGGTATGGTATTTTCCCATCTTTTATGGTTTATTATTTATGGTTTCTTGATTTGTTTCTTCTATATATTGTTTCCTAGTATGGCAATGTAATATGATATAATTTTGCAAGGGGATTATGCTATTATAATTTTTCAAACATGTTGGTTGTTCTACTATGAAATAGTGTGCATGTTGATGTATTCTAACTAGATTGGTACTATGATTACAATGTCCAAGATTTAGAGGTTCTAAAAGGGTTTTTCCAACATAAACACTATGTCATTGTGGCATTATTTTAGTGTGCATATATTCCTTTGAAATGGCTATATCATATTTTACATAAATGTATCTCCTCATTGATTGGTGTAGGAAGTGTCTCCACTACAAAATTATTGTTGGTGTACAAATAGGTGTTTTACCTATGTCGATCCTATTTACATGTTAAGTCCACTTAGGTCCTCGAAGGGAATATTTCTAGTTAACATTAATTAGGAGGGAATCTTTCTAGTTAAGCATTTGTTGTCACTTATCTTTTGAAATTTAATACTTGTGTCCTAAGTAATTTAATATTAGTTGAGGTATTTTTCTTATTGTATAGGATTAAGGCACATGTCATGATCTTGTCTAATCTTATCTCACAACTTTCCTTTATAAGCAAGGCATCATATGTGCATTGTCAATATATTCAAGCTAGCAATCTTCCATCCATAATCATAGCATGATATTTCTACCATTTCTCTCTTATGGAAGTTATTGTTGTCTTGCAGGTGATCCTAAGGTGTTGAGGAGTTTGCCATAAACTCCTACATGATCAAAGCTTCTATGTTGCAGACTTCTTCTCAGATTTGAGAAATCAATCTTGGCATGAAATTTTTGTTGGGTGTGAGTTGGGGTTTCAAGGACCTCATCACTAAATCCAGGGCACCAAAGAAAGTCAAGTTTTCCTTTCATTTTATCATATTTCATCATATATTATTTAATTTACAAGGGTTTCAAGTTGGGAAAGGGCTACCAGATCCAAGAGGTAGCTAAATTTTTGGAGCACTTTGGGCCAAAATCACCCCTACCATTGTGTCTAGAATTCCCAAAAACCCCAAGATCAACTATCAATTTGTCAAAATCATAGCACTTTTCATTGGGCCATTAAAGAAATTGTCCCCCTCCTCTCCCATCTATACAGTCGCCATAATAATAGTTGGTATGATTTGATTAAAATATATATTTTTTATTATTTTAGTAAAAAAAATAATTTAAAAAAAATCATATAGTTTTCGATTTAATTTTTCAGAAAAAAATTAATTATAAATCAAAAATATATAAGAAAATTTAAGGTCTCATGAACCATAGGAGGTCCACAGACCTACATAGTCGCAAGAACCTATGGTACCCGCACAGTACCAACACTACAACAAGTGCCACGTGGCATGGAAAATATGCATATAGTTTTTAGATTCCACCAAGCAATGAATATTTTGTTAGAGCACAAGAATATTTTGGCTTCAAGAATATTCCATCGAAGGAGCAAATATTCCCTTAATAGGTAGTAGACTATCAAATTTAGGCCCATCAACTACTAATGTCAGCACTGGATTAGAAGTGGCATCTACAAGCCCTAAGATTTTTTCCCACTCTCCATTGCAGTTTTGTTTTTATAGGGAAATTTTCAAACACCCATAACTTGGTCATATGGACTCCTTTTTTCGATACTTTTTTTTATTTGGGGTAGAATTTTGCACTCTTTACAGTGGTCCAATTGGTTTTTTAATTTTGGTGCATGTTTTTTCCATAAATTTTAGATTCTCATAGGTGTTACTGAGTCATTCTCATTTTGGGAACTTTTGAGGCTCCATTCTCACTCCTATGATAATGTTTATGGGTTGATTTTTTTTTAACGTGCATAATTTTTTGTGTTCTTTCTAGTGGTGGGATCAGATTTATCTCATCTCATGTTAAAAAATTATTTGATCTTGTGGCCAAATTTGGTAATTTGTATGTACTAAGATCAATTCCACTTTGTTGGTGTTGGAAAAATGGCACCTATAATCACACTAAGCATAAAGTGACAACCTCGTATATTTCTTAGGGGGTATTTTTATTGATTAATTGGGGGGGTTAATATTATGTTGTTGTTGGTTATAATCATGTCTTCTAATTGATAGAAAGTAAAATGTGATTATTGTGGGAAGAAAAACATGCAATATATGAATGTTTGTTGAAATTAACTTGATGATTTGAAACTTATTTATGAACTTCATCAGTTGTAGCCACTTTGCATTACTAATGGCATTAGTCAAGTCCTAATTCCCTTAAACTGACGCCAACTAAATCATCTAGTGTTCTTACTTCATCATTTTTTTAGGATACAATGGGGGATGATAAGTGTAGTCAAATGACATGCACTAAGATATCATCTTCTTCATCTACTATTGCTTCTCAAAAAAATTGTGATTTGATAGTTTTGGCTCCTTGTGATTTAGTGCAGCGGGACATACATCATCTTGTAGAGATCATTACTTCAAATGAGTACTTGATAGAAATTGGTGGTTTTTTTTATGAGTCCCACATTTTAGATTTGGGAGACATTATTGATTACATTCATCTTCTCTTTAATGAATGTGATATTTCTTCAGTTGTTGCAAGGGAACACTCTACCCCTCTTGTCCATTCTCTACACGATCATCCTTTGTAGTTTGAAATGAGTGTGGATTCTTTTGGACAACATTTGGAAGAGGCTTTTTTTTCTTTAGAGGAGGTATCTTTGTCTTTGGATTGTGTTCTAAAATAATTTCTAGGAGGTCCTAGTTTGTCAGCTTATTCTTTGATTGGGCATGTACCTAATTTGATTGTGACATCCTCATCTACCTTGGACATGGAGACACGAGCATTCTTCAGAGACATCTCATATCATCCTTCTTGTATCTTCCTTTCAAGAATGGGAAGACATCCTGCATACCATCTTGTTTTTGTTTCTTCCCAAGGGAAGGAACATTTTTTGATAGTCCTAGATCATCTTCAACATTCATTTTCAGACATCTACCATCTTTCCAGGAGACACTACATTGAGGGGGGGTTGTATGGTCTCTCTTGTTCTCTCTTATAGGGGGAATTTTCCTAAAATGGGGTTTTGTACTTCTCATGCATCATTGAGATTATTTTGTATTTCATCTCTCTTTTGGGGAGGATTTTTGTCCAACTAGATTTTCTCCTTTTCTTTTTGGTGAGATATTGCATAGCATATGTACATGGGTACCTAACATAACCTCGTAGTAAGGACCCATTTTTGTTTTATTTGTATATTAGTACTCCCTAAGTTGTACTTAAGGGGGTATTGATGTAAATAGGTATTTTACCTATGTAGGTCCTATTTTACATGTTAAGTCCACTTAGGTCCTAGGAGAGAATCTTTCTAGTTAAGCATTAGTTATCACTTATCCTTTGGAATTTAATGATTTTGTCCTAATTCATTTAATATTTATTGAGGTAGTTGTCTATTATACAAGATTAAGACACATGTCATGATCTTGTCTAATCCTATCTCACAACTTGCCTTTATAAGCAAGGCATCATATGTACATTGTCAATATATTCAAGCTGGCAATCTTGTATACATAATCATAACATGATATTTCTATCATTTTTCCCTTGTGGAAGTTATTGTCATCTTGCAAGTGATCCTTGGGTGTTGAGGAATTCATCATAAACTCCTACACTTACTTTGAATGGGTGATATTGTAGAAGGGGGAGAAATAAAGAGTGGAATTTTTTTTATTGATACCTTTTTCTTTCTTGAAATCTCTCACATGTCAAATTTTCATAGATATTTAGATTTTCTGCCTTAAACCTTGGTAAAAGAGGAGCTATGAAATATCCATGCTATCAAGAGATAGACATACTATTTTGTCACTATAAACATGAGATACCTAGTTGGATTTTGAGATGAACTTGTATGAAGATTTGTGGAAGAAAAATGGTGGGATTTACAGTGTTTCATGAGTTTAGGAATTGTAACCCTCTTGAGTATTTTTTAATTTCATTTAACTTGATATAAATTTTTCATGTGTATCTTAGCCAAGATCATACTATTTTCATGTTGATGGGAAAATATAAAAATTAAAAATTATGGAATGTCAAATTCACAATGTATTAAAGGGCATATTGATTTCTTGCATCTACCTTGTAAAAAATAGAATATTCCTTATTGTTACATTATAATATAGAATAATATCTTTAACTATTCATTTGAGCTAGTATATTTTTATTTTAAACCATTGTATTTTATCCTTAAGAACAATTCTTAAGGGTATTTATTAACTGTAAAAGGTATTACATGCATTGTATGTTTGTACTATATTATTATGAGAAAAGGTGCCCTTCTAAAGATGACTGTGATGGAATTATATTGTATTTATTTGGGGTTTATACTAGTGGATGCAATTACATGTTTATGTATCATGTAGTTGTACACAACTAGGTTTACTAATGTTGGGATTTGTAGGTATCTTGTAAGAAAGTGGTTCTTGAGGATCTAGGTTAGGTTTTGGGTCTATCCTTGTGTTTCTCTCTATTGGTTAATTTTAGAAGATGGGTTTATAATTATATTATATGATGTAATATGTATTACAAATTTGGAAATTATTATTTACTTTGTAATTTCTTATTATCAATGAATGTATAATATCGTATAGAGGTATTTTGAACAACTTGAACAATGTTTGCCTCTTGACTTATTAAACATATCAAGTTGGTCTAAAAATTACCTAAGTATGTTGCACAAGTTGAAAAATATAAGGTGATTGTTCAGGTCTTCTTAGTATACAACAATGTCCACTTCTTGACTTATTGAACTTATCAAGTTGGTCAAAAAAATTCCTATATGTTATGCAATATTGAAAAACCTAAGTTAATTAAAGGTCTTGTCAAAATTGCACACTATACTTAGGTAATTCTTCTAACTAATTAGTTAGATATTTCCCATTTGTATATCACATCCACACTTTTATGATTCCCAACAAGTTTGTCCTTTATGATAATATTTGAAATTTTAGAATAGCTAAAAATGCCATAACAACTTATTGGGCCCATGTTTTATCACAACTTGGTAAGGTCAATGATTCTATAAGTGCAAAAATAAATGATTCAAGTTAATACAATAGTGTGCACTTCTTGAATCATTGAGTTTATCAAGTCAAATCTTAATAAGGTGAAGTACATAGAGGGACAAGAGGTGGAGGTATGTTGTAACACATCACTTCATAAAATTGAAGGTATAAACCAAAGTGATAAAAATAGTGTCATCAATTTGAAAAAATTAAGTACCCATATATTATGGCATGTCCCATTTAATTTAAGATCATATTAATCATAGCTAGGATGTTAGTTGGTTATCCCCTTAATATCAATAAAATAATATTTTTTACCCATATTTTACTTAGCTTGAATTTCCACAAGTTAGCTTTAATTGAAAGAGGTTCTATTCAATCCCTAGATCAAAGGGTATTGATTTAAACCCCCAACATTATCAATTAATTATCATGGATCAAATAAATATTTTTCACTAGTTTGTTGGTAGTGATTCCAAATAAGCGGTGAAATTATTAATCTTGATAGCTTCCTCAAGTGCACAACCTTCACTGATTTTGTAGATATAAGTGCTAAAATAGTTGGGTAATACACTTTATCTAACTCCCCTCCTACAAAATTTTGGGGTTTCCATAGTAATCTCTATCTTCTCTAGTTGAGCTATAACATCCAACTCTGTTAAAGAGGTTCTACTCTCAAATAATCCATATCCCCTTTGTTTATTGCTCTCTTCCATTAGTTTTAAGGTTTTCTTTGTCAACTCTTAATAAAAAATTATTAATCTTGACTTTGTACTTTATGAAGTTCTACATTAAATGTTCTTTGGCACTCTTAGAATATTTTTCAAGGGTCAAGGACTCATAAACCATACCTTTAGTAACATGGATTTATAATATAGTCAATACACCAATGGAATTAGTTGTGTGAGTCACTATATTAGCTACAAATAAGTAATGATGTAGGAGCATCCATGGCAATTGGCAATCCTATATCAAACAAAAAAAGAGGTTAATTTTTGTTTGAGAATTTTTATATTTTTGAATAAGTTTATTTTGGGATGAATTTCATGATGGGGAACAAATGATATATTTTTGAATAATTAAAATTGTCGATAAAATCTCCTTTGCACATTGAATTTGGCTAGTGGGTGAAAAAGCTAGAAAAGCAATTTTACAAACATTTATTTACAAAATATTTAAAAGGAAATATGAGGCATTGGGGATTAAGTAGGGATTTTTAAAAAAATTAATATTTATCCCTAAAAATTAGGGACTAGAGAAGTGGGTTCCCAAGATGATTTTTGCCTTCTTTCCTTTTCGGAAGTCAAAAAGGGGAGAGAGAAAACTAAAAAAGCCTATCTTTGTGAGGTTGTTGTAAGTGGGTTTTAATGAGTTTTAATTATCTTTTTTGAGGTCTGATTTTGCAGCTACATGGGATGATGTACCTGGTTGAGGAGGGAATAAATTAAGTATTTTAAATTAATTCCTACAGGGTAGTGGAGAATCAACAATTCATGAAACAAGGAAAGAGTTTTGAAGGAGATTTTTGAAGCAAGAAGAGGGGGGAATAGTTTTCTTTGGAGATCCATTTTTTAGGGTTTTGTTGCAGGTTTTGTACTGATTACAATAGTACATGAATTTTTTAGAATCATAGTTTGAAGATATAGAAGTTTCAAGTGGTGTTGAAGAGCTGGAAGATGAGCAGATTTCAAGAACACGCATTGTTGAGCATATTTTTTATTTAAATGTATTTCCTTTGCATATATGATGAATGTAATAAGTTTATTTTCTGCATATCATTCCTTTGATGACTGAAAACCCCTTTGTAATAATATTTTATTAATAGAGAAATTCATTGGTTCCTTGTGGAAACAAATTCTTGAGTTTTATTTGCAATCTCTTAGTTTTGTTCAAGTTTTGTTGTGAGGATTTTAGAGAGGAATTTGTGAGTTTAAATTCCTCTCTACATTAGTGGTATCAGAGTGGAAAGACCCTATGTGTGTGTAAACAAACCACCAAAGAGAGGAAATTTACACCAAGCTTGTGTGTTGTGAGTGTTGAAAAAAAGGTGAATGGGAGAGGATCCCATCATGGTAGAGTTAGAGGAAAAGGGAGAATGGACAAATTTGTCCATGATGATGATTACAAAGCTTGGAGAAGACAAGTGGAAATTCTTCAAGAATAAATAATAAGAGGATTTGCACAGAGAAATGAACCAAAGAGTGATGAGGAAGAAGAAGAAGCTCTAAAGAATGTCATCCAAACAACTAAACAAAGAGAGGAAGTTGCAATAGTTGTCAAGGATTCGTTGTTGAGAGTCCTATCAAAAATGAGAAAAATACCTAAGATTGATTTCCCTACCTTTCATGTAAATTTGAATTTAGAAGAGCTTATAGACTATATAAACGATATGGAGGAATACTTTGAATCTGAAGAAGTTGAAGATTGAGATAGAGTAAGATTTTCCAAGACAAGATTGAAGGGACATGCTTCAATTTGGTGGAGAGAAATTCAGTTGGAAAGAGGAAGAAAAGGGAAAGAGAAAATTACAAGGTGGGACAGAATGGTAGAGAAAATGAAAAGGAAATTTATTTGAGTGGATTATGAGCTATATTTTCGCAAGAAAATGCAAGGATTGAGGCAAGGAACAAAGACAGTGAAGGAGTACACAAAGGAGTTTCATAGATTTCTTATTTGAAGAGGGAATTCATAAGCCACCAAAGAGAAGGTAGCAAGGTATATTAATGGTCTAAGACCAATCATTCAGAAGGAGATGACATTGGTGAGGGTTCTAACCATGGAGGAGGCAAACCAGATTGCCTTAAAAATTAAAGAAAAAATGAATAAAGATTAGAAAATAAATAAAGAGGAAAAGGTTGTGGTGGAAATATTGGAGGAAGATCCTACAAAGGATATGATAGCAATTAGAAAAATTAGAGAAATGAAGACCAAGTTAGCATCAAACAAAATAGGAATGAAGATTATTATGGATCAAGAGATCAAAATCAAAGAGGTAGAGGAAGATCGAGTAGAGGTTTCAAAAGAGGAACCTTCAAAGGGACTTGTTTCAAGTGTGGAGAAGAAGGTCATAGGGCATATGACTATCCTCATGAAGAAGAATGACCAAGAAGGATTGAAAAATATGAATAGAGTAGAAAACATAAATTCAGAAGATGCACACTCCTCACAGTAAGAAGAAGCGGAAGGAGGTGAAGTTTTGATGATAATAAGAGTGTTGATAAATGAAGAAAATGAACCTACACAAAATAAAAGTATTTGAGACCAAATGTAAGTGTGAAGGGAAGGCATGTAATGTCATCGTTGGTATTGGAAGTACAAAAAACCTTGTGTCAGAAGAAATGTTGAATAAATTATAGCTAGAGAGGAAGAAGCACCCAAATCCATACCAAATAGCATGGGTACAAGTTGAAAAGAAGCTTTTGATTAGTGAACAATGTGAGGTAAAATTTAAGATAGGAGGCTATTATGATGAAGTTCTATGTGATATTCTTCCAATGGATGCTTGTCATATCCTACTGGGAAGACCTTGGCAATATGATAGGAAAGCAATGCATGATGGCCATGCCAATACCTACACAATAACCAAGGATGGAGTGAAGCATAAGTTGAAGCCTCTAAAAGAATGTTTGGTGCAATTTTACAGCAATGCAAGAGTTTTTTTGGTTGATGCAAAAAAAATATTAGAAAGTATGAAGCATGAGAGAGTTTTTTTTGCTTTGATTCCCAAAACTAACAGTGAAAATGTTGAAGAAGTTCATGTAGAAGTTGTAGATTTGCTGCAAGAGTTCAAGGATATTGTTTCAAGTGATGTGCCTGAAGGACTACCACCAATGAGAAAGATTAGTCACCAAATTGACTTGGTACCAGGAGCAAGTTTTCCAAACAAGGAAGCCTACAAAATGTCACCTATAAAGAGTGAAGAGGTCAATAGATAAGTTATTGATTTATTGAGGAAGGGTTTAATCAGAGAGAGCTTAATCCTGTGTGTAGTACATGTTGTTTTGTCACCAAAGAAGGGAGGAGAATGGAGGATGTGCATGAATTCGAGAGAAATAAACAATATTACCATCAAGTACAAATTTTCATTACCTAGAATGGATGATATCACGGATTGCTTAAGTGGAGCAGAGTACTTCACCAAAATTGACTTGAAGAGTGGATACCACCAAATCCAAATCAAAGAAGGAGATGAATGGAAGACAATATTCAATACTAAAGAAGGTTTGTATGAGTTGTTGGTCATTCCATTTGGGCTAAGAAATGCACCAATTATGTTTATGAGGTTAATGAATGAGGTGTTGAAAGAGTTCTTGGGCAGATTAGTAATTGTTTATCTAGATGATATTTTAATTTTCAGTAAGACTTTAGAAGAGCATTTGAAGTATATTAGACTCATTTTTTAGAAGCTTAGAAATGAGAATTTGTTGATGAACCTCAAAAAGTGAAGCTTTGTGAAGAGGGAATTGGTATATTTGGGCTTTTTTCTATCAGGAGAAGGCATCAAGATGGACCCAGAAAAGGACAAAGCTATTCTAGAATGGCCAACACTAATGAGTGTAACAGAAGTGAGATCATTTCATGGATTAGCAAGTTTTTATAGAAATTTCATCAAAGGTTTTAGTAGCATATGTGTACCACTAACTAAAACCATGAGAGGTGATAAGAAGGAATTTAAGTGGACTACAAGGGAAGCGAAGAGTTTTGATTTGTTTAAGAATAAAGTGACAAAGCAACCTATTTTGGCACTTCCAGATTTTAGCAAGGTGTTCCAGGTGGATTGTGATGCAAGTGGTAGTGTTATTGGGGTTGTTTTAAGCCAAGAAGGTAAACCTATTGCTTAATTTAGTGAGAATTTTAATGATGTTAAGAAAAAGTATTCAATTTATGATCAAGAGTTTTATGCAATTGTTCAAGCACTTAAGAAATGGAGGCACTATCTTTTACCCAAAGAATTTGTTTTGTTTACTGATCATCAAGCACTCAAATACTTGAGTAGTCAAGGGAGATTGAGTCAAAGGCACATGAAATGGGTTGAGTTTTTACAAATCTATACATTTTTTTTGAGACATAGGAGTGGGAAGTCTAACAGAGTTGCAAATGCCTTGAGTAAAAGGAAAGCTTTGTTGATTGAAATGCAAGTTGAAGTTGTGGGTTTTGATGAGCTCAAAGAGTTGTATGAAGGAGATTCAAATTTTGGAGAAGCATGAAAGGCTTGCAAGGATCCTATTGCAGAAAATAGAAACAAATGGTTGGATTATTTGATTCAAGATGGTATGTTGTTTAAAGACAACCAATTATGTATTCCTAGAAGCTCAATGAGATTGAATTTAATCAAGGAGAAACATAATGGAGGTCTTCCAAGACACTTTGGTTTTGATAAGACCATTGCACTTTTTGGAGAGAGGCATTGACCTCAGTTGCAGCAAGATGTAAGAAAATATGTGCAAGGTTGTAGGGTGTGTCAAGTGGAAAAAAGAGCTAGTCAAAACACTGGTTTATATCAGCCACTACCTATACCTAAGAGGCCATGGGAGGAGATTAGCATGGATTTTGTTCTTGGTTTTCCAAGGACACAAATAGGGCATGATTCTATATATGTGGTGGTAGATAGGTTTTCCAAAATGGCTCACTTTATACCATGTGAAAAGACTAATGATGATATTCATATTGCAGATTTGTTTTTGAGGGAGATTGTGAGACTTCATGGTTTACCAAAGAGCATTGTTTCAGATAGAGATACAAAGTTTGTTGGATAATTTTGGAGGAACTTGTGGAAGAAGCTAAGGACTGATTTCAAAAAAAATTCAGCCTACCATCCACAAATAGATGACCAAACAGAAGTTGTGAATAGGAGCTTGGGGAATTTGCTAAGATGTCTAGTTGGAGACAAGCCAAAAGGGTGGGATTTGATTCTACCTCAAGTTGAATTTTCCTATAACAACTCGGTGAATAAAAGCATGGGTAAGTCCTCATTCCAAATATTCTATGGCAGCAATACAAGAGTTATTTTAGATCTAAAAAAATATTGACAAGTTGAAAAGAGAAGTGCAGATGCAGAGGATTTTGTTGATCACATGAAAAGGCTACATGAAGAGGTAAGAAAGCGCATTCATAAAATGAATTTTTAGTACAAAACTAATGTTGATTTGAAGAGGATCCACAAAGAATTCCAATTTGGTGATGAGGTAATGGTTCATTTGAGAAAATAAATATTTCTAGTGGGCACCTACAACAAGTTGGAAATGAAGAAGATTGGACCTTGCCAGATTGTGAGAAAACACGAATCGGGTAATGCTTATGAAGTAGAATTTCCAAGTGAACTCAATATTTCTCCAATTTTCAATATTTCTGATCTAACCATGTTTCATGAGTCTTAAAATGATGAAGGTGGAGTATATGTGTAGCAACAAACATCAGCACCAAGTTCAAGGAAAGAGAAGATTGAAACTATTCTTGATTGCAAGGTGAGTAAGAGCACACGAAGAAGGCAATACATGGAGTACTTTATAAAATGGATTGGGAAGCCTATTGAAGATGCTTCTTGGTTGTCTAAAGTTGAGGTTATTCATCTTTGATATCCTCTTGAAAAGTGATAATATCATTTTCTTTCTATCGTGGGTGTCTGATGTAGGAGCATCCATGGCAATTGGAAATCCTATATCAAACAAAAAAAGAGGTTAATTTTTGTTTGATCATTTTTGGATTTTGAATAAGTTGATTTTGGGTTGAATTTCATGATGGGAACAAATGATATATTTTTGAATAATTAAACTTGTCAATAAAATCTCCTTTGCACATTGAAGTTGGCTAGTGGGTGAAAAAGCTAGAAAAGAAATTTTAAAACACTTAATATTGATCCCTAAAAAGTAGGGACTGGAGAAGTTGGCACCCAAGATGAGTTTTTCCTTCTTTCCTTTTTGGAAGTCAAAAAGGAGAGAAAAAGAAAATTGAAAAAGCCTATCTTTGTGAGGTTGTTGTAAGTGGGTTTTAATGAGTTTTAATTATCTTTTTTAAGATCTGATTTTGTAGCTACATGGGATGGTGTACCTATTTGAGGAGGGTATAAATTAAGTATTTGAAATTAATTCCTTGACAGGGTAGTGGAGAATCAACCATTCATGAAACAAGGAAAGAATTTTGAAGGGGATTTTTCAAGCAAGAAGAGGAGGGGCGTATCTTTCTCAGGAGAGCCATTTTTTGGGTTTTTGTTGTAGTTTTTGGACTGATTACAACAGTCCATGAAGTTTTCAGAATCATTGTTTGAAGATATAGAAGTTTCAAGTGGTGTAGAAGAGTTGGAAGATGAGAAAATTTCAAGAACACACATTGTTGAGCATAGTTTTTCTTTAAATGTATTTACTTTTCATATATGATGAATGTAATAAGTTTATTTGTTGAATATCAATCCTTTGATGACTGGAAACCCCTTTGTAATCATATTTTATTAATAGAGAAATTCATTGGTTCCTTGTGCAAACAAATTCTTGAGTTTTATTTACAATCTCTTAGTTTTGTTTTGAGGATTTTAGAGAGGAATTTGTGAGTTCAAATTCCTCTCTACATTAAGTAACCTATCATAAGGAATTAAAGGGGAGTTATTTATGAAATATAACCCATCCACAAATATAGTTTACGTTTTTCTATTGGGCCTATAAAGAAAGTATCAATGGTAGAAAGTATCTTGGTGGCAACTTAAGATATTGATTAGGCCAATAGTCTTATAAAATTTGGGATCAACCAAATATTTTGGTAAATCTCAAAAAAAATAGAGGCACATAATGAATGAGAAAAAATTTGTTTATTGCTTCTTCAATTATGCTTTGAGTAGTCAATACAAAACCAACATATTTTCCCATACGTGTATTACCAATAAGGAAACAATCAAAAGGGGTAACCATATTTGTCATCTTGAATTTATTTAGAGATAGAATAATTTTCATCTTTAAAAATGTATACACTTCAAACCTTTAAAAAAAATAAAAAGAAAATATAGTTTTGGATGACACATTTACATCAGTCATAGTTATAAACCTCAAAAAATCTAGAAAAAATAACTATATGAAAGTAATATTGTTAATTTATTCCTATATTTTTATTGATACAAGTCAATTCACAAGTACAAATAGAATAAAAAACCTATAGGAAAATTTGATATGACATAAATGTATCTAAGTGTCACGCCAATTTCAACAAGCTCTAGAAATATGAATGAAATATTTCAAAGGAATTATGGTTAGAATATTAGAAAATATCTTTTTTTTAATATCCATGAAATAAAAATTATAAGTGTGTCATAGAAAAAAGGACCCTTTGCTTGACATGGGATTAATTCATGATAAATTGGACTTAATGAGACATTGATTTAGGTGTTGTGAGGCATTTTATGCATCTATACTAGGTCTTGGACCTTGGCAAATTAAATAGCATGTTTTTAATGGCATCTTGTGAAGGTGTTGTGAAGTGTTGTAAGACATTTCTACATTCTTCTAGACTCTATTCATTACAATTTACCTAAAAACCACCTTTTCATCACTAATCATCACTAATCAAGTCCTATTTTGAAGTTTTGTAAAGTCTTGTAACAAGATTTCATGCTTTTTTAGGCATAATTTCACCATTTATCCCTTCCTTATGCTTTATCCAGTCCCTTTATGCCCTCATATGCTTTAATTAAGTGTATTTTTGAATGTTAACCCAACAAACAACATTAAATAAAAAATAATTCCCGACACCCATTTTCAGGTCCTAGGTGGGACCCATTCGGTCCCCCTTGGCCCCAAATTCAAAAAAAAACAAAATTTCCTTTTGGGTTTTTATTCAAAAACACTTGATGTCGGCCTATGATGAGGTATGAATGGGTAACTAAGGCACAAGAATGTATAAATAAGTGTTTTTCTCCTCATTCTAGATCCATCCCTCATTCATCTCACACACATTCTTCATTATTCATTCACCATTCTTCTATCTCAAGTTAAGCAAGCTAGGGCTTTCACATTGCAAGTCATTAATTTAGCTTCCTAAAACATACGAGGGAAGATTCTACATGTTTTTTTGTAGACTTTCTAGATCTATCATCATGGAAATGTAATCTATTCCATTGTTGCATGTTTCATTCTATTTTTTCATCGTTTTGGTTTAATTACCTAAACGAGGTTTGACCAAGGCAAACCCCCATGCCCTATTATTCACCATGTTTCTTCTTCTCTTCTTATGTGTTTGTAGATTTAGGTCTCTTGGAAGCTTGGAAATCATTTAAAATTAGTTGCAAGGTTGCTAAAGTCCTCTCTTCATTCAACTAGTCAAAATATCAACAAAACTAATTTTTAGGCCCGTAAATCAGAGTTTCGGAAGCAAACACCCATAGGAAGTCAAAGTGAAAATTAGAAGCTTTAAAATCTACCTTTGAAAATCCAGAAATTCAAAAGTGGACTCATTCACCATGGGTGTAAAATGAGTCCCACTCCAGGGTCAATTTTGAGTTTTTGCATTTTTTAGAACCCTTTTGTCAGAAACAAGTTTCAACTCAGTTTGACAGAACTGGGACTGATTCACCCAGAATGGCGAATGAGTCCCTCCAGGCCTGAAAATTAGCATCAACATCATTTTAGAAGAAATTTCTAGTCTCCTTCAAGATTTCAAGTGCACACTTCAAGTTTCATTCATTTATGTTTAGCTTTGCATTCATTTCTAGTTCATTATTGCATTACATAATGTGTTTTCAAACATTACTTGTTTCTTAGGTTTTGCATTCATATTTGATCAATTTCACAGCTTAGTTGCACTTAGATAATTTCATTTAGCCTAAATAACATCATACACATCCTAATTTGAATGAACCTAGCTAGCATTTTTGGCCCTACTCTCTCCTCTTAGGTGAAAAACCCTAGAAGAGTTAGAGATTCCTAAGGAGCCAAAAATCTACGGTTCATTTTGGTGAACCTGACGTGAAGCATCATTAAGGGTTTTTTTTGCATGTCTCCAAACCTTCTCTCAACCTCAACAATCTCACAAAACATATTCCTAAATCATCCTTAACAACTAGTGGTATTGAACATCATCCTTTAACTACACCTTCACTTAATGTCAATGTCATCTCGCAAAATGTTCATGATTTGAATTAGTTATATTTTATACCTTCCTATAATGGAAATAATAAAATATCTCAATCAAGAGACACTTGTGAAAGTATGACATATACTACTAAGCAAGATGTATCTTTGACACCCACCACAAGACCACCACCTCCTCTTGATCAAGAGGGTATCTTGTCGAAACTCCTCCAAGATCACTTGATCACCCTCCCTCCAAGAACTCGAAAGAAATGCTATTTCAAGACTTCATTTTGTGCATATCATAGAGTTCATGGTCACTCCACTAATGAATATCATGCCTTGAGTCATAAAATACAACATTTTCAGGAGTTTGGTATGCTTCCCTATGTGGGGGCACCTCATTCCTCTAATTGCTATTAATTTTCACTTTAGCATGCATTTCATCAATTGTTTAGGCTCACCTTTTCCCTACACTTAGTGGGGGCAAGGGGTTCGATAGCCTTGTCCTCGTATGCCACTTATGGTTGCCTTCATTGGCTAGTCGTTAACCTTTCATGAATACATAAGAGCAAGCTTGGGATGTGGATGACATGCATTAAGTTGGCTCGCATATGACATACTTCCCTCTTTTCATGATGTAGCTTATCGAAAACATATGACTTGGCATAGGATTTTTTGAGTAAGCTCTCATGTCCTCTTCTTCTACTTTAAAGCAATTGCTCACAGTACGGGTGCTCACGACTGCTTTAAAGTGGGGGCATACATCACCACTCATGTTTCATTGCACGATTTTTTTCTTCTTGCGATGTGGTCTTTTCTTGGTGGAGTCAGTGGGGTCAATTCCCTCCAAGAGCATGATACTTCTTTTGACACATCCTCTCTTGGAGACATTAAGCACAATGTCCCCTAAGATGAGACCTTGCACGAACTAAGCAAAATCCCTTTGAACAATCCTTACACTACCTTGCATTAACAATTTATATGAGTGTCAAGCATACGAAGTTTTGCTTACCTCATAGAGCTCGAAAATCATTTTCTTTTTGTGGCACCTTGATCAAGAGGTATAACTTTGATATGGTTGAGCGGGAAACCCATTTAGCAGCACGACTTTCCCCATAGCCACCTTTTTGTTTGTGAGTGCATACCAACTAGCATATGTTTCTCACCTTTTGGGATTTCTCACCCCACATACAACCAAAAGTTATGTGGCCCTAGAGTGAGTATGTTGTGGAATTCTCACCCCACAAACGACCTGAAGTTCTGTGGCCCCAAAGTGAGTACATCTTTTCCACCCCGTCTTTCTTTTCTTTCGCTCTTTCCATTGCATGATTTTGTATCTTGATGATTTACTTAGGATCTTGGATCCCGGGGGCTTGGCCACCTCCTTTGATCTTTTTCATTCTTTGTCATCTACATCTATACACTTAGATATCTCTTGAATGTCTACTTTAGTGTGAGTTTGAAGCAAGTTCATCCTCTCACGGGTGATCCCACAATAATGGGTTACAATTTTTGGCCAAACTTGACATTAAAATCAGGATTTTTCACAAGACATTCACTTTCTTACACCTATAGCAGCTAAACCATTAAGGTTTTGAAGATGAATCAAACTAGTTATTTGTTAGATATTTTCTGTAGATTCTAATTATATTTAAAAATAAAAAATAAAAAATAAATTGTGAATCATTTTATGTAATTTTTAATAACTTATTTTTTCTACTAATCAACATTTTTAAAAAGTGATGTTTACTTCGGCCAACATAACTTTTTTTATAGATAGGATACAATTCTGATTTTTAAAATACAAATTTTTCACAACAATATCTAGGGGATGGATATTTTTTCATAATTTTTTGTTACATTTTTTTTTAATTAATTTTTCAAGTCAACGTAATTATAATTTGGACAGAGGTGTACTTCGGCCCGCATAACTTTTTTTGTATTCATTTGAATTAACTTATTCTTTTTTTTTGAATAAGGACATCAATACCTAGGGCACATGTATTTTTTAGAAATTTTTTCCTCTATTTTTCTATTTTTTCGTATGTGTGAAATAAAGAACTTGATGTTCATTGAAAATCCTACATTCACAAGAAATAAAAAATAAATATAATAATCAAATTAAAATATTTAAAATTATACTTTTTAGGAAGCTTATAATAAGGGCTACAGGATTAGAAAGCATAAATTTTAAATGAATTCATTTGATCACCCAAAAGGTAAATCAAAAGTGTTTTTTATCAGCATTTTGATAGGTGTAGAGGAGACTCGATTATAGGTATGGTTTAAATATAACAAGGTTCTATCCAAGGGGGTTTGATCTAAGGGGGTTTGATCAATCCCTCTTTAATTAAAATAATTTAAATGGAACCTTTAAAGTCATAAATCATTGTATTTTCCAAAAATATGTGATTTCAGGCAAAAATCAGGATGTCCCAAAAAGTGTAACCCATTATTGTGGCAGCACCCTCACTAAAGTGGGGGCTAAATGTGTTGTAGAAAAAAGGACCCTTTGCTTGACATGGGATTAATTCATGATAAATTGGACTTAATGAGGCCTTGATTTAGGTATTGTGAGCCATTTTATGCATCCATACTAGGTCTTGGACCTTTGCAAATTAAATAACATGTTTTTAATGGCATCTTGTGAAGGTGTTGTGAAGTGTTGTAAGACATTTCTACATTCTTCTAGACTCTATTCATTACAATTTACCTAAAAACCACATTTTCATCACTAATCAAGTCCTATTTTGAAGTGTTGTAAAGTCTTGTAACAAGATTTCATGCTTTTCTAGGCGTAATTTCACCATTTATCCCTTTCTTATGCTTTATTTGGTCCCTTTATGCCCTCATATGCTTTAATTAAGTGTATTTTTGAATGTTAATCGACAAACAACATTAAATACAAAATAATTCCCAACACCCATTTTCAGGTCCTAGGTGGGACCCATTCGCCATGGGTGGTGAATGAGTCCCCCTTGGCCCCAAATTCTTTTTTTTTCAAAATTTCCTTTTGGGTTTTTATTCAAAAACACTTGATGTTGGCCTATGATGAGGTATGAACGGGTAACTAAGGCACAAGAATGTATAAATAAGTGTTTTTCTCCTCATTCTAGATCCATCCCTCATTCATCTCACACACATACATTCTTCATTATTCATTCACCATTCTTTTATCTCAAGTTAAACAAGTTAGGGCTTTCATATTGCAAGTCATTAATTTAGCTTCCTAAAACATACAAGGGTAGATTCTACATGTTTTGTTGTATACTTTCAAGATATATCATCATGGAAAAGTAATTTATTCCATTGTTGCATGTTTCGTTCTATTCTTTCATCATTTTGGTTTAATTACCTAAACGGGGTTTGACCAAGGCAAAACCCCAATGCCCTAACATTCACTATTTCTTCTTCTCTTATGTGTTTGTAGATTTAGGTCTCTTAGAAGCTTGGAAATCATTGAAAATCAAGTTTCAAGGTTGCTAAAGTCCTCTCTTCATTCAACTACTCAAAATATCAACAAAACTCATTTTCAAGCCCGTAAATCAGAGTTTCAGAAGCGGACACCTGTAGGAAGTCAAAGTGCAAATCAGAAGCTTCAGAATCCACCTTTGAAAATATAGAAATTCAAAAGTGGAATCATTTTCCATGGGTGGAAAATGAGTCCCACTCCAAGGTCAATTTTGAGTTTTATGCATTTTTTAGTACCCTTTTGTCAGAAATAGGTTTTGGCTCAATTTGACAGAACTAGGACTGATTCGCCCAAAATGGCAAATGAGTCCCTCTGGGCCTAAAAATCAACATTAGCAACATTTTAGAAGCAATTTCCAGTCTCCTTCAAGCTTTTAGGTGCACACTTCAAGTTTCATTCATTTTTGTTTAGCTTTGCATTCATTTCTAGTTCATTGTTGCATTACACAATGTGTTTTCAAATATTACTTGTTTCTTAGGTTTTGCATTCATATTTGATCAATTTCACTGCTTATTTTCACTTATATCATTTCATTTATCCTAAATAACATCATACACATCCTAATTTGAATGAACCTAGCTAGCATTTTTGGCCCTACTCTCTCCTTTTAGGTGAAAAACCCTAGAAGAGTTAGAGAGTCCTAAGGAGCCAAAAATCTGTGATTCAATAAGAAAAATAGTGTTCCATGTGGCCCAATTTGACAAATAAAAAATTATAAGGATATTCCACTAACAAGCTTAGATTGAACCCCTAGATTAAGGGGGATTGAATTAAACCCTTTAGGTTATCAATGAAGGCCCATTGATCAAACCAAGAATTTATGCTAGCTAGCTAGTGATAACACTAGATAATCAATGTAAAATTTCTGAATGGGTTGAATTCTACCTTTGAGCACACAACCTCTATTGATTCCTCAAGACACAAGGAGTTTGGTTGCAATCTTCTTAGTGTGAAATTTTTAGTATATCCTTTTTCATTTAATATTTCTACAGTGGTTGTTTTTGGGTTCTTAAACTATGGCTACTCTATTATGGATTTGTGTCAAGTTGTATCTAGATTTGATCCAATATATAATTCATAAAAAAATATACATGTTATCTTTGGTTGTCTCCATTTTTCATGTTACTAGTGTGTTATTAAACCTATATGTTGCATTTTTGAGATATATGAGTTGTGTAGTTTTATGGGTTGGTTGTACCTACATGTTATACAAATAAAAAAAATGTTGGCTATCTATACCCATAGATATTTCATATTGTTGATGTTAATTATACATGGTTGTCCTCCTTTGGTCATCATGGTACAATTGTCTACTTATTGTAGTGAAGCAAATATATGATTATTTATAATTCTTAAGATAGTTGTACTTTGGGACCTATAGTTCTTGAATATGGCGGTATGAGAAGATTTATAACATGGTTTAGTGGGAACTTAATATAGTTACATATCTAGTTTAATCCTTTTCATTGGATATCATAGCTCTACATTGGAAGATTTTGGTCTTTCAATTGAGTTATTTCATTGTGTGATGTTCATGGGTGATCTTGAGTTTTGAGGTATTTTATCATGGTGACACATCGTGCTCTAGATCACTTTCTTTGATAGAATTATCAATGATTTATATCTCACTTTATGATAGATGTTATTATCTAGTGGTTGTTGGTTTCATGAGTAGCTACTGGTTCTTTACCTATGTGAGTAATCAAAGTTAAATTATATATATATTTATATTGATAGAGGATGCTTATCTTAATTTTATGAGGATGTGTATAGCCTATCACCATAGAGAATTCTTAGATATTTTGTTGATTTTTCATTTATGCTCAGTTATTTTAGCTAGATGATCCCTATTTTAAAGGATTTTTTATTGTATTGCAATAGAATCTAGATCATGTGTTGGAATAACAACATGATATTTATGTTTTAGAGCATATCTATCAATAGGGACATATAATCTTTGGTGAAGATGTAAATCATGGGGCTAGTAGGACTTCTTGGAATCTACATGTTTGGGAGAATTTTTATATTTTGGGAGGTGAATCATGACATCATGATAGGTTCCTAAATTCTTTGATGCAATGGGATCTTTGGTAGTGGTTTGTGGTAATCTTCCATATTAGTGCTATGATCATTTTACCTTGTAATTTTTTTATTACAATGTTGTAGATAGAGTTAAATTAGTATAGAATGTTCATTTGTGCAGCTATATCAAATTTGGATGAGGCTAGGTCTTTTATATTTTATAGATATTATGTGGGAAATGTGTGTCTCTTTACTTTTTTTAATGTAAAATATGAGGAGCATATACCTAGAGCTAGACTCAAGTTCAACATGAACTTGTTGAGGATATAGTTCATTATTAGAGCTTATTTTACTTGGTGTTTCATGTGTAGAAAAATCTCATATCCCCAACTCAATCCACTCACCAATTAATTATTTGATAGGTATTATCTGCTTGGTTTTCAAACACGTTAATTTTTGTCTTATCTTCTCATGTGTTTGAATCTTGAGTCGTGAATGTTAATTCTAAAGATTTATTTGAGGGGCAGATGTATGTTTATGGTTTTACTCTCTCTTTACATTTGAGCCTTAATTTTTTTTAGTTATGAGGACTAGTTTGAGAAGTAAAAGAGATTGTTAGTGCAATTAGGTAATTATTTTATTGCAAGAATGATTGTTTTATTTGACCTTCCTTCAATTTGAAAGGTTTGCATCTTATACTATTGTGTTTGATCTTGGGGTTATACAGTTAGATGTTCATGAAATTTTTTATTTTGGTATTTTGAAGGTGTTATTAATTTTTATTTTAGTATTGGTTTTGGTAAAATGAATTGATTTATTTGTAGGTTTTCTCTCTATAGGTTTTTTTATATCGTGAAGGTTTAGTTTATTTCATGTTAGAATTAAGATTTATGTAAAGTTGACTATTTAATATTAATGATTCATTATTTTTTAGTAACAATGTAGATAATTAGGGATCCATGATCTCTATTTTCTAAATGATGTGAAGAACCAAGGAGAGCTACGGTGATCAAGGGAGAGAGCTATTTTGTAGTGTTTTAGTTTGAAGTTTTACAAATTTCTATGTGTTATTTATACAAGTGTGATAAATTATTTTAGTCATTTCCTTTATGAAAGTGTTGTTGATGGATTTCTGGATGCTTTATTTAGTTTCAAACTAGACATTGCCCATACAATGGGAGTTCTAGGGATGTAATTATGTAACTAGATGCAATACAAAGGTCTTTAGGTATTTTTACATGTATATATGTTTATTGTTGATGGAGTTAGGATTACTATAGAATAGTATATATAGGAAATTGTGATTACAAATTGGGTTGGATATGGGCATATAAAAAGGTTTTCCTACAATGTGTTTACCTTGTTTTGAGGTATGTGTAGTTGGATGTGTTACAAATAGTTATGATTGATATTCTAGTTATTATTTATTACTTGGTAGATGCTTGGTCTTATTATGGATGAGATGGACTTCAGTATTTGTGTTCAAGTTGATACATAATATAACGGTTTCTATGAGACATTCAAAGTGTGATCTTGGCTTGGGCTTCTTTTTTTCATGGCTAAGAATGATAGATGATTAGTGTTTTGTGGTCAAGATGGTAATCATTAGATGAATGTTCCATGATCATAGAGGAATTGGTTGATGCTATGGATCTTTTGTCCCTAGTGGTTATTTCATTTGTCAGAGCCTCGTTATGCTTGTGTAATGTGAACATTAAGTGGGAGAATTTTAGAATTAGGTGTGCTATTCACCTTGCATTTCCTAATTTCTAATTGTTCATAGATTAATTATGTATGCATCTCCAAAGTTCATGGAGTAAAAAAATGGGATGCTTGTATAAAGGAGGGGATATATGTATTTATTTCATTTTTTTATTATTATTTTTTTAGACTACAGGAATCAGTCGGGTATCCACCCTCCTTTAAATTGTAGTGCGCTTCAAAAAAAATTCACGTGATCGGTGACACTGGTGCAACACGCCCTCTGATACCATGGGCTCGGTGGGGAGACTAGACCTCGTGACCTCTTGCCTGCAACATGATGCTTTAGCCAATCGAGATAGGCCCACTGCCCCTTATCTATGGATGAAAACTAAATTTGTAATGAAGCATTGAATAAGGGTTGCATAGTAGACTTGTAAGAGAATTTTATCTTATTGATTGGGTGTGTGATGTAACTAATACTTCATGGGGGAAAAATAAGGAGTTACATATATTCCAAATTTCATAATGGAATTCAAATATGTTAAACTCACTCAAGGACTCAAACTCCCAAGATCACCTATAAAACCAAAATATCATTCCACAAGAGAGAAAATCAAGAGCATAAATTTACTAATAATGGATGTAAAATAATATTAAATAAAATATGATCAATGAACTTGTCAAATGAATACATATGAGGCCTTGCTTACATAGACAAGGTTGAGAGATAGGACTAACTAGGATGATGGCAAATGTCTTAATCGTATGTCATGTGACAACTAGGGGATAAGATCACATGTGTTTCTAGAAATATTCTTAGAGACCTAAGTAAACTTAACATGTAAACATGTGTGACAAGAACCTAACTAATGGATAGTTAGATAATGTACCTTTTTCACACTACAAAGACAAAACAAAATAGGAAAAAACCCTATTCACACCAACACCCCCCTTAAGTGTAACTCGAGTAAAATAATTAACAAATGAAAATGATGCAAAGATGAAATGATGGGTCTCATATACTCGACCATGTTAGGTACCAATATATAAATGCAATCTCTCACAAATAGGGAAATGGAGAAAACTCAATGGGACAAAACTCTTCCCCAAAAGATAGGAAAACAAGAAAAATTCTCTACAAGATGAGATGGAAAAAACCTTATACGAGGAGAATTCATCCCATAAGAGAGAAGAAGAGATACCATGCAACCCCTCAATGTAGAATCTATGACAATGGTAGATGCTTGAAACTAGATGTATAAGATGGTCTACAATTGTCGAACTCCACTTATGAAGAAAAAAAGCCAAAAGTGTGTGTATGATGTCTTCCAATTCTTAACTAAAAATATATGAAGTCTTTGAAAAACTACTCATATGTCTCCATGTCAATACTGAAAGTTGTCACTACCAAGTCAGGTGTTCCAAGCCACACTAATGAATATGACAATCTAGAATCAAGTAGATATGTATGTAGAACATGATCCAAAGACTTAGATATCTCCTCTAAAGATAAATATGCCTCCTCAAAATTCTACTCAAGATTCTCCACATTTATTAATTCCTTATGGAGTCCCTTCAAAGACACATTTGATGCACACACATATGTGTGTGTGTGTGTGTGTGTATGTGTATGTCTGTACATATACATATATATGTATGCATATATATTATATGTATATATACATACATATACATACATATACATATCATACATACATATATATACATATACATATATATACATACATATATATACATACATAAATATCATATCATACATACATATATATATATATATATATATATATATGTATATATATATGTATGTATGATATGATATTTATGTATGTATATATATGTATGTATATATATGTATATGTATATATATGTATGTATATATATGTATATGTATATATATGTATGTATGATATGTATATGTATGTATATGTATATGTATATGTATGTATATATACATATAATATATATGCATACATATACATATGTATGTATATGTATGTATGTATGTATGTATATGTGTATATATATATATATGTATGTATGTATGTATGTATGTATGTATGTATGTATGTATGTGTGTGTATATGTATATGTATATGTATATGTATATGTATATGTATATGTATATGTATATGTATGTGTATGTATGTATGTATGTATGTATATGTGTGTGTGTGTTACATGCATTTATATTCATACATATATAACTAATCAAACTTATTGTATTTACATTGTTTATCTCGCATGTGTAAAATTGTGCATCAAGATAACTCAATTTGGGGTCAAGTTGTAGAATCTAGCACTATATATAACAATACAATTTTCAATAAAAGTTTGTGATAGTCATATGATCTCTATTCTAGATCCTAGTCATTGATTCTATTATTTTATACAATGCAACAACAAATCAATAATTAAAAATAAAATCACCACAACATTAAAAATAACTAAATATCATAAAAGACAACTAAGCACTATTATCACTTCCGAATTACACTCTAATTTTTCGAATCATTTGATTTAAATCTAATTATTTATATATTACTTAGAGTTTAAATTTAAATCATATTATTAAGGAAGCCATTATTTATTGCTATAATAATATAAACCATATCATAAGTTCGAGGCTATCTTAATCTTGAAATAATTTAAGAAAAAATAAAATTAATTAAATTTTAAAAATAATAGTGATCTCTTGTCTAATAGATACACATTTATTATAACTAATTGAAAAGCACATTTTAAAATCAATGCTCATTTATATATTTTTCATATTCTAACCATAAAATACCTACAATACTTTTTTATAATATAATATGCTTCTTTATAAAATTGACATTTATTCATAAAAATATATATAACAATCATATTTTACATAGATATATAATTTATAAAAACATAACATAAAATTATCTCAAAAACAATTAAAAATAAATATAAATAAAATTTTCCCATTTATTTCCATACCATAACCCTAACTTCAATAATGAATATTGAACAATCGCCGTTTATTTGACGACTATAAATAGCCGTCAAATTTAACACCAACTTCATAACCCCAATTATTGTTATGTGACGGATAATCTAACTTCGCGTAGCTTCCTTTCCCAACATGCCAAACATCATGTCAAGTGACGGATTCTGAAGATCCACGTGCATGCAAGTACAAATTTTAGGACCACGTACAAAAGAAGTCATAACTTTAGAAGAAATGCAAGTGGAAAAATTCATGCATGCACAACACGGAAACAATCATGCAACTTTAATTTGTGTGCAACAAAGTCCACACAATATGTCTGGATAGAGATGGTCCTAAGTTATGGGTGAGCCGACCAACTTTCTCTTTATAGAAAGAGGAATAAGTGGCTTCATAACTCCTCCATGTCAACATACATAATTAATGTCAGGGCCATTTGAAATGGTTGAGGCATCCGTGGGGTATTTAGTAGTTGGGTGCAAGTTTTATTGGGAGGTGTGGGGCCTTCTTCTCTCTCATTTCCATCTCATTTGGGTGCTACCTATGAATACCTTGAGTCTCTTAGGTCAATGGAAACCCCTTTCAATAACCCTACTATTTCACTCTTATAGAACCACCTCACCCCCCATGTGGGATGGGGCGTACAGAAAGAAAGAAACAACCAAGTCTTCAGGAAGCTCAAGTCAACCTTGATAGGATCGGGAAAAAAAAATCACCATTAAGGGAAATTTCATGTAAGATCTCTCTTTAAGTCCCCCTCCTCTAAAGTTCTCATGTCTAAGGTGGAAGTTGATATTTCCAAGACGTGGAAATCAAACATTGGCATTTCTTTAAGTTTCATAAGCTTCGCTAGTAAAATACAAGAGGTTGCTTGGTCTCCTCCTCACTAATTGGTTTAAGAATAACTTTGATGGGGCCTCCAAAAGAAATTAGGGTCCAACTAGGGAAGGTGGGATCTTAAGAGATGATAGGGACAATTTGATCACAACCTACACTTTGATTCTCATATTTCAAACGAGCCACTTTATAGAATTTGTTATGACCTATCATAACTTAAAAATGGCACAACAATATGAGATTAATAAGTTCATTGTTGAAGACAACTCCTTGAGCATTTTAAGTTACCTCTTCAAAAAATCCCCCCTAGTTGATCTATTGAAAATATCATAATAGAATCTTTCGCAATTTTGAGTAAGTTAAAATATGTGAGAATTAGACATTTGTTTAGGAAGGGCAACCAAGTGATGGATTACCTAGCAAATAGAGTGGTCAATCAAAAGGAGAATGCATAGTGGGTTAAGGGCTCTTTCCCAAAGGATTTTGAGTTAGTGAATTTGAGTGATTGGAATAATCATTTAAATAATAAAAATAAAGAGGAGCTCAATGATAGTAATTGGAACAATGAGTATTAAGTGCAACACCAACAAGAAGGGATGGAAGTTAGTTCTAAGGATTTGGAGTGATATGTGCAACTCCAATATAACATCGTCATATTGATTATTAGTCTTTTAAAAATAATAATGATGAATTTGTGTGCAATGAGGCTTTTCAACTCTTCATCCCTGTTGGGGTGGCTTGACACGTGAATGCTTTAGATAATATTTGGTTGGGCACAATTGCTATTCAATACACTAATTTAAAAGGGAAAAAAAGTATGATGGCACCCAAAAATAGTCTCACCTAATCTACGAGCGTAAAGATAGGACCTCCAAATTGTGGAGCTGGAGGCTATAAACACTCTCAAAATAGTCATAATCTTGTTGTTGATCCTTTTTGGTCTATTTGTGTTTTTTGTTCTGTTATGTCTCTATGATGTTTTGGTTGGGCTTTTGTTGTGGGTCATGTACTAGTTCACTAACATTTTTCTACTTATAAAGGGTTTTTAGGTTCCCTTCAAAACCTATTTTTAACCCCCTTTTTTATCAAAAGAAAATATATTAACGATTAAATGCAAGTTGCTTCTCATTGGAAAGAATAAAGTTAGAGTGGCACATTAAGAGTTCCCAATCAACATAGTTAAGAATTTATAATTTATATGTTATTATTTTTGAACAAAAGTTGTCATTGATCTCAAAGGTTGTCATTGATGAAGTAAGAGGATTGATGTCAAAGGAGATCATTGTGTCAAAGGTGTAAGACTAAGTATGCAATAGTACTTGAATTATCATTATATTCCCCTATCATATCATTTTGAGTTTTTGCATAACTATATGTTACTAGTTATATTTTTGGAAGTATGTTGTATGTTTGAAGATCAGTGTGGTTGCATACCTTCTATGTTGGTAATTATATCATCATCAATCATATCACTAAATCAAGAAACATACATTATTAGATGTTGAGGAGTGTGTGTGTTCTGGAAGTATGTGTGACTACGACATATGCTTGCAATATCATGCTTGCATTCATTCATTGTGTTAAAGGTGATCTGGAAGTTTGTACTGAAATATTTCTATTTAGTTTCTTAGGGAAGAGAGATTTCTCTGGCAATACAATTATGGTCCTTATTTCTTTTAGAAATGGTGTTTGGTACTACGGTTTGAGAGGAGAGTATGTCTACACTTGTTCTATCATATTCTAAAGTTTCTAGAGGATATGTTCAACATGCAAAAAGATTGAAGTGATAGAAGGATCTCTATGTTTGTTTGTCAACCAATTGGTGTTTGAGGCTTGTGTAGTAATAGCTAGTATCGTGCAGTATTCAATTCTAGTGTGTGGTGTTAAAATAGGACCCGATTAAGCTTCCTATGGTAGCGTATGACATCATGTTCTTTTGGCGGAAAAAAAATATATTTTGGACCAACTAGTTACATGTTTCATGAAAATTGAATTTAGGTCCTCCTTATGTCATCTTGTTATTTTTGGATCCTTGGCTAACATAGAAGAGTGTTAACATTTGCAATGTCATGTCTATATTTATTTGTTGCATGGATGCATAATGTGAAGCATAATTTGTTGCAAAGTGTAAATTAAAGAGAAGGTGGTGATTACACAAGGAGATCATCTTGCAAAGCTAGAAGGTTGCATCCCAATTTGTGCGGTAATATCAGGAGATCATATGAAGAGTATAAGAGTGTCTAAGGCAACTCTAGCATGTGTATGAAGTGTGTTTTTTTGCATTGCAATTCCACAAGCTTTATCTATGTATTTTGGTAGGACTGGTGTTCTACTTGTAGAGCTAGTGCTCAGTTCATTGTATTGGTGATTGGTGTCTCTTGTAGGTTGGTGCCTACAAATACATTAGGGGATTGGTGTCTCTAGTAGGTTGGTGCCTACTTCATATTGTAAAATTCACTTGTATATTTTTGCTTTGTAAGGCTAGATTTGGACAATAGATCCAAGCAACTATTCTCACTATGGTTTTTCCCATCTTGGGTTTCCACGTATATTTGGTGTTCAATTGTGTGAATGTGTGCTTAATGCTTGATTAGTAGTAGTGAAGATTCAAGTTGCATGATTTGATATTTGAGTTAAAGTTAAGAGTTTTTGAATTGATTAGATCTATTGATTCACACCCCCTCTCAATAGATTGTGTTCCCTTCAATTATAACTATATTAATAAAATAACTATTTGTGAAAAGAAATAAAATTACATAGTAATTCTCCCAAAAATGCAAAGAACATATGTATACATCTCCAAGAATCATGGAGTAGAAAAAATAGGATGCCCATGTGAGGGTGGGGACATATATATTTATTTTATTATTTTCCACATAATTCAAAATATTATTATAATGAGACATTGATGAGAAGGTTACATAGTGGAATTTTAGTAGCATTCTACATGATCTTGATTGAATGCGAGTGCAATAAATGCTCTATGAAGTGCTTGGGAATTGCATATTCCAAATTGCATGATGAAGGTCAAAGATGTTTGTGTAAGGAATTACATTATGTTTTAGAGGCCACTCTCTTGTAGTGGTCATGAGAATTCAATTTTTTTCTTTTGGTGGTTATATGATCCTCCTTAAGTCTATATACTAAGGACTTGAGATAGAAGTGTTATGCATTATTTCTTGTAGGGTTATGCTATCAATTTTCCTTTAGGGTTAAAGAGTTGTTCTCACTAAAGCATGTTAGCTCTATTAATGTATTGTAACATTGTTGCTAAATAATTTATATTGGGTGTGTGTGCTTTAGAGGTTGGGTTTTTCTTAAAATAGTTTCCCCAAGGTATATATATGTCACTCTTATCTATGATTATTTTTTTCCTCTTCTTTCATTCTTTTTCTTTTATGTTCTAAGTATTTTTTTACATTGCATAATACTGATATTTTTTCTTAGATTGGATACTTGTATTTCTTTCCTCGTAAGGTTAATGCAAAAAACATCTACATGTTAAGATTTGGCATAATTTTATATTCTTGTAGTTTATAGGCATCTTTTTTCATAATAGTTCAACTAGATCTTCTTGCATATGCAAATATCCAATATTTGAAAAATTTCCTCTCAATACTTTAAATATATTCGCTCTCTCTAATCAAGAACTTCCATAAACTATTCATTTTAAACTTTAAGAACATGGTCAAAAAATAAATGAAATACATCAAATATTGACAATATATTCAACCCCTTCACTAGATTGATTTCAAAAGCATTCTCAAAAAACTTACATAAAATATGGCATGCACCAATATTCTTGGGCTTTAACTTGCTATAAATTCCTTTGGGAAACCATTTTTTTCACTCATATATGTCATGACTAACTCACCCTCCAAGTAATCCATCTCTCTTTGACACTCGTCTAACTATAACTTGTACCTTACACTACTCTCCTCTAGCTACTCTGTGACTTGCACATGAATAACTTTCATGCGTTATGCAAATTCCTTAGCTTTCTTGCTTGCATAGATTTCCTTAACTTTTGCAACTGTGTCCCATTCACCACTTGAAATAAAAAAAATCTCAAATGATACATTCACTAAGTTGTACATAAACTTCACTTGTACCAACATAAATTCCCGCTACATAGGCTTGTCTTCTATCAAATATATGAGTATATTTATATGAATTTGATTGAATATATATATGTGTTTGTGTGGATTATATGCAAAGATATAGTTGAGTTGTGTGCTAAAATTCTTCAAAAAGGTGTTCCAAAAATGGCTAAATAGCTTGGTATCATAATTTGATGTGATGTTGTGAAAAAAACCATGCAACCAAACTATTTCCTTGAAGAAAAAATTAGCTATCTTATATGTGTCATTTGACTTATGACAAGGAATTAAATGCTCCATTTAAAAAAGATATCCACCACTATAAAGATATATTCATTTCCCCTCTAAGTATGCAAAAATTCAAGGACAAAATATGTGGATAGTCCCTCCCATAATTTATCTACCATGTTCAATGGATTATACAACCTAGTGTTTTGTGATTTTTCCTTTATTATTTTCAAAATACTAGACTTCTCTATATCTATGTAATATTTGCACAAACTTTTCTACCAATACTTCTCCTCTAATGACATATTTCTTGTTTGTGTCAAAGTATCCTTGGAGACAACACTCATAGAACCATCTAAACCTTTTGATGAGATTTTCTCTCATTGAACTTTATGGTTTGCACAATTATTTCCTCCTAAAAAAGTATCCTTCTTACACAATTCATTCCTCTTATGGGACTTTATCTCTATTCTAGGGCTCTATGCATGCACACCATGCATCTAGAAAAACTAGAAATGTGCCCATACAAACCCTCCATCAACTACATGCCTAGTAACTTAACCATAATTTTAGACAATAATGCCTAGACCATGCCCAATTCATCTACAACCTTGTTGGTCCTTCCCACATGGTGATTTAACACAAAAGAGTAACCTATTGATATTTTACCCAACTCATGTGCATCAAGTTGGCCATTATCTAACTGTTGATGAACTTTAGTGCATGGTGAGTTGTATATATATAAAATACTTCAACATCAAGTGATTTCTCCATTTTTTTAGAGATTATATTATGATAGAATATTTGGTTCTAGATAAATATTATTTCCTTGCCTCATTCAACTTCTCATGAAGATACATAATTTCTCTACCCGTGTGACTTAATGCACCACTAATTTATATTATGTTAGCATCACATTCAACTTGGAACACATTTCTAGACTCTAGGAGCATGAGCATAAGATCCTCTATCACTTTCTTCTCCAAGTGCACAAAAATATTATAAGAAATAGTCATCCACTCAAACCTACCCTTCTACATGTAGTAGTTGCACCAAAAGTATATAAATGCCACTAAAGTTCTTTATGAACTTCCAATAGAAGCTTACCAACCCATGAAAATTTTGTGCCTTTATATCTTAGCTCAACCCACCATTAAAAACATAGACCTTCTTAGGATCCATTTATAATTCACCTTGAGATATTGTTGGTGTAAATAAGTGTTTTACCTATCTAGGTCCTATTTACATGTTAAGTCCACTTAGGTCTTAGGAGGGAATCTTTCTAGATAGTGTTAGTTGTCACTAGATCTTATCTTATCTTTTGACATTCAATGTTTGTTTCATAATTCATTTAATAGTTGTTGGGGTAGCTATCTCATTTTACATGATTATGACAAATGTCATGAGCTTGTCTAATCCTATCTCACAACTTGCCTTTATAAGCAAGGCATCATATGTACATTGATATATTTAATTAGGAAATATTGCATCCATAATCATAGTATGACATTTCTACCATTTCTCTCTTGTGGAAGTTATTGTGGTCTTACAGTTGATATTGGTGTGTTGAGGAGTTTACCATAAACTCCTACATGGTATCAAAGTTTCAGTGTTACAAACTCCTTCCCAGATCTAAGGGACCAATCTTGACATGAATTTTTTTGCATGCAATTGGAGGTTTCATGAACCTCACCATTGAATCCAAGGTGTCAAAGAAAGTCAACTTTTCCTTTAATTTCATCAAAATTCATCATATTTTGTCTGATTTACAAGGGTTTCAAGTTGGGAAAAGGTTACCAGATCTAGGAGGTAGCTGAATTTTTGGAGCACTTTGGGCCAAATCTGACCTTGTCGTTGCATCCAAAAGGCCCAAGAACCTAAGGATCAATTGTCAAATCATCATTTTTTGACACCTTTGTCTAGTGGCATTAGGATATTTTTGATTAGTCATCATTTCGTATAGTCATACGGATCTGTACCTAGTTGTACCATATGACGCATCAATAGAATCAGTCTGCAAGTCAGTACTAGGTGAATATTTTGTAGATTCCTAGCATATTCCATAAAGAACATTCTTTGCACAAGCATTGTACTTAGCTAGCATAATATCCTATAGTTGGTCATTGTCACACATACTGACTATTGAGGTACGAATTCATTTATAATCATAGGTTTATTAAAAAAAAGATTTAATTATTTATCACCGAAGTAGTTGGTGTAGTCACTGGTTGTGGGAGCTTGCGCCCTGTGGGTTCCACCTAGCGGAATGAGATGAAAGCCTTGGGCAGTGTGGCCTATGGCCCACCACCCACCCAGAGGCCTCTCTACCTAACAACAGTTCAATTTAAAAACAAAAAAGAAAACTTTGTAGTCAATGGTCATATGGGCGCCCAAGGGTTAAGAGCCTAGGGACCCAACTTTTGTCCCCTCATGCCCGAGTTACACAATTTTTTTCAAATTTCCACAAGTTGCAATCCAAAAGCCATTTTTAACAAACAAAATATCGCCAGAAAGATAGCTTCATCAATTTTATAGTGGTGTAGGTTATTTTCCAAAAAAATATTATTTGGTGGCATTTATTACTATTTGAAATCATATCTTAATTTTTTTGCTCTCAAGCTCATAATTTTTTACCATGATTTTGTGATTCTTACAACGTTGGAAAGGTATTAAGGAGCTCTATCATGCCAATCATGCACTTTTTTCAGTTCAACCCTAAGTATCTTTTATTAAAATTTGTGTGTATTCACATTCTGGTTGATCACTTGGATATATTGCCACTTGGGAAGGTGCATTTTTTATCTTTGCACTCCATTTTAGTTTTAGAACAATGTTCTATATCCTATTACTTCATTTAGATTCCAAGGTTGCACCATATCAAGAGTTTTCTAGTGTTCCTCAGCATCAGGTCTACTTTTTCTTTATCATGATTCCAAGGTTGCTCCACAATTGATATTTTTCAATGTTTCTAGCATCAAAATTATCTTTACTTTTCTTTCCTTGAAAAGGTTGTAGAGTTTCTCCTCTAATGTGCTTCCAATGTTTCTTTGCAACAGGTTATCTCCTTGAGGGGGAGTTGAATGGTCTCTCTTCGTCTCTTTTATGGGGGTATTTTTCCTCGAATGGGGTTTTGTCCTTTGATTTTTCATAGAGAGCCATTATTGTATCTTTTATATCTTTTGGGGAGGAGTTTTGACCCATTGGGTTTGAACTCCTTTTCTCTGTTTATGAGATATTGCATTTGAATTTGTACATGGGTACCTAACATGGCTTCATAGCCAAGACCCATCTTTGTGTCATTTACATAATCGTACTCCCTAAGTTGTAAATTAAGTAAATAAGTGTTTTACCTATCTAGGTCCTATTTACATGTTAAGTCCACTTAGGTCCTAGAAGGGAATTTTTCTAGATAGTGTTAGTTATCACTAGATCTTATCTTATCTTTTGACATTTAATGCTTGTTTCCTAATTCATTTAATAATTTTTGGGGCAGTTCTCATTATATAGGATTAAGACACATCTCATGATATTGTCTAATTCTATCTCACAACTTTCCTTTATAAGAAAAGCATCATATGTACATTGATTTATTCAATCTAGCAATCTTGCATCCATAATCATAGCATGATATTTCTGCCATTTCTTTCTTGTGGAAGTTATTTTTGTCGTGTAGGTGTTCATGGGATTCTAAGGAGTTCACTATAAACTCCTACATATATCACAAATCCCAATTTTTCTAACTCCTTCATGAAGTTTTACTTCTTCAATTTTATGAGCAACTCTTCTCTCTTCAATCATTCTAGCACCTATTATAGGTGTGCAAGATGCTCCTCCATATAGTTAAGCACCACACACTTTCTTGGAAATGGATTCAAAACTTTATTCATAAGTTGTGTGAATGTGTTTTGGGAAATTTTCAAATTGGGTGGCATCACCATTCATTCATACAATCCTTCCTTTATTTTAAATGTGGCCTTTCATTCATCCTTTTTTCTTGATCCTAGTCTAATGATATCTGCTCTTGAGGTCTATCTTAGAGAAGTGACACACTCTACTCAAGAAATACATCAAGTGATCTATTTGCAATAATGGAAAATTTTACTTGATTATGATATTATTGATCATATGAGCATCTACGTATGTTCTTCATTATACATAGCATGCATTATCCATCCCTAGTTGATGCAAGTACTTCATGAATTATACAAGGAATCAATATTTTTTCTATCTAGCCTCATTCCAATAATTATTCAACCTACTTGTTCAACTTTTCATTCACATTAAGACTCATTCTATGTGGTCTTATATTTGAAAAATTAGAATTTGTAATTAGATCCATGAATTGTGAGATGTTCCACATTAGTGGTAAGTTATTTTACATCCCTCTACCAACCACATTTATGAACTCCTTAAGTAGAGTGGTGACTTCTATATTCTCAAAGCTTTGAAACTCTATATACTCCCTTTTTGTTAGGTTGACTACTAGTGCATAGTAACCCTACAAATATCCCATATCCTTGAGAATTTTTTTTCTTACAACAGTAATACATTTCCCTTTTGTGTAGACTCATCTGCATCCTTCATGGGAGTAACCCAAACTTCTTCCCACCCTTCTTCATGGTGAATATGTTCTTGCATCCATCATTAATATTGCATTATTCATTTTTCCATGTCCTTCCTAGTAACACATAGAAAGCATCCATCAAGATCACATCACACTATGACTCATTTGTGTCCTCAAAGTAGAATAAAAACTTGGCATTGCTTTGACACTGTGATTTTTTCCCCTTTTACAACCAAGAGACCCTATATGATGTGGGGTATGTAACCATCTTCAACCCTAACTTTTGAACCATATCAATGGACACTAATTTTTTAGTGTTACCTCTATCAATGATCAACTTGTAACACTTTCCTCCTAACTTGCACTTATTTTAGAATAATTTTCTCATAACTAATCATCTCTACATATGAGTTTTAACATAACCCTATACATCATTAGGTTCTCCCCAAATTCAAGTTGTAGACTTTCATATATGTTGCTTGATGAACTTGCCTCTTTAGCTTGTGCCACATTCGCACACTTCTCTACATGACCTTTCTCTAGAAACATATATCCAGTTTCAAATGTATAGTGACCTACTTGCTCAAATTTGAAGCAAGACCCCCTATTTTTGTGACTTCATTTTTTCCTCTCCTTCTCAATCAAATATTTTCTCATACTTTGCACATGTTTGACACTACTAGTTTACACTTTCTTTATGCATAGAATTTTGTTTTCCTATTCTCTACTTTCTCTTAATTTCTTGGACTTTACCACTATTATGTGTGCTCTATTGTATATGGTACAACTTATCACCTACTAATGAGGGACTACTCCACCCAACACCCACATAAAACATAAAAATATCAACATAGAAAATGTAAGACAAAAAAAAAACCACTTTCAATTACTTTCAAAAAATGAAATTATAGATTTAGAAATTACAATGCTACAACCATATGGGCTTGTTTCACTACAAGTAAAATCAACTCTGTAAGAAAAATCTATTATTTAGAGCCACAATATCCACTAATGGATCCACTTCTATAATCTCCATCCATCCCATTTACTTGGCACCAATAACCACCTTAGAATGTTCTAGAAATTGTAACTCCCCCTTTTGTTTTGGCACCCAAAAGTCCAGCTATTCATTTTCTCACCTAGGAAGATATTTCTTGAAATTCATAGTTTAGTGGCACAAATTCCTAGAGCCATAAATTTTGACTTGGGTGTTTTATTTTCTATTATAATATATCATTGGAAATCTTTCAAAGAGATGTGCAATGCCAAATTCATCTTAAGATCATTTCGTCCATTTTTGAGCTTTTTTGAGGCTTCTAAGGACTTCAAATTTGAGTTTGAAGTTGTATTGGAGAAGTTTTCAAGGGCGTAAACTTTCGTATCTCCCAAACAGTATAGGATATTGAGATGATTATTTTACCATCAAAGACATTTTTCAATTCTACTCCTTGGGGTGAATTTTCAAGTCCATACATGCCTGTTTAGGTTGACTTACTAAAAGTAGTAAGTGACCATTTTTTACTATCTTACACACCTTAAGTGTCATCATGGGACTCAAAAAACTAAATAAAATAAGGAAAAACATTTTTTTGGGTGATGCAAGACTTCCCCTACACCATTGGATGCTCCTACATCACCCAGCTTGAGTGTGAGTAGGTAGGCCTCCTCAATAGACTGAATGGTTAGAAATAACATATCCTCTTGGATTGAAATGAAAAATACATTTGCATACCTTAAAAATTTATTAGTTCCATCTTCTTGTTGTAAAGACGGTTGTCATTGCACCAAAAGATTGACCTGTTAATGCCCGATACAACCGCCAAAGTTAATGAATCCACGGGAGGTGGTTAAGCCATGTCACGAACCTAAGTGCTATGTTGCACAACACAAGGAGACCAAGGGTGCACACCTTTCAACAATCCCCCCAGTGCAAGCGAGGGTTTCAAGCCCGTGACCCAAGCTTTGATACCAATTGTTGCAAAGATGGTTGTCATTGCACGAAAAGATTGACTTGTTAATGCCTAATACAACCGCCAAAGTTAATGAATCCATGGGAGGTGATTAAGCCATGTCTCGAACCCGAGCGTTGCGATACACAACACAAGGAGACCAAGGGTGCACACATTGCAACACTTCTATGTGACTAACACAAATGCATAGTCTAAAAAATCCTTCATGGATATCTCTTATTTGTGTATTTTTTGGAGCTTCTTATGTTAACACATAGTTGGTTGAAGAAAAATTCCTCTTAAGATTGACCACCATGATTTCCACTATAACATATTGTATTTCTCCTCCTGCACACAATTTTTCTAGATTGATTCCCACCACAAGGTAGTATACCCTTTTAAATTTGTGGAGGTATGATTCACAAGTCCTTGATGTATTCAAACAAGTGTTGGTGATGGGTGTTAAGCTCTAAATTAAACCTAGTAAATTTTATTGTAAATATTTATTTTCTAAATAATATAAGGGTTTCATGTTATTTGGAGGACAATATTTTTACTTGAAAGGGTTTTCCTTAGGTAATATTGTATATCTTATCTATAGTGAGTGATGTCTATTTTTCTTTTTTATTCTTTTCTCTTATTCTATTTTTCTCTATAAGTGGTTTTTACAAGCCATTATTCTACTACAATTTTGTTATATCTAAAAACTAAACAACCTTTTTCTTTCTAGGATTAAAGACAAAAAATAGCTATATTTCCCAACAAAAAATTATGAACATGTGATAATGACCCTCTACAATCCCAACACATGTCCATATTCCTTGGGCACTGATTTCCTTGAACCCTATGACCATGCATCACGAGGATTGTACAGATTTGAGTATATGTTTAACTTAGTCTTGCCTTGTGTTTGATTAAGCTTTGGGCCATGAATTTTTATTGTCTTTTCATATGATGCTTCCTTTTTTATTTATAAGTTGAATTTAATTAAAAAATAAAATAGGGCACATGCTTAAGGATATTAAACTATAATCAGTTCTTAGTACTTTAAAAAGATTGTGGTCAACTCTGAGTGCTTTCATAAGTGCCATTTTTAAGGGGCATCAAAAAAATTTAAGCATCTTTCACAGACTTTCCAATAAGCTAAGCCAATGGTAAATGGCTACAATATTTTTTTTATCTCCAAGAATCCATTCTTTAAGAGATTTATCCCTTGGGGTTTACTCTTTGTGGCAAGTTGTTATTTCTTATCTCTAGAATTTGTTTAAATAATTATTTTTCAACTTCAAAGATTAAAAAATGTTGTTTTTTTCTATGTATGTTGTATTTAAGAAGATTTTACTATGAATGAAAAAGTTAACATGCTTTCTTCTATCTTCTTTCAAACATGAATCAAGAAAAATTCCTTGGAGTTTGAATACCTCTAGAATTTGATTGATCTTTAGGAATCACCTTACTAAATGAATTGGGCATTGCTCGATATGCATTTGTGTGGTTCCCAAATAATGACATCTCATTGATACTACAAAAGATCTCATAATTTATCATGCTTAATGATCCTTTCAAACTCTATTTTTCTTAATGGAGGGATTCAGACACAACTATGTTCTAATAAATTTTGTGTTTGCCACACCTATTGTGCATTTTTAATTGGCTTCTCATGTGTTTATAATGTTGGGGTAAACTATTTACTTCCTAAGCTATGGGGAGTGGTCATTTTTGTTACTTATATACTCTTAGTTAAAAGATTATTGTGGGCCCCAAATCCACTCTTTAATGAGTTTCATGTTTGTAAAAATTTATGTGAAAATAATGATCCTCCACATCTAACTAGAATGCACTATTTAAAGCTATGTTATTTTATGTGTTATACTTTTGGGACTTAAAGTTTGAATACATAACGTTTGCATAGTTGTTAAACTTTAATATATTTAATGATAATTTTAGAAATGGATTTGTAATACCATTGATATATGTTTATACTTTGCATACTTTTTAATTTTCATTATTATACTTTATTGTGATAGTTTTTTTATTCTTGAAACTTTATGGTTTTCTTTAATTACAAAAAAGTGGTTAAAATTTCCACACAACCTTACTTTTTAGCTTAATCTACCCCACTATTGATGTGCATAGACACTTTAAGCTCACAAGATTTTTTAAGATTTTTTCAAGATTTTTTCAAGATTATGACATAATTAAAGTGTGTGCACAGCTTGGATTGTCAAGACAGAGCCATTGATTTCATTTGTTGGTTGCTTTAGGCTTCTATAATATATTGACTAAACATATTATTAAGAACTAAACAAGTTGCAAAGAGCCCACTTGCACTAATAAAGCATGTTTGTTAGTAAATATTTTGAATTTATTTATTGTCTAATTGTGGAGAACTTGTCATGTTATAACACACTTTTAAGCAACCAAGTGGGTATTTTTTACAATAAATTGTTTAATAACAAAATGCTTAGTCAAGAGTAAATATTATTTTATTTTATATGCATTATCTACATCAACCATCTAAAAAAAAGACAAAATTATTAAAGAAGAAAAAACTTTATTTTATAAAATTTTCTAAGATATGATTAGAAAAAAAAAAACCCTTGTTAGAAAATTCAAAAATTGAAAACAATATTCAATAAAAACAATTTCGCAATATTCTTTCACATGATATTGTTCATTACCATTTTTCTTAAAAAAAATATTATATTTTTTTAGTCATTTAATTTTAAAATTATAATTAATAAAAATATTTTTTATTCTAAAACTTTTGGGGAAAAAAAATATATTATTTTTTTAATCAATATATTAAATTGCATTCCATAAACTATCATAAAAACTGAAATCTATCATATCTTAAATTTGTTGACTACACAAAATAAAAAATGCTCTTGGTGAACACATTTGTCCCCATCCTTCCCTTTATTATTCCCTTTGTTTGCTTCTGCCATCCATACGACCATCAAATTTCTTTCCCAGATGGTCAGGACACGTGGAAAATTGCCGGTCATACGACTCACTCTTAGATAAGGTTTTGCTCGGTCAAGGGCCGAAAAAGCGGGATTACTACAGATGTCACGATCTCAGCCGCTCACCCTCCAGGTTCCTTGTTCCACCGTGATCACCTTCCGTGGCCTTCCGGTCATCTACATTACGAAACCTCATGCGAACCTTTTGACTTCTTATGGGTTTGTGACGGGTGCCTAAGGCATTTTGTGGCCAAAAAGCCACTATGTGGCCATCTTGGCCCCTACCCACTTATTGCATTCCATAAAAGAGCCTTTAAGGGTATGGTGAAGTAGCATGTGTTATTTACTTTTGTGATTTTGAGAGCACACGATTTGACAATTGTCACAATCTTAATGTCTCGTTCATTGTATTGATAATTGTGTATTATAATGAATGAAAGATTTTAATAATGTCAACAGTAGCAACAAATCTAGGGACATAAGGGTCCCACAAAAGTTTCAAGCAATTAAAAACTCTATTTGATGTTGAATGTTCTATTGTGGATCTTGATCAGAAAGGTTGTCATTATGTGCACATTGTTTCCCTTTAGCCAAAATTGCACATGTGGCAATTGCTCTCTATGACCTCAAAACATGTCCATACTCATTCATTGTATCAATAATCATGTGTTATAATGAATGAAAGATTTTAATAATGTCAATAGTAGCAATGGATCTAAGGATATAAGGGTCCCACAAAAGTTTCAAGTAATTTGAAACTCTATTTGATGTTGAATGTTCTGTTGTAGATCTTGATCAAAATATTCGTCATTATGTGCACATTGTTTTCCTTTAACCAAAATTGCACATGTGGTAGTCACTCTCTATGATCTCAAACCATGTCCATAATCCTTTGGCCATTGACTTCCTTGAACCCTATAATTGTACGTCACAAGGATTGTATAGATGTTCGTTGTGTGGCTAACTCAATCTTGCCTTATGTTCAATTAAGTTTTGAGCCATGAATTTTTATTATCTTGTTATTGATGTTTCATTTTATATTTGTGAGTTGAGTTCAATTGAAAAATAAAATAGGACATATGCATAAGAAAACTAAAACTATAATTAATTATTAGTACTTAAAAAAAATCATTGACCCGCTTTGAACATTTTTGCAAGTATCATTTTTTAGGAGCATTGCATAAGCATTTAAGCACCTTTGATGGACTTCCCAACAAGCCTAAGTAGTTGGTAAATGGTTTCACAATCTTTTTTCTACTTAAAGAATCTATTTCATGAAGGATTTGTTTTTGGGGATTTTTTATTTTTTTTTGTGACAAGGTTTTTTTTTGGGTACGTAAGTTATGGGAATAGGGGCCCACTCCCATTATTAAAAAGGGAATAAAAATTACAAATATCTATCAGGCAACAAAGAAGATGTTGAGAGCTACAAAAGCCTCCAGAAGAACAAAAAGAAGAAAGAGGAGAACTAAAGAAACCTACAAAAGAATGCAAAACTGAAACAAGTTTTTAGTAATGATATAATGACACTCAAGAAGAGAAAGTAGTGCTCAGGCAAACAACATGGCTATGCCCTTCACGTGTTTTGAAAGAGAAGTACATCCAGGGTCTGCTAAGAGCCAACTGCCACCGCTTCTAAACCTTCAATGCGAAGCTTTTCAACTTCAGACTTCCTCCCAGCCTTACATTTTGAACCACAATCAAGTTTTAATTTGCCACTTAAAAGCTAAGAAATCCCAAGTTTTTTAGGCGGATCCAAAGAAAAATCATCAAAACAATCATGAATTTTCTCTTCCAAGTCCTCCATGAAAGGAAAAGTACCATCAGATTCACAGCCATCCTCCTCTGTCCCAGAAGGAGAATCAGGTGGGCTCTCATGGACAGGGACAATTGGAAGAGAAGAGGGATCTGCCAACTAGTCCAAAATCGGTCCCAACTCCTAGGGAGGTTCAAAGAACTTACCATGATTCCTCCGAATGAACTTAGTCTCTGAAGGACCGTCCTTTTTGACCCACTTCTTCAAGCATACATTCCTCGCCCTAGCCAAATTTTGGAGGGAACAAGCTTCAATTATGTGTCCAAGCATATTGCAATGGAAGCAGCAGAAATGTAAACCCTCATAGTTTAAAAACTAAGTCCAAACACCATGTGAGGAATGGATCCAAATAGAATGAGAGAGGGGTTTAGAGATATCCACCATTGCACAAACCCTATAGAATCTATGATTTGAAGCCACCAAGTCCAAATCAATCTTGACAAAAGACCCCACCTGGTTGATCATATTGTTGAGCATATCCACATTGCATAGAACCAGGGGCAGATTGTAAAGCCTGATCCAAATAGGAATAAGAGTAATCTTCGTTGTTGCCAGGTCAAAGAAAGATGACCAAGGAGAAATAAAGAGCCCAGAGTGCTCAAAAAACTAAGGCCCTTTCTACAAAATAAAGTTGTAGTCCTCCATAGAACAAAAGGTTATCAGGAAAAAACCAAAGTCCAAAGATTCAACAACAGGGAGAGATAGATTACTCCAGGTGCATTTGATCCATTCGAGAACGGAGGTCGCTAAATGACAAATGATGGAATCTATTTTGTCAAAATTAGCTAGAACTCTATGCTAGTTGCACAAAACAAGGATCAAATTGTAAAGGGGTCTTTGTGAACACAACTTTTAGACCAATTAGACTCTAATTATATGGAAAATATGCTAAATATTTTTAATAAATAGTTTTGGTGTTTATATATATGTCTATATCATTTGTATATATTTTTAGTAGTAAATTGGCATATTTTTTTGAGGCCTTTTCCCATAATTTAAAAAACAAGTAGTACAATTACAACCACCACTAGTCATTGGAAATGAATAAAACCAAAAGGACAAGTACAAACTATTAACAAATAAAAACCAAAGAAAAAATAAATTAACCCACCCAACAATAGAAATAAACATGTGTAAAACACACAACATAGTCATATTCAACACCTCCCAACCACCCAAACACAAAAAAATCTAGATGATCGATAAAATTCTAAAGATAGTCTCCTAATTATTATTACTTATATATTATCTAGGTAACTTATAATACCTAGAGTGATAGCTAGTACTAATTTATTTTATTTTTTGTATTATAAAATTCTAAAGATAGTCTCCTAATTATTATTACTTATATATTATCTAGGTAACTTATCATATCTAGAGTGATAGCTATTACTATTTTTTATTTTTTTAAATTAAATTGTACATGTATTGTTCATTCTTTGTTAGTTCCCCATAGACGAGTCTTGATACCCTTGTAGGTATATGATATAGGAGGAACAAAATGACGTGAACTTCTTATACATGTATTGATTGATTCTATCTATTTTTCATCTACCTCGCTTTCTTGACATTTTTGGAATGATGCAAAGCATTGAGACATTTAGGTCTCTTCCATGTTGACCCCAAAAAAAAAAAAAATTGCTTGATTGCCATATGTTTTTTATTAGATAAGCAGGGAAAGGGCCCTGATCCCATGGTTACAGCCAAAACGAATAAAAAGGAAAAAATAGGGTGGGAAACAACACCACCAACCAACATCAGAAAACAACATCTAGGGTGGCATGTAGGCCAAATATCATAACCATAACCATAGACCAACCATTGTTAATCAAAAAAATAAAGTTTTTACTAGAGTACTTAAAGCTACGCAAACCATTAATCAAATCCACCAAGTTCCAACAAGTCCTAAACCATAACAAAGCTATTATGAAATAGTAGTCCAAAATCTGGAAACTATAGGAAACAAAAAGGAGAGCAGTCATTAAACAACATCAAAAGAGAAATCCATTACTCGGCTTTTCGCAACAAGTCCCCATATTCACCTATAAGGGAGATATACTCTCTCTAGTCAGGTCCCTCAAAATCATCTAGCACCTTCAAATAATTGGACTTCCCCTATTTTTTCAGCTTCCTGGAAATTTTTGTTGACCAAAAACCACACCAATCATAGCTCTTCGCATTAGCCTATTAGTCACCTTCATCATCATGACCAAGGCTTTCTCCATGTCATCAAACTGAACCTGCAAAAAGGTTAGTCTTCTTTTCATAAAATCCAAGCTAGAATCAACAACATTGTTATCTTTGCCAGTATTCCTAGCAACCGGAGTAGTCGGGGTATCTTTCTTCAGGACATCCTCCATTTCAATTTTCTCCTCCTCATCATCTTCCTTCTCCTCTTCTATCCTTGTTCTCCCATTTCATAGGCAGAATCCTCAAAATCCATCCCATATGAATCTATATTCTTGGGGGATGATAATAATTCATTTTCTATCTCATAATTATTGTACTAATATACACATATTTACCCTTAGTTTGTAGATCCATTTGTGTTATTTTATAGACTATTATTTTTTCAATGTGACATCCTTATTCTTTCAATGTCATTCTATGATCATAATTCAGGTGTTTCATATTTGCAACATCACATTTTTCCTCTCCTAGAGGGTATTTATTTCTCTCTTTGGTGACTTTAGTAACATAGCAATTTGCTTCCTAAATATTATTAACCTTGTTTCCCTCTTCCACCTTAAAATTAGTTGTATATTTTTTATTTAAGCAAGGCATTCATTTGCACCTTCATATGTGCATCCACACATATGCACACATAGACATTGTTGCCATGGTCCCTACAATTATTGTAGCATATGATCCACCTAGCAACAAATTTTGGTAGCCTACATGCTTTATATGGCCTACCTTTTACACATATCATGGGTCACCCTATGATTGGTGACCCTGTATTATATGATTCCTAGCCATAGAACATGCTAGACCTTGAATCGTGACTTGTATTTCCCTAACAAAAAATAATGTTGGGATTATTTTAGCATGTTCTTAGGCTCATTTGGACCTTTCCTTAGCCTTTTCCACCTATGGTGCCAAGTTCATGCTCTCTTATGGTCTCTTTTATGTAAAATTATATTCTAACTACATTAACTTTTTTATTTCTTGGTGTTTAGACTTTCCAAGAGTTGTAATTGTTTGGACACTCACAATGTATATACATCCACAATGTACATACATCCACATGACATGCTAGTATATTGTGATAGACTACTATACAATGACTATTTCTAAGGGTTTCACCACCCTACTACATGTTCAAGTTAGTGGTAAACACTGGATCAAATCCAAAATGGCTCTTTAGACCTTGGACACATATTTTCCCTCTATTATTCATTTTGAAGGAATGTCTTTCAATCTACAAATCTCAAGTAATTTTCTAAGCATTCTAAGAATTCTACAATAATATATCTCTCTTCAGCATATATTTTATATGTGAACCTCAATATCACTTATGAGTAATCCATTAAAGGTATTTGTAGTACTCTACAACCAACTTGGTACCCCTTGGCTTCTCCAAATTAGTTGATATTTTCTTGTTCTTGTTATTTTTATGTTTTTCATCTCTATATTTCTAGTTTCAGGTGATAGTGCTCTTACCTTCTTTGTTTTTTTCCATTATTGAAAATACTTTGTAGTATACTTTGAACCATTTTTTTTCACTCAAATTTTGTCATCCACACACATACACACTTTTTTATCATTCCTTGTAGACCTAAAATTGGTATCCACAACTTTTGTCATTGATTTTAGTTCCTAGTCACATATAGGCTAAGAGCACACATGTTTTTCTATTTCCTGGCTTCCCATGGAGGTTGAAAGACCAAAATAGGGGTTTGACCATTTATGAAAAGCTCCTAAGGAGAACCAATATCTCTTCTCATCTTAGCTACAATATTTTATTGGAAATATTCATCACATGATGTTTTTACTTCTCTTCTTTAAATCATTTTCATTATTGTAAATGCATAGATAATTTTATTACTTTTCAGTTTTAGTATCACTTAGATTATTTCTTTAGCTTTATGTTTTCTTGTGTGCAACTAGATATAGACTTTGAGGAGAAAAATATTTTTTATTGATTTTTTATGTCATAACATTCATATGAATGATAACGCATTGCACATATATTTGTGTGTCATGCAAGCATCCTCAAAAGAGACCTTCAAATTTTGGTTTATGATTTCCTTTTTAGTTGTCATTTTCTATTTTGGGTTTACTTTATCAAATTTTTATTTCAATTTTCAATAAATTTACGCTTTCTCATTTTTGCATTATTTTAACTTTGCAAAAAATATTTTTCTAAGTTTAAAACATTTATTAGGTAGTATGGTTGCTTTTTTACTCTTGTGCATTGGAAAAATAACAAAAAATGGACTTATCCTAGAAGTAATGTACGAAAAGTATTTGATGTCTAAAATAAGTAAACATTATAGGTTAAATCAATTTTACTATATTACAAATATTTTATATTGAGGTGGATGTAGATTTACATACATGTTTCATGCATGATTTGAGAAGGTTAGTTATATCCTTCTTGATGTGGAAGTGTATTTGGTATATGTTTGTGTTTCCCTCTCAGTTGTTGTCCTTGATGACCAATACACAAACTCTCAGGTTCTCAAGACAAACTCTCAGGTACTCGCAGGTTTGTGGCATTGTAAGTTGATCATGGTGGTATGGACACATTGTTAATCTTGTTGATCATATGGCATTGCTAGCTCCTCGGTTTCAGTTGTTGTGGCACTCTGGTACAGTGAGCATATAGATTTTTGGTCAATGTGGTTGTGTTAAAATTTTGTTACTATTGGTTGGAATTATGACATTTGTTGTGTCAGGTGATAGTGCTATGTCATTTGATAATATGTTGTGTCAGGTGATAGTGCTATGTCATTTGATAATACAAGGCTATGATCTCTCTTGTTACAATTGGCAATATAAAGATAAATTCAGATTCTCTGATGTTACATTCTTGGTAATCTTCATGTGTCTTAACTTTTCAATTCAATATTACCAAGGCATGGATTTATATTTGTTGTCATGGAAATTTAATTCTGAAATCCTAAAGGCGTTACATTCGTGGACATGAGCATTTGTTAAGGACATTGAAATAAAAATGGGAATTATATCCCACCTCAGGAATATGTTTTTTGAAGAGTTTAATGACATTATTCATCAATGTAAAAGGTCACATAAGTCATAAAATTCTCAAGAAGGTATTGGGTATCTTGAGAATCTCATGACATTATATTTTGAAAATTCTTTGAAATAAAATGGGACTTCATTTTCATCAGTAGGGATAAAAGATTGAAAAGGCTTTTTGAAGAGCCTATGCATTTTGTAAAGTTTATAGAAAGGCATTGAATTCACAATGTTAAGTAGCATATGACATAAACGCATACTCAAAGTTTTTAAAATAAGGGAAAGATATTTTATTTCATTCTTTGAAAGCTCGAGCTAGGGAACAGGTATACACATTCTACTAGGGTTTGCAGTTACTCATTTTTGAAAGATAGTTGTGAAGCTTGGTAGAAGTGTATGGCAGCCAGGAAGAAAGAAGTAACGACTTTAGGTAGATTGAGAAATGATGGTGTCAATTTCAGGTGATATCCTTTTTTTGTTCAGTTGGTGTTTTTTTTTTCTATTTTCCATGAACGATTATATGATGAAAAGGGTAATTGTTTTGATATGCAATTAAAAAAAGGGGTTTTTCAATTTGGTTAAACACAGGTTATTGGTTTGCAATGAAATGAAGTTTTACTGTGACAGTTATCACCATTTAATTACTTTTTCAGTTACAAGCTCGAGTATGAGTTGCTCAAAAGGATATAAAAGCTTTTTTGAGTTTTGGGTTCAGTTGGTTGAAAATAATGCAGAAATCACATAGTTTATATATGTGATCCTTATCCTTTGTAATTGTTATGACATAAAGATCTTGAGTAAAATGTAGAAATTTGTTTTTGAAAATATTGTGCACAAAACAGTGAAGTGTACCTAGTATATTGTATGTCTTAAAGGTTCCATACTATAAATCTTTGGGACATATAATATATTAGAGTAAAGTTGTTGTAATGATTTTCAAATAGACAAAGTGATCCTTTGTAGTTTATTTTTACATGTCTAAAAGAGTATTTGGTAGCTAGTGAGGCATTGAAAAGTCTATCAGTGAGATAGCATTGTCAGTGAGACACATTTCCAATGAGGCATTGTTTTATTTGTCAGTGAGGCACTCTTGAAAAGCTAGTGAGGAAATGTTTTATTGCCAGTGAGGCATTTTGAAATCTATCAGTGAGATAGTATTGCTAGTGAGGCATTGTAAACAGAAAGTTTTTTCAGATTAAGCCAGTGAGGCACATTTCTGGGGTGGTTTTTCTACCCCTAGAGGGTTTTCCACTCGTCAAATTCTTTGTGTTGTGGTCACATTTCTTTGATATGATAATCTTTCCAGATCATATTTGGTTTGCTTTAATATCTCTTGTTTCAATTCTTTAATGAATACATTCAATTCATGAATGTATTTATCATTGAAATATTAAAAGCATAAATTATTCAATTTCTAAGGCAAGAGTTAAAATTTGTTTAAGACACTGATTCACCCCCCCTCTCAATGTCTTCTTCACTAAAACAAGTGGTATCAGAGCCAAACCCTTGATTTAACAAGCTCAATTGGCTTAAGGGTCCCTGGTATTGGAGTGTTGTGTCTGATATGGAAAAAAGTAGAAGGAATAGGAATAAGAAATAAAAATCATAGCCTGCAAAAGTAGAAATTCCTAAGGAGAATGTGTCTAATATAGATTTTGATGAATTCATGGTGAATATGAATGAATCAGATATAGAAGAGTGTGGTAGTAACCCTGAAGGAGTAGTTGATTTTGAAGGAGAGCTTGTCTCTGCTCTAAACATGATTAGAAAACTTGAAAGAGAAAACAAGAAACTCAAGGTTCAAATGGAAGAAAGAAAAAGAATTGAAGAAGAAAAGGGAGTCAAGTTGAAAGCTAAAGAAGAAATGTGTAAAAAGTTTGAGGATGAACTTGATTCTTTGAAAAAGAGTGTAGAAAAGAATTCTCTGTTAAATTGTTCTAATGATTCAAATAACATAATCTTAAATATGAAAACAGAAATTGAGGAGACTAAGAGGATAGTGGAAGTTACAAAATCTGAATTGGATGCCAAAACTCTTGAGTGTCATAAGCTTGAAGGAGAGGTTGTTGCTTTAAAGAAAGATATTGAAGATCATAAGATTCAGTTAGAAAATTATAAGAAGATTGAGAAAAGTATTAATGCACTGGATGATATGCTATGTAAGAAAAAACATTTTAGTGATCCTACTAGTCTAGCATATGAAATAGGACAAACCTCTTCAAGTGGAAAAGAGTCAAAAACTGAAATAGTTTTTATATCTACAAATGAGAAAGGATAGAATTTAAAGGTCAAAAATACTCCAAGGAAGAAAATAGACTTAAGCTATACTATTGCAGCTTCAAAAAGTGAAGATAGTAAGAAATTAGAAGAGAAAGTTTCTGATGTCAGAAGTAGAAGAACCAATAAATACTCACAGCCTCCATCTATCAGGTAGAATCATTCAATAAGGTATAATTATACCCAATTTCATGGTTATTGTTATTTGTGTCATAAATATGGTCATAGAGTAAGATATTGTATATTTCATACAAGAAATGTTTCTGGATGGACTAATGATAATTCTTATAGCCTGTCAAATCAAAGTTATAACATGCTAGAAATTACATGCTACTAATGTTGTTTTGTTTCCCAGCGTACTTTGTCATTATTGTAAAAGAGAGAAAAAATTGGTTGGCCTTGGTACCTATATGTCTTGGTAGTCATTCCAGAGATACATTGCAATATTGATGTCTTGTAGTTGTTGTGGAGAAGCAATGTATTTGTGATAGAGTAACTGAAATCTTCAATTGTTGTCCTTGACATTTGGGATATCTTGTGATTCATTGGCCAGTAATAGTATGCTTTATATTTTATATTTTCTTTGTGTATCATTTATTTCTACAACATGTTGGATTATGGTTCTTGATGTTTTGATCTATCCTTAAGCAAATTTCACAATGCTTTCTCCCTTTGTCTTTGACGCAAAAAGGGGGAGAGAGAGTTATGTTTTGCCATCAAGGACAAAGGGGGAGTTTGTTGCCCTCTCAGTTGTTGTCCTTGATGACCAATACACAAACTCTCAGGTACTCGCAAGTTTGTGGCATTGTAATTTGATCATGGTGGTATGGACACATTGTTAATCTTGTTGATCATATGGCATTGCTAGCTCCTCGGTTTTAGTTGTTGTGGCACTCTGGTATAGTGAGCATATAGATTTTTGGTCAATGTGGTTGTGTTAAAATTTTCTTACTATTGGTTGGCATTATGACATTTGTTGTGTCAGGTGATAGTGATATGTCATTTGATAATATGTTGTGTCAGGTGATAGTGCTATGTCATTTGATAATACAAGGCTATGATCTCTCTTGTTACAATTAGCAATATAAAGATATATTCAGATTCTCTGATGTTACATTCTTGGTAATCTTCATGTGTCTTAACTTTGCAATTTAATATTACCAAGGCATGGATTTACATGTGTTTTCATGGCAATTTCAGTCTAAAATCCTAAAGGAATTGTTATATTCATGGACATGAGCATTTGTTAAGGACATAGAAATAAAAATGGGAATTATATCCCACCTCAGGAATATGTTTTTGAAGAGTTTAATGACATTAGTCATCAATGTTAAAGGCTACTTAAGTCTTGAACTTTTCAAGCAGGTATCAAGTGTCTTGAGCATCTCACGACATTATATTTTGAAAATTCTTTGAAATAAAATGGGACTTCATTTTCATCGATAGGGAAAAAATATTGAAAAGGCTTTTTGAAGAGCCTATGCATTTTGTAAAGTTTATAGAAAGGCATTGAATTCACAATGCTAAGTAGCATATGACATAAATTCATAATCAAATTTTTAAAAATAAGGGAAAGATATTTTATTTTATTCTTTGAAAGCTTGAGCTAGGGCACGGGTGTACACATTCTACTAGGGTTTGCAGTTACTCATGTTTGAAAGATAGTTGTGAAGCTTGGTAGAAGTGTATGGTGGCAAGGAAGAAAGAAGTAATGACTTCAGGTAGATTGAGAAATGACGGTGTCAATTTCAGGTGATATCCTTTTTTTGTTTATTTGGTGTTTTTTCTATTTTCCATGAACAATTATATGATGAAAAGGGTAATTGTTTTGATATGCAAATGAAAAAAGGGGGGTTTTCAATTTGGTTAAACACGAGTTATTGGTTTTCAATGAAATGAAGTTTTACTGTGACAGTTATCCCTGTTTAATTGCTTTTTTAGTTACAAGCTCGAGTATGAGCTGCTCAAAAGGATATAAAAGCTTTTCTGAGTTTTGGGTTTGGTTGGTTGAAAATAATGCAGAAATCACATAGTTTATATATGTGATCATTATCCTTTGTAATTGTTATGATATAAAGATCTTGAGTAAAATGAAGAATTATTTTTTTGAAAAGATTGTGCACAAAACAGTGAAGTGTACCTAGTATACTGTATGTCTTAATGAATCTTTGGGACATAATATATTAGAGTAAATTTGTTGTAATGATTTGTAAAGAGACTGAGTGATCCTCTGTAGTTTATCTTTGTATGTCTAAAAGAGTATTTGGTAGCCAATGAGGCATTGAAAATTCTATCAGTGAGATAACATTGTTAGTGAGACACATTGCCAGTGAGGTATTGTTTTATTTGTTAGTGAGGCACTCTTGAAAATCCAGTGAGGCATTGTTCTATTTCCAATGAGGAATTTTGAAATCTATTAGTGAGATAGTATTCCTAGTGAGGCATTGTAAATAGAAAGTTTTTCGGATTAAGCTAGTGAGGCATCATTTCTAGGGTGGTTTTTCTACCCCTAGAGGGTTTTCCACTCGTCAAATCCTTTGTGTTGTGGTCACATTGCTTTGATATGATAATCTTTCAAGATGATATTTGGTTTGATTTAATATCTCTTGTTTCACTTCTTTAATGATTACATTCAATTCATGAATGTATTTATCATTGAAATATTAAAAGCATAAATTATTCAATTTCTAAGGCAAGAGTTAAAATTTGTTTAAGACACTAATTCACCCCCCCTCTCAGTGTCTTCTTCACTCCAACAGTTTGGCCACTTAAAATTCATGTAATGGTTTCTTATTGGGTTCCTAAATTATGGCTACTATTTTATGGATTTGTAGCAAGTTAGATCTAGATTTGATCTAACATTATAGTCATAGAGAATATATATGTTATCTTTGGTTGGCTCTATTTTGCATGTTACTTATATGGTGTTGAATTTGTATTTTGCATTATTTAAGATTTAAGTTGTGATGGTATCTTATGTGTAATGATATTTTTTTATTTCAATGGCATGGATTTATAAATTCTATCTAATTTTCCTTTTTTAGTCATCATGAAGCAATGATATGTTTATTATAGTGAAATGGTAAGACGGGTGACTGAAGAACCTAATGAATGTGCACTTTGGAGCTTGCAATAGTTGAATATGATATTATGAGAGGCTCTAGATCATGGTTATGTGGGATATTTACATAGTCACATAGTGGTAATTTTTTATTAGAGATCATGGTTTTACTTTTATTTTTGGGAGATCTTGGTGTTAAAATTGAGTTCTTTGATTGTGTGAGGGTCATGGGTGATCTTCAATCAGGAGATGTTTATGTGATTTCATATATAGTTTGAGATAAATTTTAGTGGGAGCTTTGGGAATGATGTGGTTTTGACACTTTGTGATGGATGATCTTTTGTAGTGCATGTTGGTGTCATGAGGAGCTATATGATTCTACCCCATGCAAACAATTAAATTTATTTGATAGTTCCTTTTTTTATTAGTAGAGGATGGTTATCTTCATTATTATGTGGATGTGGATAGTCTATTGTCTTGAATAAATCTTGGACATTTTGGTTTAACTTGTAGCAATGACATGAATCATGAGCTCATGGTAAGTTCCTAGATTCTAGATCACTTTGTTTGGTTTCCAAAAATAATGGATTATAATTAGAATTCATTAGTTTTAATGATAATATGGATTATTGGGTTATTTAATCTCTATTTTTTATCTAATGTGAAGAACAAGGAGATAAGATTTTATCAAGGGAGATATTTTGTAGAAAATTAGTTTATAGATTTATGTTTTGGTGTATGCCATTCAACACTATGTGATAGAGGGCTTTTGTCATGTCCTTAATGAGAATATTTTTGGTAAAATTTTGTACTCTTTGGTTGATTTAATAGTAGAAATTTCCCATGTAGTGGGGGTCTTAGGGAGGTATATATGTCATTGGACTAAATTACAAAGGTATTTAGGTTTTTTTTTTGTATGTTTTATATTAATGGAGATAGACTTTGTCCAAGATGGTTAATGTACCAGGATTTTGATTATAGATTGGGATGGATATGCGAACACTAGAAGTTCTACCTGTTATGTGTTTACCATGTTTGGAGGTATGGTTAGTTTGGTGTGTTAGTAGTGGGATGTGGTCACTATTCTAGTTAGTATGTTGAGTATATGGAAAATACTTGGTTATGTGTTCAAGTTGAATCATGATATTCGAACTATGATCTTGTCTTGGTTTCTTAACTTTCATGCTTAGTAATGATGAATGGTGAGATTTTTATGGTCAACATGTGTTGAAACTTGGAAGACTGAGAGGGGAGGTGAATCAATATCCACTAAAACCACTTAAACATTTAAACGTTCATTCTACATATCATATTCAATTTGAAATAAGGAAAGAAACCCTCAAAATAACCATCAAATAATATATCACATGAACACCAATTTTTTACGTGGAAAACCTAAAAAGGGAAAAACCGCGGTGAGTATTAGCTCACAATATATTATAATTGATTATAAGATATTACAGAAAGGATCACTACCAAGTGGACTCATTGTTCGGTGGACTCATTGCCCTAAGAATAAGATAAATAGAAGAGAGGGGTGGATCACTGCCAAGATTTGAATTGCTAAAAATGCATCTAAAATATGTAGGAAATATAGTTCCACTGAAGCTCAAAACAGTGAATCAACACACTTCATATTACTCTTCTCTAACACTCTGCTCTCCTCTATATTCACATCACATACACATTCTCTGCATAGAAATCCACACACACAAATTAATCATCACTCTTCAACACCAAAATAATCTTATACTTATACCCATTACATTCCCAACAACCTACAACATCAATTAGGTCGACCTAATTGAATGTATCATGTGTAATATGACTTGTCGGCCCAAAACATGCTTCACGCCAAAGCTTAAAACTTATAACACGAAAATAGGTTGGGGTGGACCTATCGTAGCTCCCACATAATGTATCAACACTTATCTAAACTCCACACAAATTCAAACATATTAGGTTGGCACCGCTAGTGAACAACATCAAAATATACCAATTGATTATCCTCAAACCGATATGTGGACCTCCAAACTACACACCACTTGGAACATAGATGCAGGTGACACATGTAAACACTTCCAAAAATCCACAAGACCAAATATTCTTCCATGGTGAAGTGTGACCTAATCAAAACAAGTACTTTATATAGGAAACACTGTCATAGGCAAAAATGATATACTTATTGATGGTGATTTTAGCACCACAACAATGCAAACAAAATATTGCTATTTTGTTTCTCCTGAAAGAGAAAGGCAACACATGGGTTCCTTAGCTCCCAAGGTATTTGTAGTTGGGTCTCAACTGTACTGATGTTACTCAGTGGTCAATGCAACAGTAATATTTAAGGGGCCTGCTGGTGTTAAGCTTCTGGATTGTCCTAAGATCAAGCATGAAATAAAACCTACTTTAACTGGGGTTTTAAAGAAACAAAAAAAGATAGATCAGGGTTTTGAAACAGAAAAGAACAATAGTTCATCTAATCTTAACCAGACTTGTCAACTTCAAGGAATTTGTAAACCAAAACTGCAGAACAAGATAAGCTTGTGATTGACACACAACCTCTTTCATTCACAGTGCTAATTCGCATAACAGATTTTAATTACCATTCAAACAAAACACAAAATAATATTTCATTCCTTGAAGAATTCACAAATCAAATGATCAATTTAAGACAAATATTATTCAGGAACACAACATGAAGTAGACTAAACTCTGATTGCTTCTACTGTTATTAAAACAGATAAACAATGTTTACAAAGCTGGCACAATCACCAGTGTACAGAGAATCTGTGGCTCCAGATTGTTTCCAACTACACTAAGAAAGCTTAGGAAATACATTACAGTCTATACTAAAACCTCACTGCTAACCAAGAAGACAAAGAGGAGCTCTTATTACTCAGAATCAAGATGCAACTCTTTCTTCTTCTGTTCACTGACTAACTCCTAACAGTCCTAACTTTCTTTTAATCCTTCTAACAAAGCTCAATTTTCTTTCAAAAAGTTCTAACCTTTACAAAGAGGCAAGCGTGCCTTATATACAGGATGTATCAACTTGAATGTGTTGTCCCCTGCACTAGGGTTTTACAAAAAATATATGTCAATTATAGGAGGGTCGGCCCTCAGATCTTTTGAAGGGAGTCAATGTGCATTCAATGTGGAAGCCCTACTGTCCATGCTCACAAAGGATTTCTATCCTTAGGAGAAGTCCTTTTGATCTTTTGGTAGCTGTTGCATTTACTCCTCCGTCTCAGTGTCCATCTTTGAACTCCCCCTGCAATCTGCCTTGAATGCTCAAAAGATTGTCATTAATATTGATCTATCTCCTCATCAGTAGTGGCCACAGTTGTCCCTATGAGTCACTGATCTTTCATTTTTCTTTCGGCTTCCTTCACGTCCCAGACTTCTCTGCATACTAACCATTCTCCTAGAAAACGTCCTCGGGCCCACTTGCAGATCTGAACCTCATCACCCAAATTAGCCCATTGTCATTTATTCACAGAAGGATTCCATTTGGTTTGTATCCTGTAGATCTTCTTACACAGGGGCAGTCAATCAGTCAAAGGGACTAATGAATCAGTCCTTCCGCTCCCTCACTAGATGATCACAGGCCATGTAGGATTTTTTTGGCAGTCAAAAGCGGTTCACCTGGCCATCGCATGTCGGTGAGACACCATCGGTGTCTCCCCGATGCGACTTCATCCATTGGGCAGCTATCGGCAAGAGATGAGACAGTCGGTGAGACATCTCGGCGGGCTCATAAGTTATATCAAGCTCACAAAAGATGGCTAGCATGATTATCGCTAGTCGGTAGGACATCATGGCGAAATCCTCCTATCCCCCCTAGCTCACTCTTACTCTCCGGGCATCGAGCTCTTCTTGCAGTCGGCGAGACCATCACTCATCTTCGTGACCTCACAGCAAAGACCATCATTCGCGTGAAGTCTCCCCGAATTCCTTTTCTTTCTAGGCAGGCTCACTTCGTTCTTTTGGTGTGAACTTCACTCATCACCAAGACCCTGTGGCGAAAGCATGACCCCTTGCCGATGCCGCTTTGTTCTATTTCGAGAAGACTTATTTTCTTCGTTGGGACCCTATATCGAGCCAACCACGTCCTACCGAAGGTTAATCCTTCGGCAGGACCTACGATGACTCTCATCCGTGTCGCCGTGACCTTCCTTTGTCAGTGAGATGTCCCATAGACATCTCACATCTCGGCGAAGACCTCCGCTAGCTCACTTTTGATCACCGAGACCCACCGGTTCTTTCGCCGATGACCACCAATGGAATCCCCCTTACCACGTCGGCATGACTTTCTTTCTTCGCTGAGACCTCTTGGCAGGGAGATAACCCTATGGCGATATAAGAACCCTCTCCTGTCGGGCTTCTCATCGATAAGACTCCACCCGTTCGCCAAGACATATTGGCGCATGCAAACAGCTACCCCGAAGCCACCTTTGTCACCGTAACTTTCCTTTCATCGGAAAGACATTATGCCGAATGCCCACACTTTCTCTGAAGACATCCTTGTCGGCGAGAGACAAAGCACTCGGGGAGACCTTCCGTCGAAGACCTAACTCTCACCGAAAGGACATGTTTGTTTTGCTAGTCAATGGGACATCAGGCTTTCACCAAGACTCTACCCCGAACTCAATATTTCCTGCCGAAGTGTATGCCCGGTGATGCTGTAGTTGGTGAGACCCGAAGACATTGCCGTGATCCCTTTTCTGAGAGAAACCCCTCATGCCGATAGGAGTTTCCACGTCGCTGGGACGATGACCCCTGTCTTGCCGATAAAGCCTGCATGTAACTTTTGATCACTGTGACATCTTCGGTGTCTTGCCGATAGGCAACACAAATGTATATTGATAGCAAGCGCTAGTAGTCGGCCAAACATGAGCAAGGTCTTGCCGACTTTCATCTGCAAGGAGAAATATGACCAACTGTCCTAAGGAAAGCCCAACAAGTGGATTCTCTTGATAAATATGACCATGTGTGGCCTCTTCCTGCAAAACAAATGCTTCCATTAGTCATCAGAAGGACATAAGATACATTTTCATAAGGTATACTTGTACTTGTGATTACTTCATTGAATACTTAAAAAGAAAGGAACCAAATTGAGCCAAAACAGAGCCAAAATTTAAACAAAACCAGAAGAGAAACTGAAGCAGAAGACAGAAGCTACCCAAGAGCAAGGCAAATAAAACAAAACAAAGAAACCAAAAGAGAAGGGGGACCCACTTTGATCCAGATCAAAGTGGGGTAGTTATGCAAGGCATAACAATACTATCATCCATAACTTTTGCATCAGAGGTCAAAACAACATGAAAATTTGGATTTAAGGTCCTCTAGCATCCAACAAATTTCCTTAGAACCATAGAACAAAATACTTCAAGAAAAACCAATGTAAACCAAAAAATTGGATGCAAAAATCATTGAAAATTATTGTTCTAACACTTAGCCAAATAACCAACTCATCTATTCTACACTGGAGAAAAACATCTGCATATTCATATAGGATTATCATCTCTTCAATCACTTATATGCACCAGACCAACTCTACATCAATCTTCACATCACATCACAATGTTGACATCAATGACAATATTGTATTTGCACATTGTATATCTCATGCTCATGTTTCCAACAAGCATATCAATGACAAACCCCTTAAACTTCCAACAATATCCCCCTTTGTCATTGATGGCAACATGCATCAACTTTTCTCAAACTATTCTCCCCATTTGACATCAAGGGAAAAGGGTGCAAAATATAGTTTCTATTTTTTTTCTCACCATTTGATATTATACACATATATGATTGTTATCTTCTCTTCTCCCCCTTTTAATGATTTTACACTATCAACCAAATCTTCAATGGATTAAACATATACTCCCCCTAACTGATATATATAAACTCCAAAAATCTGACCAACTCCCCCTAACAGTGCTATCCATCAAACTAGATCAAATTTGGCACTAAAACATTATCCTCTAGCATCCGCATATATACAATGAAGTATGAAATGTATAAAAAGAAAAGAAATGTACACAATTCAACTAGAAGAAGATGAAAATTTTGTTTACAAAACTTGCAATTTTGCAAGGTGTGCCTGCCAAACCTTTTTACCATCTTCCCAGTGAATCTTTGTCAGCCCAAGCATGCGATTCACAACCTCAAACTCCATGAGGAGTTATTTACCTTCATCTGGATTATTATGTATCAAATTTAAATTCATTTCTTTCTCCACACTAGTCAAAGCATCAGATATAGATGTGAACTTTATATTCACCAAGTCTCTAAGCTATCCAAACTGCACTATAATTTTTTCTCTTAGCTCCTACAATTAGAAGAATTGTTCATGAAAATTTTCAATAGTTGCTCTGGTGGATCCATCTACATCATTCACCGGATCATAGGAACTAGATGCCTTATAAACATGAGACTCAATGGAGTCCATCTAACTCTTAATGTTCTTGGTTGAACTGGGCCACTTCATGCAAAATTAAAATAATACCTTGGCCACATCAACACATGTCTACACATCCTTAAGGTTATTCTAAAATTTATTATGTGTAGTAGCACACTTCTCTATTATATCCATCAACCTTCTCTTATTCATCTTCTTACCCACTTCTTTCTCCAATCTTTCTTCAAGTCCACTAGAGTACTCTTTAAAAGAATCAATCAAAATCTTCAAATTTTGTACACCGGATAGTGAATTATCAATACTTACACCAGGTACACTTGTTGAATGCACACAAGTCAACTAAGAGGGAGGTGAATCAATTGTACATTAAAAATTCAAAACCCTCATTAACATTCAAATCCACATCAACTTAATTAACCCTTAATATGATACAATGATATAGCATGAAAGCAAATAACAAAAATTTGAAACCCAACAACACCATGCATAATAGAACACTAGATTTACTTGGAAAACCTAAGAAGGGAAAAACCATGATGAGGATTATCTCACAATATAAAGTAATTGCAACATCGAATACAATAGGCTCACTGTTAGAGGGCTCACTTCCAAAGGCTCACTACCTAAAGATGATGTGTGAACCACATACAACACTTGAATACAATCTGGAATATTTCACAAACACCATAAAATCCAACAAATTCCTTCACAACAACTTTCACCTGAAGAATGTACACACCCAGTACACTTAGACAACCTTCCATTATTTTTAACTCAAGAAGCCAAATTTTGAAGCACCAAACCATGAAAAAATTTGACTATAGGTAGATATGATCATTATTAGCACACTTCTAGAACAGTAAGACCAGAAACCAAACTGTGGAGAAATGTAGAGCAAAACCATTTATCCCAGACACCACTACAACATACGGTTCACACACTAATGAACACAACTCTCTCTGCAAAACAAATCAAACCAATAAATTATAGATATAGAACCTCTTAATACCTTTGACCAACATATCCAAACCACACAAGCAGATCTTCAACATAGAAAAAATGCAGAGAAAAATTAAAACACCACACTATACACCAGAACACCTCTGCAACACACCATTTCCTCTTTTATTCAAATTTTCTCAAAAGCACTTGGAAACCAAGCACCAAAGACATATACTCATCATCTTCAGCACTTCCTCATCACCACTAAACCAACTGTAATTCAACTATTCATCCATATAAGATTATCAAAGTAACACTAGAGGTGGACACCAGTAGCACTTACTAATGACAACATAATGCAACTAATCAAAGCATCAACACAACCAATCATCAATGACAACACAAACATAAGCCTGCAACAATCTCCTCCAAGCTTGTTGACATCAATGACAACACCAACTACTCATACTTACAACAATATCCCCCTTTTTCATTGACGAAAACACATGATGTGAAAAACCATCAACAACAACATGACAAATGTAGTCACCAAGACACTGCTCCATACCAACTTCCTCTTTCTCCTATTTAATTTCTCTCCCTGATGCAAGAGCATCCAAGGTGTAATGGACATCTTGTGTTACCAAAAATATTTCAATTTTTCTTTGTTTGATTTCAATAAGAGCTTAATGTTTAGAAGAATAATATTTTCACTTGCAACAATGCAAATTTCCTTGGGGTGAACTGGCAATGTAAATTTTGATAAGAAAATGACCCTGGTAATTTGGTAAAAGCATCTTTTGGAGGAATATGTCTTTTGGGCATCCACCTTTGGATGAGGACAAATAATTTTTTCTTCTAGTGATTTTGAAGAGTTTTGCATGTACAAGTGCCATATGTTGTCATAAGGTGGGCTGCCAAAAGAATATTGCATGTTGCTTGTTGCTTGCATGCAACAACTATTATGACAGGTTGTAAGGAATCTGTAAGAGGTGTAAGTTGTCATAGCATCTCAAATTTGATTGGCCAAGTGTCTAGGAACCCAAGAGAAGGATAACATGCATTGGACCTCATGGCATATGGCAGATTTTGTAACTCCCAAGGTGGGGTGTACCTTTCTCAAGGTGGTTTCAAGAGATTGTTTTGTGAAACCATGGTTTGTTTTCTCTTTGCTCATTCTCTATTTATTGATGCCTTTTCATTTGGAGAAAGGGGGATTGGAGAAGTGAAGTTTGAATACCTAGATGCTACTAGAATTGTTCCAGGTTATTGAATAAAATTTTGTTGCGGGTGTTGCATGTAGGATTGAAGAGGAGCCCATGAGCTTCAATATTTTGTAATCTTTTGCATGTTTGAAGATAATAAAAGTTGCAAATTTTCTCTACCTATTTTTGTTCTTGTTATGTATTTGTAGCCTTCATATGTTATGTTTTGTAAGGTTTTGTTATTAGATTTGAAAGGGAGATTCTCCCTCTTCATCAATGGTATTAGAGCGGGTTATCTTGAGTCTGTAAATAAAGTGTCAAAGAGAGGTAGTTTGCAGTAGGACCTGTGAATTGTGGGTGAAGATCAAAATGCCTCCAAGAGTTGCCAATAGTGGTAGAGGTAGAGGCAGAGGTGGTGGAGGGAGAGACCCTCCTAGAGATGAAATTAGAGCCCTCAAAAGGAAGTTAGAATCTTTGCGAGAAGAGATTTGTAGAAGAGAAATGCATAGAGAAAGAGATGATAGTGAAGATGAAACTGAAGAGGAAGAATAGGATCAAATTGATCTTGGAGAAATTAGATTGTTGAGAGAAATATCAAACATTGGAAAGAAGCCAAAAATAGAGGTTTCAACCTTCAATGGAAGCCTAAACCTTGAGGAGTTGATAGACTGGATTAATGACATGGAGGAGTTTTTTGAATTTGAAGAGATTGAAGACCCTCACAGAGTGAGGTTCACAAAAACAAAGTTAAAGGGCCATGCAAGCATTTGGTGGAAATAAGTTCACCTTGAAATAGGAAGACAAGGGAAAGACAAAATTTCTAAATGGGATAGAATGTTGGAAAAAATGAAAAGACAATTTATCCTAGTAGATTATGAGTGCGAGCTACTCAAAAAGATGCAAAGTTTGAGACAAGGAACTCAAACTGTGAAAGAATACACAAAATAATTTCATAAGGTCTTGATTCGAACAGGACATTTTGAATCAAACAAAGAGAAGGTATCTCATTACATTAATGAACTAAAACCTATCATACAAGAGGAGTTGGCATTAGTGAGAATGACCACCATTGAGGATGCATACCAGTTTTCATTGAAAGTTGAAGAAAGACTAAACGGAAAATTTGAGAGAAAAAAAAGAGGAAGACATGATGGTGGAAGAATTGGAGGAAGAAGATATGATGGAAATCATAAAAATTAGGAATTTGAAGACCAAGGCAGCAGCAAAAATCAGAAATCAGAAAATTATCACCCTCCCAGAGATCAAAATCCAAGAGGTAGAGGAAGATTGGGTAGAGGATTCAGAAGAGGTGGCTTTCACATAACGTGTTTTTGATATGGTGAAGAGGAGCATAGAGCATATGACTGCCCTCACAATCAAGAAAGGACTGATAGAAGACCTGAAAATCAAAATAGAGTAGCAAACATCAATGAGGAGGGTGCACGCTCATCACATTCTAAAGAAGCAAAAGGAGGTGAAGTCCTAATGACAAGAAGAGCATTGTCGAATGAGGAAGAAGAACCAGTTCAAAGAAAGATATTATTCAAGACAAGATGAAAATGTGAAGGAAAAGCTTGTAATGTCATCATAGATAGTGGAAGCATGGATAACTTGGTATCTGAAGAAAAGGTGAGAAATTTAAAGCTAGAGAGGAGGAAGCACCCGAAACTATACCGAATATCGTGGGTACAAGATAATCAAAATATTTTGATAAGCGAACAATGTTTGGTAAAATTTAAAATAGGAGGTTATTTAGATGAAATTCAATGTGATATAATTCTAGTGGATGCATGCCATATCTTATTAGGAAGGCCTTGGCAGTATGATAGAAAGGAAATGCATGATGGTTGTGCTAATACATATACCATAGTTAAGGATGGTGTGCAGCATAAATTGAAACCTTTGAAAGAAGATTTGGTTCAAGTTTGTGGTAATGCAAGTGTTTGTTTAATTGATGCAAGAAAATTCCTAGATGGAATGAGACTTTGTTGAACACATAAAGAGCATACATGAGGAGGTATGAAATCACATCAACAAAATAAACTTTCAATACAAGTCCAAGGATGATTTGAAGTGGATACATAAGGAATTTCAGGTTGGTGATGCAGTAATGGTACACTTGAGAAAAGAAATATTTCCAGTTGGTACCTATAACAGGCTAAAAATGAAGAAATTTGGGCCTTGCAGAATTGTGAGTAGGCATGATTCAGGTAATGCATATGAAGTAGATTTTCCTAGTGGACTTAATATTTCACCTATATTTAATATTTCTCATCTAACAAGGTTTCATGAAGTTGAAAGTGATGAAGGCACAATAGGTGAAACAATTCATATACCCACACCTACTTTATAAGAGGGGAAAATAGAGGCAATTTTGGATAGCAGGGTGAGTAGGAGTACAAGGCACAAACAATACTTTGAGTACTTGGTCAAGTGGTTTGGGAGGCCTATTGAGGACTCATCTTGGTTGTCAAAAGCTGAAGTTGTACATCTTGGTTATCCTCTTGAGAAGTGACAGGGTCACTTTTCTTCTACCCTGGGTGTTTGATGCAAGAGCATCCAAGGTGTAATGGAAATCCTTTGTCACCAAATATATTTCAATTTTTCTTTGTTTGATTTCAATAAGGGCTTAATGTTTAGGAGAATAATATTTTCACTTGAAACAATGCAAATTTCCTTTGGGTGAAATGACAATGTAAATTTTGATAGGAAAATGACCCCGATAATTTGGTTAAAGCATCTTTTGGAGGAATATTCCTTTTGGGTGTCCACCTTTGGATGAGAACAAATAATTTTTTCTTCTAGTGATTTTGGAGATTTTTGCATGTACAAGTGTCATATGTTGTCATAAAGTGGGCTGCCAAAAGAATATTGCATGTTGCATGCATGTCTTTGCATGCAACAACTGTTATGACAAGCTATAAGGAATCTATAAGAGGTGTAAGTTGTCATAACATCTCAAATTTGATTGGCCAAGTGTCTAGGCACCCAAGAGAAGGATAGCATGCATTGTACCTCATGGCATATGCAGATTTTTTAAATCCCAAGGTGGGGCATACCTTTCTCAAAGTGGTTTTAGGAGATTGTTTTGTGAAACCATGGTTTGTTTTCTCTTTGCTCATTCTCTATTTATTGATGCCTTTTCATTTGGAGAAGGGGGCTTGGAGAAGTGAAGTTTGCATACCCAGATGCTGCCGGAATTGCACCACATTGTTGGAGACAAGTTTGTTGTAGGTGTTGTATGTAAGATTGAAGAGGAGCCCATGAGCTTCAATATTTTGTAATCTTTTGCATGTTTGAAGATAATAAAAGTTGCAGATTTTCTCTTCCTATTTTTTTCTTGTTATGTATTTGCAACCTTCATATGTTATGTTTTGTAAGGTTTTGTAATCAGATTTGAAAGGGAGATTCTCACTTTTCATCACTCCCTCAACTTCTTTTTCACATTATTCTCTCCCCCTTTCTCATTTTATCTTTTTTTACATTGATTTCCCCCCCCTTTAACATCAATGGAAAAGGGAAACACATATGCATCTCTTTCTCCCTTTGACATCAAACATACATACTTTCTCTCTTTATTGCTCTACATAATCCCCCTTAGGAGCACACAACAAATTTTACCAACTAGAAACTACTACACATATCCTTTAATAGCTAACAAAGGACAACACCAACATGTACTAATACTAACTCCCCCTGACTGCAACAACCAACAAGGCACTACCTACTCCCCCTAAGAGGTAGCCTTCAACATCAGTCTTGAACATGGAATGAATCTTCGAATCCACTGGAATAATGCATATCCTTATGCATCTAGTTCAAGGAAGGAGGGGTAATGACCCCTAACTTCTCCCAATGATACTTAAAAATATCCTTAGGAAGAGCCTTAGTGAATATATTAGCAACTTAATTCTTTGTTGGCACACACTCAAGATTTACTTCATTCTATGAAACCTTCTCTCTCAAAAAGTGATATTGGATTGAGATATGTTTTTTCCTTGAGTGCATCACTAGATTCTTTGAAATGTTAATGCACTTGTATTGTCACAAAAGATAGAGATTGGTTCATCATATACAACTCTAATATCCTTAAAATTTTGCTTCATCCACAATACCTATGTGCATCAAGATGTTGTTGTGATATATTCTACCTCTACAGTAGATAAAGATACTGAATTTTTCTTCTTGCTCAGCCAAGAAACCAATCTGCATCCAAGAAAGAATGGACCGACACTTGTACTTTTCTCGTCATCAACACATTCTATCCAATCTACATCTGTATAAGAACTCAAAGAAAAATTAGTATCCTTTGGATACCACAAGCCATGTCCTAGAGTGCCCTTCAAGTATCTGAATATCTTCTTCTCTGCTGCAACATGTGACTCTTTAGGATCTTCTTGAAATATAGCCACAAAACAAACTGCATGCATGATATCTAGTCTAGTAGCAATTAGATATAGCAGTCCTCTAATTATTGATCCATATTTTCTCTAATTCGCCTTAGGAGATTCATCATTCTTACTTAGCTTGCAACCAATAACCATAGGCATACATACCAGTTTAGAATCTTCCATTCCAAACTTCTTCAACATTTTTTTCACATACTTTGATTGTGAGATGAATATACCTTTTATGTTTGATTAATTTGCAGCCCAAGGAAGAAATTCATCTCCCCAAACATAGACATCTCAAACTCTTTCTACATCTCTTCTATAAATTTCTTGCACATAACTTCATTTACTCCAAAGATTATGTCATCAACATACACAACCTCAATCAAGATTTGATCTTTTTCAGCTTTGAAAAAAAGATTGTTATCTACGATACCTTTATTAAATTCTTGATGTATCAAGTACCTATCCAACCTTGCATACCAAACTCTAGGAGCTTGCTTCAATCCATATAATTCCTTTTTCAATCTGCATACCATATCCAATTTGTCTAATAATTGAAATCCTTTCGATTGTTCAATGTATACTTCTTCCAACTCACCATTCAAGAAAGCAGACTTCACATCCATGTGATATACTTTAAATTATTTGTGTGCTACAAAAGCTAAAAGAATCCTGATAGCTTCCATTCTTTCCACCAGAACAAAAGTCTCCTCAAAATATATTCCTTCTACTTGTGAGTAGCCCTTACACACAAGCCTTGCCTTATTTCTTACCACTTCTCCATTCTCATTTAGTTTTTTCTAGAATACCCACTTAGTTCCAATCACATTCTTGTTTGTTGGTCTTGGGACAAGTTCCCAAGTTTGATTCTTCTCAATCTGCATTAATTCTTCTTCCACAACCTTGATATAATATTCATCCTTTCATGCTTCAATCACTATTATAGGTTCAAATTTAGAGAGTAAACATAGATTTACATGTTCTTCAACCATAGTAGCTTTTCTTCTTGTCAACACACCCTTGATTTTGTCACCAATGATCTGATTTTTAGAATAATTCATCTACACATACTTAGGGGTCTTAGGAATCCTTTCTAGAGCTTCTTCATCTTCAATTTGAACTTCTTTTTCCTTATATTCATCTCTATCATTTTCTCTAAAAGAGGACTCATCTGATTCATATACATTTATCAACACAAAATTCTTCTATAAGTCTTTATCCACTTTGACATTTGTACTTTCAATAATCTTCTTCAATCTCTTTTTATAGCACTGGTAAGCTTTTCTTCTTGTAGAATACCCAAGGAAGATACCTTCATTAGATCTTGTATCAAACTTTCCTAAGTTTTCTTCATCTCTTCTGATATAGCATTTGTTTCCAAACACTCTAAAATATTTGGCAATAGGATTCCTTCCATACCACAACTCATAGGAAGTCTTTGCACTGTTTACTCTTGCTTGAACTTTGTTAAGAATATAGACAACAATATGAATTGCTTCTCTCCAATATACTTCTAGTAGGTTTGCCTCTTTCATCATTGTTCTTGTAGCTTCTTGAAGTCCTATTCTTTCTTTCAACCACTCAATTCTGTTGAGGAGTCCTAGGGGCAGATAAATGCCTCTTTATCCCATGATTCTCACAAAAAGTATTAAACTCATTGGAGGTGAATTATCCACCTCTATCAAACCTCAAACACTTGATTTTCATATCCATTTCATTCTCAACCATAACTTTGAATGCTTTAAACTTATCTAGAGCTTCTGATTTTTATTTGAGAAAAGTAACCCATGTCATTCTAGAATAATCATCAATCAATAACATGAAATACTTGTCACCTTGAAGAATTCTTACTCTGGTAGGACCACAAAGGCCTGTATGCACTAGTTCCAATAGTCTAATAGTAGATTGGTCTTTGAATTTGAAACTTCTTCTTGATTTCTTCCCAATTTAGCATTCCTTGTAGACATCATTAATGGGCTTTGTAATCCTTGGTAGAACTCTCACAACTTGAACCGAGCTAATCCTCACTAGGCAATAAAAAATAATATGACACATCCTTCTATGCCATAGCCAAATTTAATTAATCTAAGTCATAAAGTAGTGACCACCAACACCTTTAAGTTGATAAACATTTTTATTTGTCCTTCTTTCAGTAGCAACCACAATTCCAAATCTTTTTTTGATCTCACATCCATCATCCTAAAACATGAGATTATATCCTTTGCTACACATTTTTCCAACACTCAAGAGGTTATTCTCAAACCCTTAACATAAAGAACATCATTTGTATTATACTTTCCATCAAAATTGATAGAACCTTTTCAACATATCTTAGCAAATGTATCATCACCAAACTTAACTAGACCTCCATATTTCTCAAGTTTAAAAAACTTACTTTTTTCACTGATCATATGATTTGAGAGTCCATTGTCAATAATCCAATAGTTCTTCTCTTTTCTAGCATGAAGAGCAGTCACCATAGCATTGTGACTTGTTTCCAAAGAACTTTCCTTTACACATCTCTCAAAGTTAGTAGAATTAGTTTCACCTTTAATAGCCATGAACAAGCATTCACTATCTTCATCATCCCAATATTCAGATTCATCATTAGATATATTGGAATTTTCTTTAACATAATATTTTTTCTTAATTGTTTTACCTTTGTTTTATTTGCTTTTGTCATTAAAAGCTCTATTTGGACACCTCGAAGCATAATGACCTATCTTATCACAACTAAAACATTTGAAAGGAAGCTTACCTCTATATTTACTAGTACCTTTATTCATTTCCTCACAAAGTTTTCTTCAACATTATCAAGATCCTCCTAATCTGATTCCTCAGTCTTTTATGATTTTCCAACCTTAAAAGCAATCTCAACTTTTGCATTACTTGTGCCAAATTCTCTATTTCAAAAGTAGATAAATCACCATACAACTAATCTCTAGAATATTTTCTTAAATCTTGAACTTCCTCAATAGCATAAACTTATGACTATTATATTTAGGAAGAGTTCTCAATACCTTCTTTACCACTTCTTTTTCTTCAATATTTTGACCAAGACCTCTAATGGAATTGACAACTTCATCCACCTTCTACATGTAGCTTGTAATGTTTTCATCTTCAGACATCTGTAGGTTCTCAAATGTGATCTTTAGATTCTACATCTTAGTTTGCTTGACCTTATCATCTCCTTCATAAATACTTTCAAACTTTGTCCAGATCTCTCTAGCAGACTTCAAACTCATAAATTTCACAAGTTCAGTATTAGAAAGACCACTCAAAAGAGCATACCTTGCTTTACCATTGTTCTCATAGGCCTTGATCTCATCATCAGTCTTTGAACCACCAATAGGCATAGTATATATGTAATGTCCCCTTCTCATCAGTGATCAACTCAGTTGCTCATCAGCCTATTTTGGAGGCCTGTAGGCTTGTTGAGGTTAATCAAGGTTTCCTTGCTTGGAGGTTTTGTGGCATTTCTAGGTGTTTACTATTTATAGTAAACACTATTTTTTGGTAGTGTTCATGTTAGCAATGCTTCAGTATGTTCTAATTCTTGTTGAAGCAGTTGGTATTTTTTGGTGAAGCATTCAAAATGCAGAAGTTGATGGCAATTTTTTAGCACAAGGTACTTAATGTTATGTTTCATTGTTGACCCCTTGGCCTAGAGAGATAACTTTAAGTTGTTTTAAAAGAGGGTCATTGAAGGGGGTACACCTCATGGAATTAATTGCTTATTATTTTTTAAAATTCTTGTTGCCTTGAAATGGGACACCCCTTGAGGAAGAATTAAAAATTCTTGAAATTTGAAAAGTCTCTAATGTGGCTTTTGGCGTACCTTGTGGGAAAAATGAAGAATCGTCTCATTTTCTTTAAAAGAGAAGTTTGCTCCAGCATTTGGTATCCATGAACTTATGCTATTGTTATGCTATCAAAATGACATTGTGTTTTCAGCTTCGAGGAATGCTTACCTCCTAGCCTCTTAACTAATTTCGTGTTTGAGAGATAACACCTAGTTGGCTAATTTGCTACTTCTCAAATCAGACTAGCAGATAGAGCTTCAAAGTGGTGAATTTTGGTGTGATTTCTAGATTTTCAAGTTGTTGGTTCCTACACAGCTGAAGGTCGATTTTATTTCCAGCTTCTTGTATGATTTTAATTTTATTTTGGGTATTCAACAATCTCATTCATAAGCTTATGGAAACCCTTCCTAGAAATTTTCATATTTTATTTTGAAGTGTGTGATTTATTCTTGCAAAATCGCCCTTGCTAAGGGTCGTACCATGTTGGGAGCATTGGGAATTGTGCAAGTAAATTAATGGTTGCTTTTTGAAGCTGTTTCATCATCATGACATGGGTGCCTATCCTCCAAAGGTTCATTGTAATTGATTTCACTCAATTCGGAGCTAAATTGATTAAGTTATGAGCATTTCATTGATTCACAGGTTGCTGGTTTATAGTTTCAATTTGCTGGTTTTAAATATCAGACTTCAAAAGAATCATATTTTTGCCTTCATTTTCAGTGTTTGAGAGCTTTGTAATTTGAGAGAATCATTCTTCACATATTGGCATTGTTCTATCATTGTAATACTAGTAAATTGCAAAGTGTCTTGATTGTAAGGTTGTGCATTAGTAGTACTAATCCAACCATTTGTTATTGTTGCATTTACTTGTAATTTCTAAGCAAACATTAATTACCCCTGGATGGTTTACCACCACTGTGGAGAATTTAACTTTGTAACTCTCTTGTACCCAATGAACAAAGTGGTGAATCCACACTCAAGAGTGGATGCCCGCTGCAGCGGATGAATTAGTTTAGTTTGAAAATCTTCTATGGCTAGTTATCTGCCTAGTTATTTCAGTTTGTAATAATTACTCCACCATATGTTAGCATCTCGCCTTCAAAGGGATCTTGTGTGCACATTCTTGGCGTTGAGTTTATTTTATACTTCCAGTTGTAAGCAATTTCAGTTGTTGAGTTATTAGATCCTAGGGATCCTCTGACCATATGCCCGCCCCTCTTCCTTCAGTGGTTTCAGGGCGCATTCTTGGTTAGAGTTATTGTTCTGCATCATTTTGGTTTGGAGCTAACCTTAAAGGGTGTGTGTTGCATTGTAATTGAAATTAGAAATCAAGAAAAAAATTGGCTTGCATACTTCAGTGGTATCAGAGCATAAGACCTTGCCATCATGTGACTTTCAGCAATTAGTTGTCTAATGAGTGATAAAGAAACCAGACCATTCACCAGAAGTCAGGCCAGAACTCAGCATCAGTACCCACTCATTCCAGAGGTAGAAACATTTTCAGAGGCTCTAAGAGATCTGGGTAAAATAGTTGAAGGTACTATGAAGACAGTTGAAGGAACTGGTAAAACAATTGAAAACATGTCAGAAAGTCTTAGGCAAGCTTATGAAGAAAAGGAGGCAAGAATGGAAAAAAAATTGATAGGTTGATTGACATGATGTCCCGATTATTGTCCAAGTTGGATCAGCAAGCAGCACATAATATCATTCAACCCCAAAATAATCAAACTGGTGAAAGTAGTGGAGTTAATGGAAATAACAGCAACAACAGTCCTAAGGTAAATAGAAGTGATAGGATTGTAGGACAAAACATTGCAACCACTAGTGGATCTTCTGCTAGGCCTCTTTTTCCTACCTTCACTCTAAGGGAGGAACAACCACAAGGGGAGGTTGTTATTCCATTTACAGATGATGCTCAGCGAGCATATATGGAGTATGCTTCTCTACCCCCTGATATGAGAGATGCTTGGACCTTTGATCAATTCATGAATCAAAGGAGTAGGAGAAATGGTGGAAGGAATGAGCATCATCCTCCTATGATTCCTAGAAATGATTTCCAACAAGCTTTAGGAAAGATAACTTTGGACCATTTTGATGGAAGTAATAAGTATACAACCAGGGCATGGGTGTAGAAATTGGATAACTATCTTTCACTCAAACCAATGCTGAAGGAAGATGCAATTAAATTTGCTACATTGCACTTGGATGGAGTGGCACATGAATGGTGGACTCACGGTTTGGTCACTCTTGGCCATAACCTTATCCGCACCTATGAGGAATTCACCAACAAGTTGATTGAAAGATTTGATACCAAGGATCTTGAGTTGAGATTTAGAGAATTGGCGCAGTTGAAGCAACAAGGATCTTTAGAAAATTATGTGGCTGATTTTCAAAGATTATCAATAATGGTGCCTAACATTACTGAGAGGAGACTTTTGGTTCTATTTTCTAAAGGATTAATGGAGCCTTTGAAGTGATGGCTCAAATCCTTTGATCCACCAACTTTAGATGAAGCCATCAAGAAAGCGAGGAGCATGGAGTTGGAAGCCCCAAGGCCAAAGTTTCATTCAAAACCTTTCAGTCATAAGAAGGATAAAAAACATTCTTCAAATCTGCCAAAGAAGTTTCCACCAAATATTTCAGAAGAGCTCTGAGAACAGCTTAGAAAAGATGGTGTTTGCTACACCTGTCATGAGCCTTGGGTTAAGGGTCACTGTTGCTATGGAAGAGGTTGAATGGAGGGCTATTCTGATTATGGATCAGAATCTGATTTGTCTGATCAGCAATACAAATCACCAAGTAGTGATGGTGAAGAAGCTCCAGAAGAGAAGCCTAATGAGGTTGGAGATGGTAGTGCTTTAGCAAAACTATCAAGTTTTCAAAAAAATGAATCTTTTTGGGTTCATGGAGTGGTTGGTTCTCAAAGGATTGTTGCTCTAATTGATACTGGAGCAACTCACAACTTCATTGACGAAGGATTGGTGACAAAGAGAGGATTAAAGACTGAAGAATTTGAAGGCTTCAAAGTAATGGTGGTTGATGGTTTCACCATGTCATGCACAAAGAAGATTCCTAACCTTTCTATTCAGTTAGGAAATTATGAAGTAAAAGATGATTTCTATGTTGTTGGTATTGGTGATACCGATGTCGTGTTGGGAATACAGTGGCCTACAATCTCTTGGAGAGGTCACAATGAATCTACAAACTATGGAGCTGAAATTTCAAGCTGATGGAAAGAAGGTTGCTTTGAGAGGAATGTCAAATGGGGGCCCTCAAATTGTGTCCTTGAAGAGAATGGAAAGGCTGATCCATCATGATCAAGTCAAATGGGAAACAAAATGTATGGTCCTACCAGCTAATCCAGTGGAAGAGAAAAGGCTATATCATCCTAATATTCAAGCCTTACTTTCTAAGAAGAGAAAAGTTTTTGGTAGCTTACCTCCTGGGAGACCTCCTGAAAGAGGTTTTGAGCATGTGATTGAGTTAGAAGAAGGAGCAAAGCTTGTCATCACCATGCCATATCATTATCCGAAGAAGCAGAAAGATGAGATAGAAAAGGCCATCAAGGAGCTATTGGAGATGGGGTTCATTTGGCCAAGCAAAAGTCCTTTTGCTTCAGCAGTGGTGTTGGTTAAAAAGAAAGATGGCACAATGCACATGTGTGTTGACTATCGCACATTGAATCAAAATATAATTAAGAATAGATATCCTATTCCAAGGATAGATGAGCTTATTGATGAGCTCCATGGGGCTATGTTCTTTTCGAAGATTGATCTCCATTTTGGTTATCATCAAATCAGGATGAGGGAGGTGGATATAGAGAAGACAACTTTTAGATGCCATTTGGTTTGACAAATGCTCCAGCTACATTCCAATCTTGAATGAACAAGATTTTTAGACAGCAGTTGAGGAAGTTTTTGCTCATCTTCTTCGACAATATTCTCATCTTCAGTAAGTCTTGGGAAGAGCACATCAAGCACTTAGAAGAAGTGCTTAGCATCTTGGAGGCGAAATGCTTGTTTGCCAAAGAACCAAAGTGTGAGTTCGGGATTACAGAGTTGTTGTATCTCGGCCACATCATTAGTGCCAAGGGTGTCAAAGTTGATCCTGAGAAGATTAAAGTCGTCCTTGATTGGTCACCTCCAAAGAATATTTCTCACATGAGAGGATTTTTGGGTTTGTGTGGATTCTACAGAAGTTTTTTCAAGGGATATTCTCACATGGCAGCCCCCCTTACAGATCTTACAAAGAAAGGAGCTTTCCTATGGATAGATAAGGAACAAGGAATCTTTGACAAGTTCAAGCACATAATGAGCTCATGTCCAGTGTTGGCCCTACCGGATTTCACAAAGCCCTTTGAGTTGCAATGTGATGCTTCAGGTGAGGGAGTTGGAGTTGTTCTCATGCAATACAATCACCCCATTGACTTTGAGAGCAGAAAGTTGAGAGGAGTAGAAAAATCCTACTCAATTTATGACAAAGAAATGCTTGCTATCATGCATGCATTGTCTAAGTTTCAGCAATACTTGGTGGGGAGTAAATTTGTTGTTAAGACTGATCATAACAGTCTTAAACATTTCATGCGCCAAAAGGATTTGAATGAAAGACAACAGAAATGGGTGAGTAAGCTCCAAGCTTATGACTTTTACATTGAATATGTCAAAGGGAAAAATAACATAGTGGCAGATGCTCTATCAAGAAGGCCCCATTTGTAGTCTATTTGTGAGCTTTCAGCAAATTGGAAAGAGTTAATTGCTGCTGATTATGCTAAAAATCAGTTTGCAACCAACTTGTTTGAAGGTCATTTGGTTGATGAAAGGTATAAGTTGGTTGATGGGTTGATTCTCTATAAGGGTAGGATCTTTTTAGTGCCTGAATCTAAGCTTAAAAAAAAGAGTCTACAGTCTTTTCATGATGTTCCCCTTGCTGTTCATCAAGGGTTTTTCAAGACTTATAAGCAGATCTATGAAAGGTTTACTTGGAGAGGGTTGAAAGAAGAAGTCTTGAACTACATTAGAGAGTGTTCAACTTGTCAAAGGAATAAAAATGAACTCTTTTCCAGCTGGTTTGTTGCAGCCCTTACCAATTCCAAATCAAAAATGGGAGAGCATTGCAATGGATTTTATCACTGGGTTGCCTAAGGTGCAAGGACGTGATTGCATTTATGTTGTGGTAGATAGATTAACAAAATTTTCTCATTTTTATGCTATCACAACTTTATTTACAACAGCTCAAGTGGTTGAATTGTTCTTTAGAGATTTTTTTTGTTTCCATGGGTTGCCTAAAACTATTTTCAATGATAGGGACAACAAGTTCCTAAGTGCTTTTTAGCAAGAAATCTTCAGATTGAGTGGTATAGTGCTCACTCCAAGCACTAGTTATCACCCACAAACGGATGGGCAATCAGAAATTGTCAACAAATGGTTAGAAGGCTACCTCAGAAATTATGTTTCAGGGAAGCAAAGAGCTTGGATTAAGTTGCTTCATTTGGGAGAGTATTGTTATAACTCTTCCTATCATATGTCAATTAAGATGTCACCTTTTATGGCTCTTTATGGATATGATGCTCCTAACTTTGTAGATTTGGTGTTTGGTGATAATAGAGCTCCACAAGCAAAGGATATGCTTTAGTAGAGCCAAGAAATCTTGAAATCATTAAAGGAAAATCTGCAACAAGCTCAAAACCAATAGAAGTTATATGTTGATCAGCAGTGTGTTGAGCGATCATTTGAAGTGGGAGACATGGTCTACTTGAGACTTCAACCCTATAGGAAATATTCCCTTAAAAAGAGTGGTGTAGAAAAGTTAAAGCCACATTTCTATGGTCCATTTAAGGTCATCAAAAGGATTGGAGAAGTAGCTTATGAGTTGGAGCTTCCAACTGATAGAAAGTGCACAACGTCTTTCATGTGTCTCACCTCAAGAAGGCACGGGCACAATGTGGTGGCTACTTCATAATTACCTCCATTGGATGAGGAAGGTCAGTTGGTGTTGATTCCAAAGGAGATTCTTGACACTAGAGAGCGCTCCTTGAGGAGAAGAATAATCAAGGAGTACTTGGTTAGATGGAGGAACTTTCCTATTGAAGATGCAACGTGGGAAGGTGAACATATTTTGCATCATCCATCTTTATGGTTGCTTGAGGACAAGCAATCTCGAGGAGTGCGGACTGTAATGTTCCCTTCTCATCAGTGATCAGCTCAGTTGCTCATCAACCTATTTCAGAGGCTTGTAGGTTTGTTGAGGTTAATTAGGGTTTCCTTGCTTGGAGGTTTTGTAGCATTTCTAGGTGTTTACTATTTATAGTAAACACTATTTTTTGGCAGTGGTCATGTTAGTTGTGCTTCAGTATGTTCTAATTCTTATTGGATCAGTTGGTATTTTTTGGTGAAGCTTTCAAAATGCAGAAGTTGATGGAATTTTTTTAGATCAAGGCACTTAATGTTATGTTTCATTGTTGACCCCTCGACCTAGAGAGATAACTTTAAGTTGTTTTAAAAGAGGGCCATTAAAGGGGGTACACCTCATGGAATTAATTGCTTATTACTTTTCTAAAATTATTTTTTTCCTTGAAATGGGATGCCCTTGAGGAAGAATTAAAAATTCTTGAAATTTGAAAAGTCTCTAATGTGCCTTTTGGCGTATCTTGTGGGAAAAATGAAGAGTCATCTCATTTTCTTTAAAAGAGAAGTTTGCTCCAGCATTTGGTATCCATGAACTTATGCTATTGTTATGCTATCAAAATGACATTCTATTTTCAGCTTCGAGGAATGCTTACCTCCTAGCCTCTTGACCAATTTTGTGTTTGAGAGATAACACCTAGTTGGCTAATTTGCTGCTTCTCAAATCAGACTAGCAGATAGAGATTCAAAGTGGTGAATTTTGGTGTGATTTCTAGATTTTCAAGTTGTCGGTTCCTACACAGCTAAAGTCAATTTTATTTCTAGCTTCTTGTATGATTTTAATTTTGTTGTGGGTATTCAACAATCTCATTCCTAAGCTTATGGTGACCCTTCCTAGCAATTTTTCAGATTTTATTTTAAAGTGTGTGATTTATTCTTACAAAATCGCCCTTGCTAAGGGTCGTACCATGTTGGGAGCATTGGGAATTGTGCAAGTAAATTAATGGTTGCTTTTTGAAGTGTTTCATCATCATGACATGGGTTCCTATCCTCTAGAGGTTCATGGCAATTTATTTCACTCAATTTGGAGGTAAATTGATTAATTTATGAGCATTTCATTGATTCATAGGTTGTTGGTTTACAGTTTCAATTTGCTGGTTTTAAATATCAGACTTCAAAAGAATCATATTTTTGCCTTCATTTTCAGTGTTTGAGAGCTTTGTAATTTGAGAGAATCATTCTTCACATATTGGCATTGTTCTATCATTGTAATACTAGTAAATTACAGAGTGTCTTGATTGTAAGGTTGTGCATTAGTAGTACTAATCTAGCCATTTGTTATGGTTGCATTTACTTGTAATTTCTAAGAAAACATTAATTACCCCTGGATGGTTTACTGCCACTGTGGAGAATTTAACTTTGTAACTCTCTTGTACCCACTGAACAAAGTGGTGAATCCCCACTCAAGAGTGGATGCCTGCCGTAGCAGATGAATTAGTTTATTTTGAAAATCTTCCATGGCTGGTTATCCACCTAGTTATTTCAGTTTGTAATAATTATTCTGCCATATGTTAGCACCTTGCCTTCAAAGGGATCTTGTGTGTACATTCTTTGCATTGAGTTTATTTTATACTTCCAGTTGTAAGCAATTTCAGTTGTTGAGTTATTAGATCCTAGGGATTCTCTGACCATATGCCTACCCCTCTTCCTTCAATGGTTTTAGGGTGCATTCTTGGTTAGAGTTACTATTTCGCATCATTTTGGTTTGAAGCTAACCTTAACGGGTGTGTGTTGCATTGTAATATCCATTAAAAATCAAGAAAAAATTTGGTTGGCATACTTCAATATCTAGTCTCAATAGACTTCCAAACTCCAAATCCAAGAGATGCTAGGAAACCTTCCATCCTTATCTTCCAAAAACCATAGTTTGATCCATCAAACAAAGTAGCATCCCTCTTGTGCATCATCCTAGATCTACCTCAAGAAGTTAAGCTTTCTTCCAAGGAGTCTTGCTCTATACTAATTGTTGAATGCACATAAGACAATTGAGAGGGGGGTGAATTAGTTGTACATTAAAACTTCAAAACCCTCATAAACATTCAGATCCACATTAGCTTAATTAACCCTTATGTTGTAGAATGATTTAGCATGAAAGCAAATAACGAAAATATGAAATCCAAGAATACCATACACAATAGAACACCATATTTACATGGAAAACCCAAGAAGGGAAAAACCACGGTGAGGATTAGCTCACAATATAAAGTAATTGCAACACTGAATACAATAGGTTCACTGTTGGAGGGCTCAATGCCCAAAAGAAAGAAGGGCTCACTTCCAAATTACAGAAAAGAAGACAGAAGAGTGTTATAGTGAGAAATCCATCTCAGTACAATAGAAAATATGCACCACAACTTCACCAACACATTTGTAGTCTCTCTAAAGATTGTAGACACTTTCTACTCATTGCATCCAGTGGTCTAACTCATTAAGCTCACATTGCACTTCACAACTCTGCAATTCGCATCATACACTTCACTATGCAATTCTTCATCAACCCATCACTTGTTTATACCTTCTTCAACCTTGAAAACATTCTCCAAGGTTGGCTATGCACCTCAATCGTGCAAATTCAAATTAGGTTGACACTAAGAATTCTTGTATGGAAAGGAATGAAATCAGACCACACCACATCTTAACTCAAACCCAAATCATACATATATGCCACAGCACATTTCCACAATTACCGAAGAAAATCCACAATTAGTGTAAACACCCAAGGTCGGATGAACCAGTGTAAACACCATTAAAATTTAAGTATATGCTTCCTCAAATCCAAAGATGACTCATGGACCACATACAACACTTGAATACAATCTAGAATATTCCACAAACACCCTGAAATCCAACATATTCCTTCGCAACAACTTTCACTTGAAGAATGTACACACCCAGTACACTCAAACAACCTTCCATACTTTGTAACTCAAGAAGCCAACTTTCGAAGCACCAAACCATGAACACCTTTGATTGTAGGTAGATATGATCATTATCAACACACTTCCAAAACTGCAAGACCAAAAACCAAACTACGGAGAAATGCAAAGAAAAATCATTTCTCCCAAACACCACTACAACATATAGCTCACACATTGATGAACACAAATCTCTTTGCACAATGAATGAAACCAAGAAATTATGGATATAGAACCTATAAATACCTCTTACCAACATATCCAAATCACACAAGCATATCTTCAACATAGAATAAATGAGGAGCAAAACTAGAACACCACACTGTACACCAAAACACCTCTGCAACACACTATTTACTCTTTTATTCAAATTTTATCAAAATCACTTGGAAACAAAGCACTAGAGACATATACTCATCATCTTCAACACTTCCTCATCACCACTAAACCAACTATAATTCAACTATTCATCCATAGAGGCATATTAAAGAAACATTAGAGGTTGACACCAGTAGCACTTAATAATGACAACATAATGCAACTAATAAAAGTATCAACACAACTAATCATCAATGACAACATAAAAATAATCTTGCAACAATCTCCCCCAAGATTTTTGACACCAATGACAACACCAACTACTCATACTTGTAACAACACTCTCCTACAACACTTTCATTGATTCATCTATTAATTCCATGCTCTTTTTATGTGTTTGTAGAATTTATTTCCTAGACGAGGCATGAAATGCATCACCCAACTATAATTTGTGCAAGGGATACATTTTCTCCATGTCTACTTTTCCTTGTTGCATTCGGATTTGTAGTATCTGGGCAGAAACAATGGCTTGGAATTGGAGTTGCATGCTTAAGAATTCCTTTAAGGAATCTCTAAAGGTTTTGAAGGACTCTCTAACCAACTTCTCATCAACATATTTCTTTTCTAAAGCCTTTTCATTGTCACCAATGCAATCCTCTTCCTTTTCATCCTTCTTCTCCTTGTCTACAATATCATATTGACATTCATTCTTCTTCTCATCAACAACTGATTTATCTCTATTATCTGGAGGAGGCATGTTTTTTGTGTTTCGTGCCTCATGTACCTCTAGGTTGTCTTGTACAACCTCTTCAATATTATTTTCTATTTTTGGAGGGGGAATGTTACTTGTTTAAGTATCCTCCTTTGACAATACATCAACATTCTCTTCTACAACAACATTTTCTCCTACCAGAGGAGTGTTATCAATGGCATTTACATATTTTGTAGTACTCTCTTCTACATCTAGAAGGATATCATTTTATGTATTCTCTTCTTTTGTTCCATGCTCATTTTGAGCATCTTCCTATTGTGCATCTTTTGTTAGATTAACTTCTGGAATAAGCATATCATCATGCATTTCCTCTTCATTTTCTGGCACTACTGTATTTGACTCCAATTTATGACAAAGGTTTGTTGAAATTTTGACATACTATTGTCAGAATACCGATGAAACACTCAAATAACCTTCATCGCCTATGCTTCGTCGCATTCTTGACGAACTTTAAAACATCAAAACTACAACCCATTTTCTTCGGTCGTCACCACAAAAAAGTGATCTTTTGTTCGTCGGAATCTCGATGAAAACTTCATCGATTTAGCGATGCAAAGTAACTAGAAAACCATTGACATGTCCCTCCCAAACCGTCGAAACAACACTGGAAGTTCATCAAACTTTTGACGAAAGTAACCGATGAACCACCAAGAACGTCTGATGCATTTGCTATACTTGTGATGAAAGTTTTGTTGGACGTTTTTTGTTGTTTGTTGGTTACGTTCGTCGAAAGTTCGACGAAACAATGCAATTTTTTTTTTTAAAGTATTTGTTCAAATGTTGCGAGGCATGCTCATTTGAGGCCACATAGTAATTGGTATAGTGTCTCATGTGCTTGTGGACAATACTTGTTTCCATTTCTAGATGAGATTATTGAACCCTTGATGGATTCTTTTGATGAAGAATATACATTCCTATATGATAAGTGGATAGCATGAGAGGAGCTAGCAGGGATAAAAGATGAAGAGTAAATCTTTCTCTAAAGGAAAAAAATTGACTTGGCTTTGTTTGTGCCTTTTGTTTCTTAGATTCCACCTTGAAAGAAAGTTGAAAATCTTTCTACAAGAAACTGATGGTGTAGAACTATTAGTCCTGCCAAAGATAGGAAAAAAACTCCAAGACAAATTTGATGCAAAGAACATCACAATGTCCATGTATCTTCAGCTTGATAGATAGGCAATTCAATTGTTGTATGTATTGCTAGACTAATTGACCAAATGTTTTCCAAAGATAAATCCATCATGACAATACCTATGCTTTGTAACTAACAGGGTAAGAACACACTCAAATAGTCACTTTGAAATCTATCCAAATATCAATTTATGTTTTCCCTATCACCTCCAGAAGCTTGATATAAGATTGCCACCAAGGGAGGGCTTGATCTATCTTATGAATCTCCACCATCATGAATTATTGTGGCTCTCTAAGATGTGACTAAATCTTGGACTATACGTCTAGATTGTGAATCCAAGAATCTAACTTGTCTCCATCAATTGTGCCATCAAAATGAGGACATAATAGATTGGTGTTCAACCTAAAAGTAGGTTGCATAAATTAGGTTGATCAAAGGAATGTAACAATTAGTTCGTTGTTATCCCATGAGCTATGGGAACATGCTCACAATCTACTAAAAAGGTTGTATTTGAAATACAATTTCAAATCTAACAAGCAGACTTGGCAACAATACTTAAGCATGTAAAATGTTATAACCTAACTTTAACTAGCTGGCTGAACTTTTAACATTTTTTAGCTGATAAAATATCCCAAAACACAATAGCTCAAAATTTTGTACAAAACTTATTTAAATTTAGTATTAGATTAAAATTATTGATAATTTATGACATTGATGAAATATTAAAAGTATAGTGTTTAAATATCTTTCTTATGAAATGAATAGATATAAAATCTTCTAGTCTTTTAAAGTTTCTCGTGATTTCAAGTTCTAAATGCATTAAACAAGTTTTACAATTTTTCTAAAGGGATGAATAGCACTGCATAAGTTCAGCTGCAACATCCAATTGGTAGAAGGTATACAAACACTGTCAAAAATATTAACTATTAAGAAGCCTATTTCAACTTAGATGGAAATGGTGAAGTTTTAGGGTGCCCACTTACCTTGATGAATAGAGCAGTGTGAGAAGGATAGAGCTTTGCAAGCTTCTGCTCATCAACATAGATATCTACAAGGAATTCTTCCATTAGAATGAATCTAGGACACTATATTATCAAGTGGACAAACCCAGAAACAATAATTGGAAAATAGATACTTGTAACACAATACTAATATCACCAGCTAGTTTGACATTTGTAAAAAAGGAACTAAACTAGATAAAATAATTTTGGAAACTTTGTGGACAAGAAAAATCAAAATTATACAAGCGAGATTCCATGAAAGATAAAAAAAATGAAAGAATCCAGTACTCTGCTTTGTAGAAATACTTGGCATTTGTAGCATGCAAATTTCCTTAGCTATCATACATACAATTTTAAATCTCAACACAATACCTCTGTCATTAAACTTCTTGAGAGTTGGACCAACCAGCAATATGGCAGCTACTTCTAGGTGAGGCATCTCTAAAATATGATTTTCCTCCAAACACAGATGCTATAGTAATAAAATGATCATTGGATAAAACTTACTCCAAGTTAATAGCACTTGTTGATACTAAAAAATTAAAGATAAACTAAACCATGAAAACTCTGCTAAGAAACATGTTCAAAAACTTGCTCCATGTTAATAATACTTGTTGATACAAACTTCTAAAAAAACAAAAGATAAACTAAACTACAGAAGCACTACTAAGAATCATGTCTTGGAATAAGAGCAACAAGCTAATATTAGATTTAAGGTATTGGAGAAAGTAACCAAGCAAAGAAAAAAGAAGAAAATAAAAATATTAAATTAGCAATAGAGGTAAAGCAACTAACCTCAAGCATAGGCAAATATGGAAAGCCCTTCAAAGTTGATATTTCATTTTTGCTTGCTTCCAAAACCTTTGATGACAAAAACAAATTATGATTCAAGCGAAAAACAGTAATCTCCATGTAAAAACTAAAACCTTGCTTTAAATTGGTGACAATTTTAGATCACACACCTGAAGTCTAGGTTGTTTTTCCATTGCAAGTGACTTCAACTTATTTTGTGCAACTGAAAGAAACTAACAAATCAAATCAAGAAATAAGATGGATTGTGGCATTTTATAAAAAAATGGAAACTTTTAGAAAGGTTACAATTATGAAATCGAGAAATTGCTTTTAAATGAAACAAAATAATTTGTCATGCATGTAAGATAGGAAAAATACCATAAAAATGTAAATACCTCTAAATTTGGAAGTTATGGAAGCCCAATGAATGAGGTGATCTGATTGCCTGCTAAATACAATTGATGCTACAAATAAATATACAAAACAAGTTAAATTTCAATTTAAATTTTAAGAAGAAAACAAGTTTCATGGTAGAAGAATGTCAACAGGCTATAAGTATTGTAGGGGTACTGTAAGGCTGACAAACCTGGAGACCTTTGCAATTTCCAAGAGGCTCAAATCCAAGTCCTTTAAATTCATTAAAGCTCATATCCAAAACCTAGGAAAGAAGAGAATATAGAAGAATAAGAATGCCACTATAACAGAATATCTGCAGGCATGGCTATGTCATACCAGTCCCAACAAAAAGAGTCACCAAAACTTTGCATGCCATTATATGACTAATGTCGAGCTACTTTCATAGTGAATTACAATGCCTTTGTAGAACCATGCCTCTCAAATGCTAAATAATTATTTGTTTATGGCAGTGATCTATCAATAGAAAGGAATAGTCTAATCCCATTGTAAAGATTCTACATTGAAAGCATGATTTGTTCCTTCATTGTGACTCACCTTCACCTTCTTGAGAATCTCAATGCCAGCCAATGTTGACAACTTATTATCCCTCAGATAAACAAACTGAACAATTGCATAAAACTAGAGTTTAGGTCAAACTAAAATCTTAAACCAAACTAGAAAGAAAGAATGCAATAAGTATAGAAAATATTCATATCTCATTAATTGGTCAAAGTAAATATGTTATGTTAGTCCTTGGAAATAAAAAAGATAATCATTTATTCATATATATTTTTCAGACCCTTCATGAAGTACAACTGAATAATGTGGCATGCCTTTAATTATGAAAACAAGCAATAACTAAATCCTACAACTATTAATTAGATACATCCTAAAGAATAGAAATTATGTTATTAACCTTTATTTTATGCTAATTGTTAGGTAGTGGGTTCATTCTACCTTTTATATTTTTTGTAATTAGGCTCCTTCTGGGATGTGGATCTAATGGGGCAACTCGTATGCAGTCCACAAGAAATTGATTTGCTTAGTCTTGTCTTTTGTTGGTCAATGCAGCCCAACCTTTTAGGTCCACTAATTTCAGGTTTAATGAATGTACCTTTATGTAAGAAAGCTAGTTATATTACATGCAAAAAGAAAAATAGCTAAAGTGGAGAAAATGTTATAAATGGACTTTTAGAGAGTGGAGTGAAGCATTTATTGGAAAGAACCTCGTTTGGCATGTATGATGATAGTGTTTGGCCAAGTTAGAAGCTAATGTTTAGTTCTAATTTTTTGGCAGCTACGGATTGAGTTTTATTTCCAACAAATACATATTTGTTTTCTACCAAAGGTTCAGATTGAGTTTTCTACCAATTTCAAATTTTTAGTAGCTTTAGACTTCTATAAATTTTAGTTTTCTCAAAATCTGTTCATAGCAATAGCAGCTTATTTCAACCTGATGAGCAGTTTAGGATATGATTCCAACAATTGTGAAACGCATTGGCAATATGCTAGATGAATGAAGTAAACTATGCAATTGGCAGGTGTAAAGCCAAATTCCTTAACCTTTGCCAACATCCTTCTTTCCTGTTCTAAAACATGTGCTTTGGAATAGGGCATGAAAATCCATCTAAGTATAATGAAAAGGAGATTTTTGTCAGATATTATAGTTGGAAATGCTTTGGTAGATATGTATACAAAATGTTGAAGCATAGAAAACGCAATGAACCATTTGACAAAATGCCCCAAAGAAATGTGGTCTGATGGAGTGCCATGATTGCAAGATATGCACAAAAGGGATTATTTAGAAGGATTTACAAACTTTCAAGAAAATGCAATTGGTAGGTGTAGAGCCAAATTTTACAATTTTGGCTAGCATCCTGCTTGTCTGTCCCAAAATGGGAGCTTTGGAACAGGGTATGGACATCTACCAAAGCATAAAGGAGGGAGATTGTTGAGTCATTCCACATTCATTGTTAATGGCCTAGATACTAAATGGTGGTTTTAAGACCTTAACTCACCAATAGAGGTGTGGTGAAGTTTTCACAAAAAATTAACCAATCATTTAGGATCTTGAGGGATACAAATTTAGTGGACGCAAGGATTGGTATGGGAAATTGATGTGCCATGATGATCACAATTATGTAAATTAATGCCAATTAATTATACTTAATTATATTTATGCTATAACAATTCAACAAATTGATGAAAATGGATGAATTGAATTCCATAAACATAATTGTTGTTTTAATCACATACTAAATGGTGGTTTTAAGACCTTAAATGGTGGTTTTAATCCCATCTCCATCCCATCGATATAGGTATAATATGCCAATGGGATGGATTGAAATAGGAGTCTTTTTATGTGTTTAGTGTTTGTTTATGGTGGCAAGACAGTAGAAGACCATAACACAAGAATATGTTTCTATTTCAAGACAAAAACTGAGTTTTCCCACCCAAAAATGGAGGTTTCAAGTGGGGCATTGAAGGAATAATGCATGCATGGGCTAGGAGATGATTATAAAAGCATAAGAAGACATAATGAAGCATGTTTCAATGATTGTCTAGAGTATTGGAGGTTTGTAAGTATGTGTTTCATGAAACCCTCCCTGTTTTGGTGCTCATTCACCCTATAAACAAGGGTTTGATGGTTCAGGGAGTTTTAAAGCCTTTCAATCCTTAAATTTTATTGAATCTTGAGTTTTGTGGCATGTATGGTGACTGTTTGATGTTTATTGGTGTTTTGGTGAATATTTATGAGCACTTCCTTTGCAAAATAGGCCTACTTTAGTAGCCTTTTAGCAGCGCAAAGTGTAAGAACCTGATGATTTCTTTAAAGCATAATAGTGAAAGCTTTTACTATGTTGATATGGACAGTAAAAGGTCTTTTAATGTGTATTTTTCTTTTTGGATTAGACTTTGGTTTGTGGGATTCACCCGCTTTAGGGTATGGAAGCCTATTTAAGAAGTGGTGCTTGTTTGCATGGATAATGGTAATCTGATAAAACAATGACAAAAGGAATTGTTAGTGGTTGGAAACTATTGTATTCATGTTGAAAAAGGTGTTTCAAAGTTTAGGATAAGGTATAGAAGGCAGTGTATGTTGTTTTTAATGATTTAGGTATGGTGAATCTAATATGCATGAATGATGACTTGACTACAAAAAGGACAGTAAGTTGGAATGGACAGAGTTGTGAAATAGATGATTGATTGTTTCTTCAAAACATGATGAACCTATTGTCTTGAAGGTCTGATAATTGGTATAGTGAGAAGGTATAGATGGTTGTTAATGTGCCTTGGTGATTTGGTATAGGTGTTTGATTGTTTTTCCTTGAAGGGATACAATTGCAATGTAGAATGATATGATGTAAAGTAAAGGATGTGAATGGTTCTCTAATCAGTTTTTGATGTTGTAAATTAGAGGATGTGAATGGTTCTCTAATCATATTTTTGATGCAATGACATACAAAAGGAACAACGTTGAGAGAACAAATGCAAGAAAATAGATCATAGAGCAGGAGTCATAGAGCATGAAGTTTTTTGTGGAAAGACTTGTGCCATGAAATTTTTGTGGACAGACTTGGAGGCATGAAGCATATGAGGACACGAGTCTTAGGTTTTACATGCTAAATTTCAAGACATGGAAAGTGATCATAGATATGAATTTGTAAATAATCCAAAAGACTATACTGTGCCCTTAGCAAAGGTTATGACTGTGATGTATTTTCAATGGTTCTATGCACTGTGAGTCTCTAATGGATTGGTAGACTGTGGTTTATCCTCCATAGGCCTTTATGAAATATGTTTAGCCTTAGTAATGTATTAATGACTATTATCCTTTTTGTCAAGACAAAGATTAATGACTAAGATTGAAGCATTATGGTAGTGTGCTAGTTATGGTTGTGGCTTAACAAGGGTAGATTTTGGTAAGGAAGACAATAAGTTGAATGAATGTAAGTAGAGAAATTTTTGCATACCTACAAATGGTACAAAATTTCATGGTTAAGTGGAAGCCTCCCATCAACAACAAGATCCAAATATCTGTGTATCTATCTCAATCAAGCCTCTAAACCCTTTAGAGTTGTCAATTTTTCCACTAACCTGTTATGCACAAAAGTCAAATTTTAGAGTTATGTCACCACTAAAAACAAAAGAATCAGAGCTTTGAAACCAAATCCACACACAACATAATTTGGTATTCATACAAAGCCATACAAACAAACTAAACTCAAAACATTGGAATGGAAACAACTTCAAATTATGATGCAGAGCATGGATTCAGTTTACTCAACTAGAGGCACATTTCACAATAATGGGTTTTTCATCTAAAACATTTGTACGAGGTTTAAATAGTAAAGAGATTGATGAAAGATAGAGGAATTAAAAAGATACTTGGATGTAGTTGGATTGACCTTCTCTTTGTTTCGAGAATAGTTTAATATTCTCTACTTAACAAGGCCAACCACGTGACGGTGGAAGCTCATTTGGCCCCTCCCCCCCACCTCACACCACTCTCAATTCCCCATACTTGATCATATAACATTAATCATTCATTCATCCATTAATAACATATAACATTCATTCATTCATCCATTAATAACATATAACATTCATTCATTAACATATAACATTCATTCATTAACATATTCACATTCATTCATTAACATATAACATTCATTCATTCAATTTTTACATATTATCAAAATATGGTTGTCATAATATGATTACAATCACTTTTTTTTTATTTTTTGAAGCTAAAAAAAGTCGAAGTGGAGCATCATTTTCTAAATCATTTGTCCCCCCTTCAGTTTTTTTGCCCTATGCTCGTGATCTTAATGTACACCTAGTTGTGTAATGATCACGACATGGAGGCCGCTGCAAGGGGGGTCTGCTGCAATAACAAAGAAATGTTAAATTGATATGTTTTGTTATTATTGTTACAAGTATTTTATTAATTAAAAGAACATTAGAGTGGTGCTCTTTACTGATGAGGCCACATCATGTTCTTGATCTTGTCTTATAGCCTCATGCTCAACATGTTGAACACCCTCTAAATCCTGATCTGGAGTTGAAACACAAAAGATTACATTAATTAATACACCAATTGCAATTAAATATGTTTAAAAGAATATTAGAGTGGTCCTCTTTACTTGATGGGGCCACATCATGTTCCTGATCTTCTCTAGCCTGATCATGCTCAACATGTTGATCACACTCTACATATGCTCTAAAGTTGAAACACAAAAGGTTACATTAATTAATACACCAATTGCAATTAAAGATGTTTAATTGTATTAATCCATATTGCGTTTTTTATAGCACATGAATACATCCAGTACCGGGATGCACACCATGACCTTCATTTGCAGGTTGTGCTCTACCCTCACTAGGCTACATTCCAATGTCATGTGCAGTATTATCATTGCTTTTCTATTTAAAACAAATAGGCACATAATTACTTTATGGTGGAAATTAATATTGAATAGATTGCACAAGTATTAAATTTTAAATAAAATTTATTGAGTTTATTTACCTACGTGTTGGATGTGGTGGAAGATTGTGTTTTCCCAGTCAAGACTCTTAGGCGTTCAGCCATAGCTTCATAGCCTTGCTGGAAGGCAATCTTCATGTCCTCTTCTATGGGCGCTCTATTGAATTCAGAGCCCTGCATTTTTGCATAAGATCATGAATTTTGCTTCTATGGTGTGATAAAACCAAAATTGTTTGCAATTTATTATTTGGATGCAATATTTCATTTATTGATACTTACAATTTGTGCGGCTAATTTCATATAACCACCAAAGCCAAGTTTGTGTTGCCCGTGTTTTTCTAGTCTTTCCTTTGTTGTCTTTGATGTGTCAGGCAACCTATGAAAAGTTTGAAATACATTAGATTATGTAAAAAGAAAGAGTAATCAGTATATAATTACATTTTTGATAGTATCATAGACCTTCCTCTGCCTGGTGGTGTCTTTCCTTTTTTCTTTTCAACCTTATCCTTTCCATCTGACACTAGTTCCTTCCACTCCCTCTCTGGAATCATGGGGGGACACTCGTACTTTTTGTTCTTCTCTATATGTGACCTATATTGGTCCCTCACATACTTTAGATAGGTACCATCTTTCTTAAGGACCTTGGTTCGATTGAATGTTTTATCACCAAACAACACAACTAAACAATTAATGAGCTCATCTTTTAAATCTTGCTTTTGGGCATTCCACCATGTACATATGGTGGGCCCGAAGAGCTCCAATGTAATATCGCCTAGATTTTTATAAAAAACATCATTTCCTACAAAATGATCATGGGATCATTAGTCTAAAAAGAGTGATCAATAAGTAAATTTCAATTGGATTATATATAATAATAATTAAAACATTTTAAAGTACCTAGGACCTTCTCTATCTTTATGGGAATGAAATCCTTGGTCACCACAAATGTGATCGGAAATGTTCTCATACTAGTAATGCGGGAAGATCCAGGAAATGTTGCTAAAACATCACCAGCACTAGTGGCCTTTGCATCCCCAGGTACATGTCTTGACGCATGTTCTAGAATGTGTTCACTGCCAAAGGGTGCACTACCTGATGCCTGTATGCTATGTGTTGCCGACATTTCAGTCAACAATATAGGCACAAATGATGGGGTCGGATGATGTGATGTATGTGCAGGAAGATCAGTATGGACACTTGTACCAACCCCTACTCCACGGGAAACACCTGCAATACCCTGATCATGGCTAGCAACATCATGAGGATACAAAAAATCTTGTAAAAATAACACATATTTTAGTTCATGACATAAAAGAGTACAAAATATAAAACCATGAATGAACTTATGTTATAATTAAAGACCTCATGACAGCTTACTTGCAAGTTTTGTGCTCTCTTAGTCAATAATTTAACCCTCTCTCTTATCTCATTTGTTTGAGGCACTATGAATAACAATTGAAGGATTTCTTCATTGCATTTTTTTTTGTGTCTTCCTTATCATATCGAGAGGGTTTGTTGAATATGTGATGTCATCATCACATAACAATGACTGCACCTCCCTATGGATGTTCTCCTCTACTGTTGGTGTCTTTCCCCGATCAATCGACTGCAACAAGAATATTAAAAACATTATCAAAATTAACACAATAAACTTATGAAAAAAACATAATAATAAAACATTTTGCTTGTATCTAATTTGTACAATTACAATGAGGTAAACCTATCGGGTAGAAGCACCTAATATGCATCACGATCTATGGTTTGGGCCGGAGCCTTCCCCGTACGATCAATGTCCCACTGTGACAAAAAGTAAATATAAAAAAAATTACCGAAATGAAACCAATAGACTTACAAAAAAAAACATAATAATAAAATGGTCTATTGGAGTCATTAATTGGAGGTTGGGTAAAATGGTATATAGTACGTACCACCCCCATAGTAACTTTGTTTGTATCTAAGTGATTCAAATTCTAATCGATTAGCAACTCTTCCCCTACAATTATTGATTTTATCGCACATACGAATACACGGTTTCCCTCGCGCGCCTCAAATATGCAATTGGGTTGCTTATTTGTTGACCTAGGTCGTGTACTATTTATAAACCCTGCAATATTCCCTAATTCTTTTGGCCTTCCGTCAATGTACATAGCCACTCCTTTATTTTGATCCTTATCTTTTAGTTGTATATAATTTGCTAATAGTGCATACCTACGCATACTTCATGTATATCGAACCAACTCCATCCAATCTTTGTAACTATAACAGGGTCTGACATACTCCATCAATTCAGTAACTTTTTTATAACATACCTTTATGTTGTCCATGCAAAATAGGCCCAAACCATGTAATGACGATAGTGCTATGCGATATATCCTCTCGTTGACACAAAAATTAGTGTTTATTGGAGGAAGTTCCTTGGGTACCCATTGTTTCCGTAGATGTTTGTACCTCAAGGGAACCTCGATGTTGCCTATGCTCTCATCATCATAAGAACATGACCCCCCTTCAGTAAGAAAAAATTCCATGCGTTTACAAAATTTTCTTCTAATATTTTGACCTCTAGTTGATCTCCCTCTTTTAGACCTACATGTCTCGCTTTCCTCTTCTCTTCCTAAATTTCCCTCGCCGAGGAAGACAAATCTGACAAATACCTATTTGGCAGTACCTACACTCATAAGGATGTTGGATGAAGTTATTTCATGGTGATGTGATCCCAAGGTGACATTATGATTAATCTATCACTTCATCGCTAGAATTTGATTGGTTATAAGGTAATCAAGTTTTGATAGATTGCAAGTTATTGTTACTACAGTCCAAATGTGTCCATCACAAATCAAATCAATGTATGAAGGAGACTGTCCCTTGCAATTAATGACTTTAAAATGTCATTATTTTATAACCTAACACAAACATGGAGTTTGGGAGATGCAATTCATAGTAGCTGAGGCTATGGAAGCCTAAAAAACCTAGACTTAGTGATGAATTTTCCTACATGAACAATGTATGGCAATGTTCCAAGGATTTTTGCATGAAAATTGAGGGGCAAAGGTAATGAATGATAATCATTATCAGTCTCACAGTCTTAATCCAAGTTATTTGATTTACTATACTTCTACTTAACATTTTAACTCCCAAACTTTGTAACAAGTGTTAAATGTGACTATGGTCCACCAGTTACACAACCAAGGCCTCAAATGTATTATGTAGAAGAATGGTTTCACCATACATAATATTTTGGTTTAAGTTGTCTTGAAAAAGATGAATTAGAACACTAATAGACATAATTCAAGTGCACGTGTGAGGTGGTTCAGTTGTCCACTGATAAACTCCATATGTGGTTAACGGGGAGGGAGTGTGTACTAGGACCGGTTAAGTCATCATAAGTTTATGCTTTGTAAATAAAAATTGTTTAAGTCATCTTAAATCTTCCTATGTCTAATTACTAGGAGACTTTTGGTATGTTTTAAGGCAGGATGAGTGGTTGCATCAATGTTCTAGTTCTCTATGACAAGGTTTCAACATCTTCAAATAGTGAAAGTTAGTGCTCATAGTCATTTGAAACAACAACATTTTTATTATGTATGATGGTAGGATTCGATAACTTAAAATAATTGGCTACCCAACAAACTTAAAGTTAAAAGAAACTTTTTTAGTTTAAGGGGTTAACATTAAAAGTTGTCAAAATTGCAATTTTGCAAAATAATGGGTTGTTAAGTGTTTGTAAGTCAGTTATGGACGTTGGTTGAAGGTATTTGGGTTCTGAGATGATTTAAAAATCCTTCCAAGGCCTGAGAAAAGGTTTTTGGAGGAGTTGATACCAAAATTTCATATCAAATACTACGTTCTTGAAGCAATTTTTTGTGTTTTTACTATTTTTCTGAAGTTCTTTTGTGTTGTATGGATCCATACAAGCTTGAAATGCTCTGAGATCACTGGTGTAGATAAATATATGTGTTCCCTTTCATTTGCATTTGTTTTGAAGTGCTAAATCACTATTTTGTGGGAGAAAATAATCAAATACAGGGACTGCCCTATTTTTCTTGTGTAAGGGTTTGAGGGCTAAATAGAAATGACATCCACCAATCCACCCACTATCTTGGAACTATAACTTGGTGGATTGGTGTGAAACATGGTATGATAGAGGTTCATTGCATCTAGGGGTCTGTTAAAGCAAGAAACTTGGCATTGAAGTGATGCCCTAGGGCTGACAGGGGCAATTTTCTTGTGAATTTGTGGTTGTTAAGTCAGGGTTTGTCAATTTGATGGATATCTTGGTAGAGTCATGGTGACACTATTTGATGGTCCAATCTCTACTTCAAAAAAAAAATATCTCTAACAACTCTAAGAGCTATAATGGGATGGCATTAAAGGAACCTTCATATGAAGGATCTTCTAATGAAGGACCTTTGAATTAAGGTCTTCATTTGAAGGTCCTTCATGCAAAGGTTCCTTTTATAAAGCATTTTGGACATGAAATATTAAAATTAAAAATACCTTCATTTTAAAGTCTTGACATGGCATCATTTTTGAATGAAGGTTCTTCATTCAAAGGTCATGAAAGGACATTTGATGCAATCATATACCTTGTTAAAGTTTTAACTTAATAGTAAGGGCATCATGAGTAGTTTGTTGGGCCCATTCAACAATCTCTAATGCAAGGATTGAATTGTATAGAATGTATCTACTATCAAGAAAGCCAATTTGTTTACCTGTATGACTATATCTCAAGCAATAGGTTTAATTGTGATGGCAATGATATTGGCAAAGATTTTCTAATCTAGGTGTTGAGAAGCATAATTGGCCACCATCATAGGAAAAAAATTTCATTCTCACTTTTAGGTGTTAAAATTTAACAATACCTTGATTGATGAAAGAGACCAAAGAGCCTTTCTCCATGGTATCCAAGTACACATAGCAGTGTTCTTCTCTTATATGGTTGGACATGATTTAAATAACTTAGCTAGGAATTATTCATTTAACCTAAGGTTTTCTCATAATGCCATCATTGGAAAAGTATGATAAAATTCTTCTATTATGAAGAATTGGTCTATGTGCCTCTAGTAATCACTATAAATGTTTGTAAGGATAAAATGACTAATTGCATCAGGTAGGAGAGAATCAACTTTGAGTTCTTCAAAGATTATATTCCTCTATTCATAATTTTTAAGGGTTGTGTGTGGATGAGGTTATCACTACCAAGAAGGGAGGAGACCTTTCCTTGCCTATGTTTGTGGTGGAGGTATTAAAGAATAATTGTATGCCTCTATTTCCATTCATTAGATCTAGCTTAGCCTAGCATATACTTGGGCTCCTTTTCCCCTATAAACTTCCATATGTTTGAGTTTATGTTATGTAAGCATAATTCCATGATATGTTGAAATATAAGAGGTGGAGGAGGCCAAAAGGAAATAACCCCTTTTTAGTTGTACCTTTGAATTTTTTCTTATTGTTTTATGTTTTTAGAAACTTTATGGACATAAGATTTGAGGTAGGTCATACAACAAAGAATAACATGTTCCCACCAAAAAATTGAACCTTTCTAGATGAGAATGATGACAATGTCAATCTTTTTGGAGGAGGTGGGAGTGGTGCAGGGGCACCTACAACCTTGTTTCAAAATGTGATAGGACAATATGTAATAAGGTGAAATATTGTTGTCTTGAGTCTTTTTGCTTTTAATAAGGTCTAAATAGACCATCATAGATGTTTCAAATAATTAGGAGAGTTTAATAGTAAAAAGGTGCAAGCAAGAATCAAAACAATTGTTAATAAAGATATGTAATATGGCCTTTAATGGTCATTAGAAGTTTAAGATTCGGTTGAGGAAACAGTTGGTCATTGGTTTGTAAGGGGAAAACCTTTAAAAAGGCATGAAATTTCATTTGTAACATTGGCTTGAGCATTTTAAAACATTTACAATAAGAAGACACTGCAATTTACTTCAAATTTCTAAGTTTTCTCCATTTCTACATACCTGTACGAATCTGTACAGTCTCATCTTGCAATGTGAACACTCATTTCCTATGGTGGCTTATATTAACCTACTTTTATTTCAAGTGTGATATGTTTTAGTGGTGTTTTGAGTTGGAGATCACCATTTTCCTGAAAACAGACCGAGTTACCCTATTTTGGGGGTTTTGGTGATAAAGGCTATGAAGGCTATGTGTGATGAAATCCTAGACCTCAACCAAGATGTGGGTAAATTATGGGAGTTTTTCCAAGACCTGAGGCTGGTTGATAAAAATGTGAAAGACTAAGCTATTTTACTTTTTCTATCTTATCTTATACCATTTTACGAGAATGGGGGTGCCAATGTATGAGATCTTTGGAAACTAGGCATGAAAAATGCAGGTTAAAGAGAATGGGGGTGCCAAACTTACAATACTCATTATCCCTTGGTCATGGATTTTTCCTAAGTTCCCTCAACCTCATCCTCAGCACTGGTATTGAGCTTATTTTCACTCCTCCAAACTCTTCCTCGGCGCTGGTATTCACCTTGTTTTCACTCCTCCAAACTCTTCGTCGGCTTTGTTATTGACCTTGTTTTAACTCCACACTCTTCCTTGGCATTGGTATTGACCTTTCACTTCTCCAATTTGACAAGCTAGGTTTTTAGAGTATGTTAATTAAATTAAAAATTCTAGCACCATTTAGCTAGGTTTTAATATTCTACAATATAGTTAAGTATATATTAGCTATATTTTACATAATAAATTATATAATTATTTGACTTATTATAATTATATATTATATTCTTTAACAAAATTATTAAATACATATAAAATTATTATAATTAATAATTAATAATAAGTATATTTTTATATAATACAAAATATAATTAATATAATATATATTTAATATAATAGTAATATTAGATTAAATTATATATAATATAATTATATTTATTATTATATAATAGTATATATAGGCTTTTACCTGATATTTTAGTGGATTTTACCATTACACTACAGCTGGTTTACCATTAAATGGCAGTTGAAACTTGTTTTCCAATGACACAATAGTGGTTTCCAGACATGAGATTTGTTTCAAGCTCAAATCTCACAATATATGTAGCCTATTAGCTAATACAAAGAGAGATAGAAACTAAAAAGATAGAGAATGAGAGAAAGAGATGAACTTAGATAGATAGGGAGAGAGAGAGAGAGAGAGAGAGCATGAGAGAGAGAAATATAAGAGATACAAAGGAAAAGAGAGAGGGAAAAGAGAAACTAAATTTTGATTGCTTGTTTCATATCAACAATCCAAGGATGGCATGTGTCCTTGGGGAGTTATGCTCATAGCATGCCATTTGATTAAAGATATGATAATTCTCCTTTAAGACCTCTTCAATGTACCCATTGCATAGTTAAGGAGACAAAGATAAATAGAGGGAAGAAAATATAGAGAGAGAGGGAGATAATAAGAAACATACAAATAGAAAGGGAGACAAAGAGAGAGAGGGAGATAATAAGAAACATACAAATAGAAAGGGAGACAAAGAGATAGAGAGAGGTATAGAGATAAATAGATAAGGATGAATAGATAGAGATATAGGGAGGGTGATTGATATATCTCTCCCTTTCGCTCTCTATCTCTCTATATCTCCCACTATCTATGTCACTCCCTCTTCCCCGCTCTATCTATTGAGCTATATCTCCCTCTCCCCCCTTTCTCTCTCATTCACTCCATCTCTCCTACTCTATATATCTATCTCTATTTATCTTTTTATCTCCCTCTCACTCTTCTATCTATCTCTTTCTATCCATATCTTTCTCTACCTCTATCACGATCTCTCTATCTCTTTCACCATCCCCCTCTATCTCTCTATATCACCCCCTTTCTATGTCTCTCCCTCTCGCTCTATATATATTGAGTTATCTCTCCCTCTCTCCCTATCTTCTTCTCTCTCTCCCTTTCTACATATCGCTCTCCCTCTTCCCCTCTTCTTTCTCTCCATTTTCTACCTATGTATCTCCCTCTCTTCACTTTCTTCCTTTTCAACCTATCTCTCCCTCTCTCCCCCTCTTCTATATCTCTTCTCCTCTACCTATCTATATCCCTTTCTCTCCCTCCCCCTCTCTATCTCCCCCTCTCTATCTCTCACCATCTCTCCCTCCCTATCCCCCCTAATATATCGACTCTCTACCTCCACCTCTCTTCCTTTCTATTCCCATATATCTCCATATCTCTTTCTCTTCCCATATATCTCTATCTCTCTCTTTCTCTTCCTATATATCTCTATCTCTCTCTTTCACCATCCCCCTCTATCTCTCTATATCACCCCATTTCTATGTCTCTCCCTCTCCCTCAATATATATTGAGCTATCTCTCCCTCTCTCCCCTATCTTCTTCTCTCTCTCCCTTTCTACATATCACTCTCCCTATCCCCCTCTTCTTTCTCTCCCTTTTCTACATATCTATCTCCCTCTCTTATCTCTCTTCCTCTTCAACCTATCTCTCCCTCTCTCTCCCTCTTCTCTATCTCTCCTCCTCTACCTATCTATATCCCTTTCTCTCCCTCCCTATCTCCCATATCCATCAACTCTCTATCTCCACCTCTCTTCCTTTCTCTTCCCATATATCTCCATCTCTCTTTCTCTTCCCATATATCTCTATCTCTCTCTCTTTCACCATCCCCCTCTATCTCTCTATATCACCCCCTTTCTATATCTCTCCCTCTCCCTCTATATATATTGAGCTATCTCTCCTCTCCCCTATATTCTTCTCTCTCCCCCTTTCTACATATGGGTGGCCCTAGGAAACTCATGTAAAATATCCAAAAGTAACACTTATCTTTCTAATGTCAAGCCTTCTAAAAATAGTGTTTTATTAAACTATAAGTAGATTATTGTCACCACTCTTCATTCCACATGAAATGCCAAATGTAGCAATTGTTTTGTTGCTTTTCTCAAGTTTCATTAACCAAGATATTTAGTGGGTTGAATAAAGTTGTGTTATGACCCTTGGTCTCTTTAAAATAATTAGACAATATTAGGGAGATCGGGAAGGGGAGAAAACTAAACTCCTTCAAAATAGGGGTAGTTGTGGGTTTGTTGGTTTTCTTTGTATACTATATACTTAGTTCCTCTAGGATAAATAAGTCACTGTAGAAATGAAATATGTTTGATTATCAACCTAATATTGTTTTGTGTTTTTGAAATGGAAGAGATCTACAACTCTATAGAAATTGCTATATGCTAATGGTCAAATTATTAGACTATTTAGATCATTTTCTTAGTTGTGTATCCTAACTAATATAGAGTAAGCTTTTTCATTTTAATTGACTACTACATAATAGTTTATGTGTTGAAAGAATTGTTTCCATTCTTTGTAGTTTTTACATTGGAATACAAATCATATTTAATTTCACGCCAATATACTTCTATAATAAATCATATTTGTTTAATATCTTAAAAGATATTAGTTAAATTGGAAAATTTGTTTGAGTTAATTGCTAAATTTGATCTAAAAATGTTCAACACTTTAGATAAATTCAATTAGATATATATAGTTAAATTGGGGGTGTCATTTGAGTTAATAATTAAATAATGTAATAATCAATTAAAGCAAGGGACATAATTTTGGATGTGTTTGAATTTAATAAATTACAAATTAAAATAGACATAAATTACTTGAAATAAGTGCTTTTCATAACCCATCTAATCAAATCATAACCTATCAAAAAGGAAATAGGAATTTTCTAAAGAAAAGAACACTTGACCCAATCATAAGTGTATGGCCTTCACAGAAAGGAGTGATCCACCTTAGCAATAGCAACTACCCCATCCAAAATTTGCTCACATTACACAAAGCCACAATGTTCCTCCAAGATAAGCCAACCAAATCCTACCTTATGTGTCCTAGTAATCAAATTGGAGATGATCCTAAAAATGACATTGCGAAGGGTGATTGGTCTAAAAAATCTAAATGACTTTGCAATTATTTCACTGCTACGATCAATGTGTCATCTTTCATGAAATTTCCCAAAACACTATTCATTATGATCATATGGAAATTTCTAGGAGAGCTACAATAGTTGTAACATCATGAATTAAAATTAAACATTAAAAAGTACATCACGAATTATTATGTAACCACATAAGTCAAATATAATTCTATCAAGAAATTAATATCAAATAGATAATATAATCGCATAACTCATACATTTCAATGTCATTGATCTTCTTATTCATCCAACTCTTTGTCTATATCATCCGATCTAGATTCAACATTGTAAGGATTGGTCATATCATCATCATCTTCATTGATATTAGTTTCTATAATGTCATCATCCACATGGATATCATCTTTATGAACATTAACTCCTACATCATCATGTTCTAGTTCCTCTTATTTGACATCTTCATCAGGCACATCATCAACTAACTGTTGATCCTGATCATCATCTACATCATCTTCTAGTTCTTCAGTATCTTATTCTTCCACCACATTATACTTTACCGTCCTTCCTCTTGGATCATGTCTAACAACAAATGACCAACTCGGTTTACCTGCAACCTCTGAGTAAAATACTTGCTCACATTGGCTTAGAAGAACATAGGGCTCATTTCCAATTTGCTCGATCAACCTTGTATTAACCATGGTAAATCCATTATCATGATCAATAACAGTTCTCTTAGGATCATTTTCATTCAATCGTAGCCTATACCATAGGACAATGAACAGAACTAATTTGAAGGACTTAAAGTCACACTCAAGTATATCATCCAAAATCCCATAGTATCAATTTTCTGAGACTTCCTTTATGTATGTCGCTTCTAGATGAAACATTAGTCACTTGAAAGACTGCAGTTATCCCAGAATCACAAGTTTTCTTCATGTCATCCAAATTTTTGATTCAAAATTTATGACCATTGCACCACATAGCCTTGTGGTGTTTCACCTGTAATATGTCAAACATGTAAAAATTATTGCAATATCGTCAGTTGATAAACATATTTTTTCTTGGACAAATGTATGCAAAGAAAAAAATCTCAACATATATATATATACATAAATATAATTGAAAATAATTAAATAATATGGGTGATTAATATATTTAATAATATACATACCTGTTTATCTCTTAAACCATATGCTAAATCAATTTCCCTTGGTGTAACATTGGAATCTCCATTACGATGAGCTTCTTTAACCAATGAAGCCACACCTTCCCATGTTAGTGCGCGACCGAATTGTTGACATTGTTCAATCCATACCATCATCCAATCAAGATTTTTTGTGACGTAAAAATGTAGTGCATCCCACTCTTGACCAACTATATCAAAAAAATTTGAAATTCACAAATGACGTATAATTAGTGGTGCAGGAGCACCTATACCTCATTCTCAACTTGTGATTATTTGAAGGTGGACAGATGGTCAATAGGTAGAGTGAGCCTTTTGGATGTTTTTTTCTTGAGTAAGGTCAATTAAGACTATTAGACATGTTCTAGGTGAAGTTTTGAGTTATGAGTTTGAGTCTTGCACTAAAAAGTTTTGTAGCCTTTTTAAGGCAAATTGGAGAATTTACATGTAAAAGGGTGAAAGGTTAGTTTCATGTCAATAATAAGGTTATTATCAAGCCACTATCATGATCTTATAGGTGTCCTAGGAGTTTCAATATATTTGAAAGGTCAAAAAATTAAAACATTTCAATAGTCATGTTAACAACCTTGAAATTAGTGTGTTTTATGTTTCATGTGATCATAAAAGATTAAAAAGTTAGTTGTAGAGGTGGTTGTTCAATAGTTGAGGTGTAAAGGCCTTTAAAAGGCATAAAGTGATCATTTTAAGGGTTTTTGATGGTTGAGGATTCAAAATACAAGATCTTGACATTCAAAAATTTGTGTTTTTCTTCAAAATTTCTATATTTTTTCTATTTTGCAGCACTGCACGGTCACATACAACCATATTTTGATGTGAAATAAATCCATGTCATGAAGATATGTTTTAGATTTTATTTGAATCTGATTTGAGGGCTTAAGGCATTGATTTGAGTTAGAAAGCTTCATTTCTTTGCATACAACCCAATTACCCTGTTTTTGAGGGTTTTGTAGTCCAAACATGATATAAAGTGGCTCTTACACTTTTTGTGGTTACTGTAGCTTGTGTAAGAGGCCCCATGGATATTTTTGTAATTTTAGGATGCATGAATAGGGTGTAGGATGAGAAATAAAGAAGGTATAGTTGTTGTCCTCAAGAGTTTTGTGAAGAAAAGCATGTGAAATGAGAGGTTCAAGCCTAGGTTTCAACAAAATATGTATGGGAGATCTGATTTTATGAATTTTTTCCCATGTGTAGACCTAATGGGTTGTGTCTGAGTTGGTTTTGAGGTTTGGGAGGTTGTGGAAGTAGGAGATTCAATAAACCCTCATGGTTTTGGCACATCCATTTGAAAGGAAACCCTCGGTTGGGGAAAGGACGTGATTCTCCACCCAATGGAGTATTTAAAGGGGGAAACTTGAACATTAGAGGCATGGGGGGGGAAACAATAAAAACTCAGTCTGAAAGAAAATCATCTGAGATCAGCATCAGATAAAAGAAAGGAATTCAATTAAATATCATTCATATTTGTAGCAGTTCTTCTATAGACCTTAGAATCAAATCTAAGGAATATAAATGAGTAGTCAGATATAAGAGGAGATAATTTCACACTTTATGAGCAGATTATTGAAGGTCATATGAGTAGAAATTTTAGAAGGGAATATCATTCAATAATGGAGCAGAATCAAGCAGAAATCAATATGAAGAATGCAGCATATTTTTGAGGGATTGATAACCGATTTAATTATGGAAGAAAATATGGAAATAAGGAGATAAGTATTTTTACATAGTTGTTTGTATATTTGAATAATAGTGTTAGTAAATAAATTATGGATTTAAATAACAATGTAATTAATGATAATTCATACATGACGTTTATTTAATGTTATCTACCTTTTATTGGTGGCATTGGGAATAATAAATCATGCATGCTACTAGTTATCTTATAACATTGTTGATAGGTTTGCTCCATTGAATTTATTATTATATATATATATATATATGAAATGTATTATATAATACAATCATACAGTAAAGATACTTGTAGCAATTATTGAGCCTTATAAGTAGTTGTGATTATTTGATAGAAAAATAAATAAATAAATTTATGAGTGTCTTTATCCTATGATTGATCAGGAAAAAGAGAAAAAGAATGCAATATGAACACTAGACCATCATAAAAGGATATCTTCAAGAAATCAAGGCAGATTTAAGGTAATCTCAAGTTGGGGACATTACATTCTCTTCCAATAATTTATATCTTTTTTATGGATTTCTTTAGATGACAGCCATCTACAAGTGATTCAAGGCACAAATATATTAACGAGATTTAACAAAAATATACAATATATTACATAACAAGTAAAACAAATGGCAATTATAAGATTTATACAACAAATTGAACAAATGTCGCTACTTACCTCATGTATTTTCCAAGATCATATATAACTTGCTTGACATTGTTGTCAAAGTTGTCTCAGAGAGATAGAGGTAGAACGTACTGCAACAATTATAAAATGATCTTTTCATTATTTTTCCAAAAGTAGTAAACATAATACACTGAAAAGTACATGCAAAACAAATATATATATATATAATATACCATAATAATTACCTTAATGAAGGTATGCCAATCATGCATTTTCATCCCTGACCCAAATTCACCTTTCTTTGTTATGATTTGTTTATGTTCGCAGCAAATCCTATGGGAAATCAATTTTTTGTATGACTTCTTTTATAGCATTGCTTTGCTACTTTTAATAACCAAGGATGAGCACTTATATTAATTTGGTCTCCATCGCTATTTAATTGAATGACATTTTTCATTGCATGATTGGCTTCCTGAATGTCACTACAAATTTTGACAATTTTTTCTTTGTCATGCCTTCCATCCAATATTTTCCATAACATTTATGTTATATTCTTTATGATATGCATTGTATCAAATAAATGCACAATTTGTAGCTGCTCATAGTAGGGAAACCTACTAAATTGTCTAGGATAACATTTCATTCCTTGTGGAAGCTGGCCATTAATTCCTTGACGACCTTCATGAAGCATATAAGTTAAACAAATTAACAATGACAATCATTTTCAATTATAACATGAGTAAACAAAACACAATATGAAAATATAAATTCCAAACATATCATATATGATAGATAAACAATTTGATCCGATGTATAACCTTAACAATTAATTCTATTATATTCCAACTTCCATAAGCGAGGTGTCATTCTTCGTGGTTTTGATGCAGTCTCTTCTTTCCCATTGAAAAGAAGTTTTTCAATAGTTTGATACTTATAATTTATGTCGAGGAAGTGCCTATACTCATCAAACACCTACTTTTGTAAACTTGTTGAACAACGAGATTTCATCTTTGGACCACAAATTGGACATGCAAATTTTCCCTTTGTTTGAAGACCTAAAAGATCATATATAATTGGATTAAATATGTCAATTTTTATAATTATGTATAATGAATAGATTATTTAAAAAACATGCATGATATCTACTTCATAAAATTAAATATCGTTAAAGTGCAGTCGAACATTATAATATACCACAAAAATGTGTTAGCCCTGGGGCATCATGAATTGTCCATACAAGCATTGCATGGAATTGAAATTGTCTGTCCTATTGGTCTAGAGACGTCATACATAGTGACGCCATTCCATAACTTTAGTAACTCGTCGATAAGAGGCTCGATATATACATTCATATCTTTAACTTGGTACTTACCTAGTTGAATGAACATAAACATTACATAATTATTATAACCATTTTACTATAATATATATAAATTAATGTACATGACTATTAAATTAAAAAAATATAAGTCATTATGCAACAAATAAGACAAATGAGATGCTACTACGTTAAAGAAAATTGATGTAAACAACTACTTGGAACAATCATTGCCAACATTATGTACTCCCTTTTTATTGACATCCATGGAGGAATGTTATTGTTGATAACAAAAATAGGCCACACCGATTAAATAGATTTCATCTCTCCAAATGGATTGACACCGTCCGCTGCCAATGAAAGCCTGAGATTACAAGGTTCTTCGTTAAAGTGTGGCCATTTTTCCTCCATGTCCCTAAATGTAGAACCATCTACAGGCATTCGAAGAATTTCATCTCCACTTCTATTTTGTGCATGGTAATCCATATATCGTGCTAAGCTTTTGCACCTAAATAATCATTGCATACATGGAATAATGGGAATATACCGAAGAACCTTGTGAGGCACCTTTTTTGTTAGTTGATTTGTTTGATATCAACTGATATGACATTTTGGGAATTTTGTTGCAAATTCATGTTGTTTATGATATATAATATGATCATTGGGACATGCATCTATTGCTTGATACTCCATTCCAATATCTTTTATAATGGTAGATAAATCTTCGTATGAGCAAGGTAAAATATTACATGGTGGTAACAAAAATTCACCTATCAATCTACAACAAAAAAATAATTTGTTAATATAAAGAATATTAATGGTACATATTTCATCCTTTATTTACTAGTGATGAACTAACAACAATTAAAATAGATGACATATATGACATACCTTAACATCCATGAGATTGCTATGTTGGATAAACCATTCATAACCTTCAAGTTCACCAGCAATAATACAATAGAGAGAAGAGTTGTTTCAAAGCATTCATAAAGGGGCTCGTGTGCCTTCTCAAGTACAGGTAAATCATGAACAACATCAAAGTCATCTCAGTCATCATGATCAGTTGAGCCACTAAATGTGTCATGGATCAATGTATTTGTACCATCATCTTCAACTATGTTTTCTAGCGCATGATCATCTTCTTCCATAGGATAATTAACTTCATCTTGATATTCACAGCTCCATGTTCCTCCGCTTGTAAAACCACATTCTCTGAGGTGTGATAATCCATATCTTGTGCCCTAGGGCAGCCCACCTTTATAATAATGATCGACACAAATAAACCATGATGATCATGATCAAGTGATGTTATATATATATATATATATGTTAAAACGATATAAACATTTACAAATTCAATCAATATAAAGACATATAATGAACAACTTACCAATGGACGATAATCATGCCCCCCTTCAACGTGACCATGTTGCCTATGTTTCTCAGCTATTGTAATTAAAAGTCTTCTCGTCTTTAATCCCTTGCAATTATTGCAAGGACAATAACATTTCCATCACCCTTTCTTTTCAATCTAGCCCACATTCTAGCAATTGTCTGTTCATTTTGTTCTGCACTAATATTATCTGACATGATTTTTCTTTACCAAGCTTGAATATTTAGATCTTCAAAAAATATCAAACTCGAACTCTAATAATTTTTAATCATAGATAGGTAACAAAATATAATAATTTTGATATTTTGCACCAAAAAAAATTGGCATGCAACCACCCCTACAAAAGAGAAGATAGTCTAAAGTTAATGAACCCAAAAAACACTTTAAAATGCTAATTCCAGAACTTATTAAATTCTGATTTTACTATGATTTCTAATCGTTAGACTCCTAAAATCATAATATTGAACTTGCACAACAAAATTTGGAAATGAAATTTTGAAAATGCACAAATCTAAAAATGAAATCTGATGAGATGTTGCTTTAAAATATGATTTTCAAACCTAGAAATACAAATCTGACTTCACAAATGAATTCTAGAAAAAGACAATGACTACCCTCAACCTGACAATATCTTCTTGAATTTTTTCTAATTTTTCCCAAGAAAATCATCCTTAGTTCTCCACAAACTGTCGCAAGTATAGCAAATTTGCAAGTATAGCAAAACATTGTCGCAATAATTAGGCGAACTCACTTTTATTTATGTCGGCCACAATTTGATTTTTTGTTGATTTTGCATGTTCATCAAAATTTCGACGAAACCCCAGGTTCGTCAAAAATTTGACTAACGCCAAGGATAAAATTTTAAAAATTGAAATTACACATCAAATATCACAAGTACCCGACAATACATCAAATTATACATCTTTCATCGTAAATTTTTGTCGGATTTTGCAGTCAAATGAGTTAGTGTGGGGTCATACCCAACTCCTTTTCCAACTTGGCAATCTTCTCAACATTCTCATTCTTTAACTTCTCAATATCATCTTTGTCTCAGCTCACAAGTGTAGTGACTCTTTTTTTGGTTCTAAAATATTTGTTATAAACTTGAGCTAATCTACCTTTATTCTCATCTACGAGGGTAGCACTAACTTTCTCCAAGGAAAATGATCTCAACTTTTCATCTTCATTCATTGCCTCTTCTCTTCTTGAATACAATGTATTCTTTAGAGCTTCAAGAAATTAGCCTTCAATATCCTTCATGCTTACATCAAATGTAACTATATACCTAACAATAGCCTCTTATATTGTAGATTTATCAATATCATCAGCAAAGGTATACAGAGCAGTAGTTTAATCCAACATTTCATGCTCTACAATACCATTAAACAATGTTTCTAACTTCATGGGGCTATGTGTTCTTACTAGAGGGGTAGACTTATCCTTCTTCTTTTCTTCCTGAGGAGCTTTTTCTCTTTTAGGTTTCTTCTCCCTCACATACATTTTAAATTCCTTTTTTTGTTTCTCTATTCCTGCTTCACTATCTATGTCAACAATATCAACCTTGACATTCTTTGCACTTGTCTCTGCTTGAGAGACTCCGGATTTTCTTTTTTTGATCAAAGGTCATTCTTCCACCTCTTCTTCTTCTTCATCTAAACTCAAATTATTTTCCCTTTTGGCCTTATCCTTCACTCTCACTTTTTGTGTGGCACCTTGTTGCTTTTCTGGAGGAGCCTTTTCCTTTATTGGTGCACTATGTTGTTTTTCCAAAGCACTAGTTGGCTCCTTTCTCTTAGTTCCACTGGTAGAGGGAAAATTCCCAGAGGACTTGGGGGAAACCAAAGAGGGGGTAGATTTTCTACTGGATCTTCTTGTACTCTAGATGCACCTCCTTAAGAGCCATACTCTGCAACCTATGCAGTCATTTTCTCAACAGATTTCCTTATTTTTTTCTCCCTTTGTTGCATGTGTGCCTCCATATAATTCTCTTCATATGTGCCATATATTTCCTTAGAGGTGTCTTAAGATTTGCTTAAAATATGTTCAACTAGACCAATGATTACACCCTCCACAACTTCATATCCTATCTCTAGGATCCACACAGTCCTAGGCTCAACAACCTCCATTATACAACAGCCCTTGCTCACTATGAAAATGATGTCAGTTTTGTATTTTTCCACCACACTCTTCGGAATTCTTTCTATAGCTTGCATATTTTCTTGGAAAGTCTTAAATAATCCCCATAGTGCCTTCTTCTGAGTATATTCATCTTGTAATATCAACAAGTGATCTTTTATTTGATGTGCTACAGGTCTCTCCTTCAACCATACTATGTTTTTGGTTTCAAGAACCTCGCTAAGAAAATAGAAAATAAAACATATAATAAAGGTACCAAACTTGAAGGGGAACCAAGAGTCCTTAGTCTTCTACAAGTTTTTGAGGATTCATTCCCTCAATAACTCACATAAATTTAGCACCTTTCTTAATCATCTCATGTGTGATGTTGATGGTGGTTGCAGAAATAGAGTTCTCTCTATTTATGAAATATATCTTATACCCTTTTACCATTGTTGCATATTTCATTGTAGGTTCTCTAATTTCCTTGACTGTCATGGATCTCTTGTCATACTGTGCACCTATCAACTCCATCACCATTTCATTCTCCACTAATTTGAGCACCAGAACTAGTCTAGTTGAGCATAATCTCATAACAACCATAATCACCTCCTTGTTGATTAAATGATGAATATCTAGACACACAAATATGTCATGAATTCAGCTCAGGGTGTATCTAACCCACTCATCCACATAGAGAAATATAGGGAAATTATTCCACACGTTGAGCTTCTTCTCCACTAAACTCTCAAGCTCAAATTTTAGTTCAAATTGATCTCTAGTGAGTTCTTTAAACCACACATCACTCAACTTAGAGTGGTTATACTCATCCAAATTAGCTTGAATGTATATCCTGACATCTTATGTGTGCAACACACCATACAAAATGCTCTAGAAATCACCATCTAGATCAGTCATCATCAACTTATCAAGGTGTCATTTGAATTTCAGACGGGGTCAGTCCACAAGCTCAACAACTTGTGGGGTATACATTTTGCAACAAATTGAAATCACCTTTGGAACTTTGTTGCAAGTATGAAGGTGTTGTCATTGATGTCAACTAGTTAGGTATTTCTCAACTGGTTGTTGTTGTCATTGATGTCATGGATAATGGTTATTGGCTATATATGTCAAGGATATTGAGAAAATTGTAATGAAGAAAGCTTGTAGGTATTCAATGGTTGCTCTGAGTTTTGCTCTTGATATTTGTACCTATGTTTTTGTGGTTTATATATGTTGATCATGGTTGTTATAAGTTTCTATATCCATATTTTGGGTTCCTGGATTGTTGCATAGTGCAAGTTATGTTCACCAGTTGTGAATTGTGTTTTTTAGTGTATCTGGTTGAGGTCCGGGAGAAATGTAGTTGCTTTGGATTTCTTCTTATTCAAGTCTTATGACTTGTGGTTCTGGAGATAGTTTGATATGATTTTGTTGAAGATAATTTTATTTTCTAGAAAGTTTGGATTGTGCTAAGGTTGCATGTGCTTAATTGATTTATCTGTTTTACACTGGTTTGGCCGACCTTGTTTTTAACACTACCTTCGAAGCTTATGGAAGTGTGTTGAAGAATGTTTTTGGATCACCCTCATTCTAATTTCACCCTAGAATGTTTTGGCACTGACCTAATTTAAATTTATAAATGCAAATGGTGTATAGCTGACTTTGGATATGTTTCAAAGTTGAAGATGGTATAAAAACAAGTCAAGTTGTTTGTGTAGGACATGAATGTAAGAAAGATAGATGTGAGATATATGTGAAATATTGCGTATGTGACACAATTTTGGGAAGATCAATGCAAAAAATAATTGCTGATTTTTTGAAAGCAGTGAGCTAAAGGTATACTCTATCATTCATGCATGTTTGCAAGTGTGTGAGCGAATTATGGTGTAAATATCTATTGCATTGATATTTTTTTCTATCTATAACAAATCTCTTCTATCTTCTTTGTAATTATGTGGTAGTGAGCCCTCTAGGTGGTTAACCCTTGTTGGACAGTGAGTCTTGATCCAGACAATGAGTCTTGTTTTGGCACTAGCCTTCTCTGGCAGTGAGCCTTTATAATTGATTTTGATATTCTCTATATTGTGAGCTAATCCTCACTGTGGTTTTTCCCATTTTGGTTTTTCCACGTAAATCTAGTGTTATTGTGTATATGTGATGATTTTCAGTTTCTTCCTTTGCACTTAATGATTAATCATATTATCAGAGTAAAGGATTTTTTATTGATCTAATTTTCAGTGGAAGTTTTAAAGGTTTAATTTGTCACAACTAATCCACCCCCCTCTCAATTGTCTTGTTCAAAAATTGGTATCAAAGCTTGGCTCCTTGGAGAGGAGCTTAACTGCTTAAGGAAGGTCTGGGATGGCAAGCAAGATCACTTTTGAGTATCCTAGGTTTGATGGAACAAATTATTCTATTTGGAAAATATAGATGGAAGGATATCTAGAGTATTGTGGATATGAGGTTGAGAAAGCTTATAAGACTTCTTACACTCCTCTTGCTAATGATCTCAGTACAGCTGATGAAATCAAGGCGCATGATGAAAATAATAAGGGAAAGTTTATTCTGAAGAATAGTCTTTCACATTCTGATTTGATCAAAGTTCAGAATCTAAAGACTGCTAAAGAAGTTTGGGATGCTTTAGAAAATATGCATGAAGGAGATGAAAAGGTCAAAGAAGCAAAGTTGCAAAATTTGGAGGCACAATTTAAGGTCATGCATATTTCTGAAGATGAGAACATTAAATCCTATGTACAGAGAGTGGATGAGCTGGTAGGTGGAATGTGAGGACTTGGTGCTACAGTAGATGAATCCAGGATTGTGAAGAATATTCTTAGAACTCTCCCTGATGCATATAGTGAAAAGGTATCTGGTATTGAAAAATATGTGAAGTACAAGACATACTAAATATTAGTTATTGGGAACTCTGACATCTTATGAGATGAGAAAGCCAAATTTTAGAAATGGATCCAAATCAGAAACTGCTTTCAAGGCTACAAGAGCTAAAGATCCTGATGAAGAAAACCTAGATGAAGTAGAAGCTAACTTTGTGAGAAGGATGAAGAAAGGCTCTGGTAAGTATGAAGGTAAGTTACCCTTTAAATTCTTTAGTTGTGGAGGAATAGGTCATTATGCTTCGAGATGTCTGGAAAGAGCTAAGAAGAACAAACAAAGATTTAGTAAAGAAAACAAGGGTAAGAAGATCAATAGAACATATTATGTGAATGAGGATGCTAGTATTTTTTATGAAGAATCTGATTATGGAGATTTTGATGACAATGAATGCTTGTTCTTGGCTATAAAATATGAGCCTACTTCTGCTAAATCTAAAAGATGGGTGAAGGAATGTCCTCCGGAGGAAGATGAAGATACTATAATATATGTCCTACATGCTAAACAAGAAAAGAACTGTTGGGTTGTTGACAGTGGTTGTTCACATCACATGACTAGTGATAAGAGTAAGTTTGTTAAACTTGAAAAATATGATGGATGCTTAGATATGTTTGGAGATGATAGTGGTGCTAAAATTTGTGGGATAGGTTCAATGAGTTTTGATGGAAAGCATAATACTAATGATTTCTACTATGTTAAGGGTTTAAGGAATAATCTCTTGAGTGTTAGATAGATGTGTAGTAAAGGATATAATCTTATCTTTGAGGATGAGAGATGTGTAATTAGGAAAGGATCCGGAATAGTGATTGTTATAGGAAAGAAGTCTTAAGGAAATATATATCAACTTAAGGGTGTTGATGGACGTTGCTTTATGATTTAGATTAATGACAGTTGGTTATGTCAACAAAGAATGTCATATGAATTTTGATGACTTGGTAAGGATCACTGCAATGCAAGTCATGAGAGATTTACCAAGGATTACAAATCCTATTAATGCTATTTGCAAGAATTGTCAGTTTGAAAAGCAAGCAAGAAATCACTTCAGATCAAAGGAATAATCTACTACCAAAATACTAGACTTGATTCATAAAGTTCTTTGTGGTCCTATAAGAGTGTGAAGTCTACAAGGTGAAAGGTACTTTATTCTTTTGATTGATGATGAATCTAGGTATACATGGGTTACTTTTCTTGGAGAGAAATCCAATGCATTAGATAGATTCAAGACATTCAAAGCTATAGTTGAGAAAGAAGTAAATTTCAGAATAAAATGCTTGAGGTATGACAGAGGTAGTGAATTCACCTCCCATGAGTTTAATATGGTTTGTGAAGTTCACTAAATAAAAAGATAGTTATTTTCTCTGAGAACTCCTCAGCAGAATGGAGCTATTGAAAGAAAGAACAGAACAATTCAAGAAGCTGCTAGATCAATGATAACTGAAGCTAGTCTACTGGAAGTTTTCTAGAGAGAAGATATTCACACTATTGTTTATGTGTTCAATCAATTTCAAGCAAGAGCTAACAATACTAAGACCCCTTATGAGCTATGGTGTGGAATAATTCCTACTATTAAGCATTTCAAGGTATTTGGAAGCAAATGTTATATCAAACGGGATGAAGAAAATTTAGAGAAGTTTGATGCTAGAAGTGATGAAGGAATTTTCCTTGGATATTCTTCTAAGATCAAAGCTTACATATGTTTTAATAAAATACTGAGAAAGATTGTAGAAAGAAAAAATTTCAAGGTTGTGATGAAGCAATGAAGAATTCAATTGAAGTTGATGGATATGTATCTAATGAACCTAATTGTGTAAGAGTTGAAGAAGTTATGGAAGAACAAGAGAAGCATAATGAAGAAGAAGAAGAAGCTCCGACGGTGTCCCCTAAGACACCTAAATATGTGTAGAAAAATCATTCAGAAGATCATCATTGGATACAAAAGGAAAGGAGTATTGACAAGAAGCAAAGATGTTGTTGGTGAGATAAATCTGGGTTTACTTTTTGAGATTGAACCAAAGACCATAAGTGAAGCATGTAAAGATAAGCATTGGATGAAAGCTATGAAATAAATTATGTAGATTGAGAAGAATCAAAATTGGGAACTAGTCCCTAGACCGGCAAATAAAAACATAATTGGATCAAAGTGGGTATTCAGAAAAAAGTTGAATAAGAATGGAGAAGTAGTTAGAAATAAATCAAGGCTTGTGTGTAAGGGTTATTCACAAGTAGAAGATATATATTTTCAGGAGACTATGCTCCAGTGGTAAGAATGGAATCTATCAAAATTTTCTTAGTGTTTTCTACTCATAAATATTTCAAGGTTCGTTAGACGGATGTTAAGTCTACATTCTTGAATGGTGGGTTAGAGGAAGAAGTCTACATGGAACTTCCAAAAGGATTTCAGTTGCAAATCAACCAGATATGGTTTGCAGATTGAAGAAGGATTTATATGGATTGAAGCAAACTCCTAGAGCTTGGTATGAAAGGTTAGACAAATATTTGATTCAACAAGGTTTCAACAAAGGCACGACAGATAGTAATCTATATTTTAAAATTGAAAATGACAAGATTTTGATAGTGGTTTTATATGTTGATGACATTATCTTTGGAGGAAATGAAACTATGTGCAAGATGTTTGTTGAAGAAATGAAAAAATAATTTGAGATGTCTATGTTTGGTAAGGTGAATTTCTTTCTTGGGCTACAAATCAATCAAACAGAGAAAGGTATTTTTATTTCACAGTCAAAGTATGTAAGAGAAATGTTGAAGAAGTTTGGGATGGATGGTTCCAAACCAGTATGCACTCCTATGGTGATTGGTTGTAAATTAAGTAAATATGATGATTCGCCTAAGGTTGATCAGAGCAAATACAGATCTATGATTGGTGGATTGTTGTATTTAACTACTACTAGACTAGATATCATGCATGCAGTTTGTCTTGTGGCTAGATTTCAAGAAGACCCTAAAGAAACAAATGTTGCTACTGTTAAGAGGATATTTAGATATTTTAATGGAACTCAAAATTATGGCTTGTGGTAACCTAGGGATACTGGTTTTACACTAAGTGCTTACACAGATGCAGATTAGGTTGGTTGTGTAGATGACAGGAAAAGTACAAGTGGTGGTGCATTCTTTCTTGGTTGCAGATTGGTGGCTTGGTTGAGTAAAAGGCAAGATTTAATTTCCTTATCCACTGTTGAAGCTAAGTATATTATCGTAGCATCTTGTTGTACACAAGTTTTTTGGATGAGATAGACATTGAAAGATATCAGAGTAATGTATGATGATCCTATTTCTATCTTCTGTGATAATACAAGTACAATTAACATTTCAAAGAATCTAATGATGCACTCAAGGACAAAGCATATATCTATCAAGTATCACTTTTTGGGAGAGAAGGTTGTGGAGAATGAAGTAAAACTTGAGTATGTACCTACGAAGGATCAAGTGGCTGACATATTTACAAAGGCTCTTCCTAAAGATACTTTTGAGTATCTCTAGGAGAAGTTAGGGGTCATTGCCCCTCCTTTCTTGAATTATATGCATATGGAGATGCATCAGTTTGGTGGATCTATGGATCTATCATTCTTTTGGACTAATGTTTTGGTAGATACCTCTCAGGTGGAGTAGGTAGTGTCATGTGTTGTCATTGAAAGAGTATTTTGTTCTTAATGGCAAAGGGGAAATCAATGTAAAATATATTTTTCCTTTGCCATTGATTTCAAAGGGGGAGGGAAAGATGTGAAAAGAGAGAGAGTATCATGTGAAAAAGATTATCTACTAAGGGGGAGAAAAAGAAAGTAAAATCATGAGGAAGTCTGTTTTGAGTTATGTTGTCTTTCATGGTTTTTCACATCATGTGTTTCCATCAACGACAAAGGGGGAGATTGTTGCAAGTATGAAGGTGTTGTCATTTATGTCAACAAGTTAATTGTTTCTCAACTGGTTGTTGTTGTCATGGATATCATGGATAATGTATATGTCGAGGATATTGAGAAAATTGTAATGAAGAAAGGTTGCAGGTATTCAATGGTTGCTTCGGGCTTTGCTCTGGTATTTTCTCCTATGTTCGTGTGGTTCAAATATGTTGATCATGGTTGTTGGAATTTTCTATATCCATATTTTGGGTTTCTAGATCGTTGCACAGTGCGAGTTATATTCACAAGTTGTGAACTATGTTTTTTAGTGTATTTAGATAAGGTTTGAGAGAAATGTAGTTGCTCTGGATTTCTTCTTGTTCAAGTCTTATGACTTACGATTCTGAAGATAGTCTGATATGATCGTGTTGAAGATAATTTTGTTCTCTAGAAAGTCTAGATCATGCTACGGTTGTGTGTGCTTAATTGATTTATGTATTTTACACTAGTTTGGCCAACCTTGTGTTTAACATTACCTTCAAAGCTTATGGAATCATGTTGAAGTGTGTATTTGGGTTTCCCTCATTCTAATTCCACCCTAGAATGTTTTGGTGCCAACCTAATTTGAATTTGTAAATACAAATGGTGTGTGGCCGACTTTGGATATGTTTCAAAGTTGAAGATGGTATAAATACAAGTCAATTTGTTTGTGAAGGACATGAATGCAAGAAATATAGATGTGAAATAGTGTGTATGTAATGCGAGTTTGGGAAGATTAGTGAAAAATCTAATTGTTGAGTTTTCGGAAGCAGTGAGCTGAAGGTATACTCTATCATCCATGCATGTCTGCAAGTGTGTGTGTATTGTGGTGGAAATATTTGTTGCATTGATATTGTTTTATCTCTGTAGAAAATCTCTTCTATCTTCTTTTTAATTATGTGGCAGTGAGCCCTCCAAGTGGTTAACCCTTGTTGGACAATGAGTCTTGTTTAGCAATGAGCCTTCTTTGGAAGTGAGCCTTTTTAATCGGTTTTGATATTCTCTATATTGTGAGCTAATCCTCACCATGGTTTTTCCCATTTTGGGTTTTCCACATAAATCTAGTGTTATTGTGTATGTGTGATGCTTTTTAGTTTCTGCCTTTGTACTTAATGATTAATCATATTAGCAGAGTAAAGGATTTGTGATTGACCTAATTTTTGGTGGAAGTTTTAAAGGTTTAATTTGTCACAATTGATTCACTCCCCCTCTCAATTGTCTTCTTCAACAAACTTAGGGTAAATGGAAACTATAAATACCTTTTAATCGACATCGGTTAGGGTTTCATGCGTAAGAATTCTAAAATGCTTCTCTTCACTCCTTCACTATTCTTCTCTCTTCAAATACTCATTTGAAAATGACTTAGATATATGTTAAATCACTTATAAACCCTTTTTGAAAATAACCTAATTCACATTGAATACACTAATTTGAAGTTAGGTAAAAAATATGATAACCCTAATTTTAATACATAGTCACCTTTGATTTATCTGTAAACTTCCACATCTTGATATTTTCCACATGCTTTTTTACCAATTGGTCAAGCATATTGACCTACACCTCATATCTATGTGTTGAAGGCATCAACACCACATTTTTGGTAGGGGATTAATGATTGTCTGTTAAAACTTCCCCTAAGCTAAAGCTATAACTCAGTTTCTAAAAGAAACATCTACACCAGAAGCTAGCACAGACTCATTCTTAACCTCATTATCTTCTTTATTTTTCCATATCTTGTTCATCTCTTTCTTCATCTCTACTAGATCAGCCTTTTTTAATGGATCATTCTTCTTTATCAGATCAACCTTCACATTCTTTCTTTTGCAAACCTTAGCAATTTGTCCTAACTTATTGCATTTTTGGCATTTGAAATTTTGAACAAGCTTACTTCCACCCATTATGGATCTACATTGATTAGCTACCCAGATCCATTTCATGTATAATAGTATCCATTGAAAGATTACAACATCATACCATTGTTATAGTCATTCATCATTTGATTTTTACATTCACTAGCCTCATGACCAAATTTTTTGCACATGAAACACTAATCGAGAAATGATTGAACATTCTAAGTCATTTTGCTTCTACATTCCATAGCCTTATGTCCAAATTTATTGTAGGAATAATAAAAACCATTAAAATATGGGTACATTTGTGCATTTCGTTATTTGATTGGTGGTCTTCTGAAGTTTTTCTTCTGATTCTAGACCTACTTCCATTTCTCTTCTTGTCCTCAATCTTCTTTTCAATTTTGTTTAGATTTTGATTTGTCTTTGAGCTTTCACTTTTTTTAAACCCTAATCCTTCTTTGTCTTTAGATCCCTTTTTATTTGCAATCATCTCATCAAGCATTGTAGTGCTCTTCTTGAATTTTCCTTCTTGATTCTTTGTTTTCTCTATATTTGACCTCAAGGTTACAACTTCTTGTTCAAGGTTTGAGCTTTCTTTATATTTGTCTTTCAACTTAGCATTTAGGTAGTCTTTAACTCTTTTACTTTCTTCAATCTACAATTTCAAGGTAGGAATGATCTCATTTGATTTCTTGAGCTCTTTGATCCTATCTGCAGCTTTCTTGAGTTGCTCTCTCAATATCTTAATGCATTCATCTGCATCACCAAGATCCTTTTTCATATCTTTCTTCTCAATTTCTACTTTATTCAAATCATCCAGGGAAGATTTGATCTCTCCTTCCATATTAACAATGCAATCTTCTTCAATAAGTCCTACCATAGGAATTTCTTTTGGAGTAGGATATCTCCTAGTAGCCATGTGTTTAATTCCAAGATCTACTTTAGCGATCAAGCCAAATGAGGGAACCAAGCTCTAATACCAATTGTTGAACACCCAAAATACTGAGACGAGTGTGAATCAATATCCACTGAAACCACATAAACATTTAAACATTCATTCCATATATCATATTCAATTTGTAGTAAGGAAAGAAACCATGAAAAAACTAATCAAAGCATATAACACATGAACACTAGATTTTTATGTGGAAAACCCAAAAAGGGAAAAACCACAGTGAGGATTAGCTCACAATATATTATAATTGGTTATAAGATATTACAAAAATGCTCACGATTAGGTGGATTCACTATCCAAAGAATAAGAGAAATAGAAGAGAGGGGTGGCTCCAGGGATAACTTTAAGAAACCCTCCCCCCTCGGCGAAGGTGTAAAATCTTGGTGAATCTTTCCTTTTATTTGAAAAAAATATTAATTTTCCTAGCAAATCTATGCACATTATTAAAAAAAATTGTAAAATCTTGGCGAATCTTAATGAATAATTAGTAAAAATAATAATCACAGTGGTGAATCCTAGTGAATAATCACTAAAAAGATTAATTACAATGGCGAATCTCTCCTTTTAAAATTTTCTAATGATTTTTGATTTACAATAGTGATGTAAAATCAACAAATGAAATTGTGCCATGTGTTGACACATCACTCGTCCATCACCTTTGACTATCACACCAAACTATCGGCCATTCCTTGCGGTCTCCACCAAGACATGCGTACAACACTTGTGCAATTCCAGAGAATCAAGATGGGAATCTACAATATTTGCAATAAGTCTCTCGAAAAAGACTTAAATATTTAACTCCCAACCTCCAAGTCAGCATCCAAGTCACTATCATACGTGATCTTCACCATCCACGCAGACCATTCCCACCATCCATCGGCTTGTCGCCTAGTTAGAGAAACCAAAAACTTCACAACCTCTAGTCGAAGGTTAGGAAACTCCAAGATGCCGCGACAAGGTTCCAAGGTTAGAGAAGTCAGCAATCCCTTGACCAACACACTGTCACCCGATTTCAAACTTCTAGAACCTCGCGACATAGGTTACAAGGTTCAATTTTTGGGTGATAGGCCGACAATGAAGACCATTGATTAGCTTTTTAATCGAATGGTTGCAGGTTGATTCTGCAATCTAATACTCATGTACCTTTTAAAAGGCTTGTTGAGGCCCAGAATTTGTTTTGGGCCACACAATTAGGTTTAATCGTGTGGAACAAAACAAATTCCAGGCCTCAACAAGCATTTTAAAAGGAACGTGCGTATTAGGGCACAGAATCAACCTGTACCCATCTGATTAAAAAGATAATCGATGATTCGATGACAATAAATAAAAGCCCTATTCAAGGCTAAAGTATCCCTAAAATTAAATGCTAATTTATTATTGTGGCAATATTGCCCCAAAATTAATGGTAGTAATATAATATTACTGGCAAATTTAATTAATATTTGTAATTATAGTATAAAATACTGGTGAATCGGTTCCAATGACATATCATTTACAGAGGTGAATTAATTGAGATGAAATTATTTTTTTGTAAAAACCTAGCGATTCAACATCCTTTTTAGCTTGTACTATTAGCCATTTCTGGAAGTCTCAATTTCAATTATTCACCAATTGGCGAAGATTCACCACTAAATTTTTCCCTGGGTGGCTCACTACTAAGATTTGAACTACTACAAATGTATCTACAATATGCAAGAAATGCAGTTCCATAGAAACTCAAAACACTAAATCAACACACTTCATATTACTCTACTCTTCTCTACATTTGCATCACATATACATTCTCTACTTATAAATCCACACACACAACTTAATCATCACTCTTCAACATCAAAATGATCTTACTTATACCCATTACATTCACAACAAACTACAACATCAATTAGGTTGGCCTAATTGGATGTAACGTGTGTAATATGACTTGTCAACCCAAAACATGCTTCATGCCAAAAATTAAAACTTATAACGCAAAAAATAGGTTAGGGTGGACCTATAATATCTCTCACATAATGGATCAACACTTATCTAAATTCTGCACAACTTCAAACATATTAGGTCAGCACTGCTAGTGAACAACATCAAAATACACCAACTAATTATCCTCAAACCGACATGCGGACCTCCAAACTACACACCACTTGGAACATAGATGTAGGTGACACATATAAACACTTCCATAAATCCACAATACCATATATTCTTTTGCGGTGAAGTGCAGACTAATCAAAACAAGTACTTTATACAAGAAACATTGTCATTGGAAAACCCGATATACTATCATCCATAACTTCTGCACCTAAGGTAAAAACAACATGAAACTTTGGATTTAATGTCCTCTGACATCCAAAAAAAATTCATTAGAACCCCAAACCAAAATAATTCAAGACAAACCACTGCGGACCAAAAAAATAGATGCACAGAGCATTGAAAACTATTGTTCTAACACTTGGCCAAATAACCAACTAATATGTTCTACACCAAAGCAAAACATTTGCATCTTCATATAAGATACCATATATTAAAATCGCTTATGAGCATCAAACCAATTGTACAACAATCTTCACATCACATCATAATATTGACATCAATTATAACACTGCATCTACACACTGTATATCTCATGCTCATGTTGCCAACAAGCATATCAATGACAAATTGCTTAAACTTCCAACAACATGGCGGTCACTTGTTGGATGTTAAATATTCCTTGTTAAGTTTATAATCATAAAGGATTCAATTGGCGTAGCATAGTTATACTCTTGGTGAATAATTTATTTACTTATCTCCTTATTCTTTTGCAATGTGATTATCGAGTGGCTAATGATAGGATTAGATGTTAATCACCTTACATATCATAAGGTCTAATGTAAATTATTATTCATAGATGATTAATTATGTATGTATCTTCAATAATCATGGAGTGGGAAAAATTGGATGCCCACGTGAGGGTGTGTACATATATAATTATTTTATTATTCTCTAAAGACTTTAAAATATTATTTTGATGAGGCATTGATGAGGGGGTTACATAGTGGACTTGTAAGAGAATATTCCATTATTAGTGAGTTTAATATGTAACTATTATTTCATAAAGAATTTTTGGGAGTTGTATATGCTATCTTAGAGTGGTGGAAGTCAAATATTCCCTATTTCAAGATGGATCCACAAATGTGAGGATCATGAGAATTCATATCATGGTATTTTAGGACCTTGTTTGGTCACATGGTATTTTTTTGGTGGGTTTTTAGACCTCCTTAAGTATATATATTAGAGGCATGGGATATATGTGTATTAAATATATTTATGCAAGGTTAAGTTATTAGATTTCTTCAAGATGAATATGAGTGTTGATCTCATTGAATTATTTCATGAAGAAGCTCTATGAATATATTATAACTATGTTCATTTGGTAATACATTGAGTTAAATGGTTTTTGTGGCTATATTTTTCTTGAAAGGGTTTCCCTAAAGCATATTTATATTTTTCTTCTTGCGGATGTGTGTATTCTTCTTCTTTGTTTCTCAATACTTTTCTAAGTAATTTTTACATGCCATAATAATACTATTTTTTGTATAATGGTTATTGTAATATTCTCCTCAAAGGGTTAGTTTGGAAATAATTGCATGTTAAGTAGTAAATCTTTGTTTTAAATTTAATTTCTAAGGGGTTTGTGGAAAAAAAAATTGAATATGGGTTTAGGAACATGATACTGATGATGATAGAATCTAGATATAATCTTTGATAGAGGATAATGTTATATGGATGCTTTCCAAACCTCTTTGCATGTTGGTCAAGTTTCCTTACATACCATCTTCCAAATAGCCCAGTTTATCACATAATAGAGATAAAATCATGACTAAAGTCCCACCTAATAATAAATCCAAATATATATTATCTTTGGGTGATGGAATTTTTTTCCAATGTGTAGAATTATTTCCAAAGGTCCCTAGTTTTTCGCCCCATTATGTTGAAGCTTGTTATTGTAAACTTTTGTTTTTCACCATTGATCCAACTTTAATTGGATAATTTTGGACTTATGTTGGCCCCAAAACAAAAAATTAAAACATAAGACCCCTGATGAATTTGTGAGATTTCTAAAAATATAAAATAGATCTAAAATATTGTTACATCAAAAATTGTCACCCTTGACAATTTTACACTAGGTTTAGCTCCCCTATGTGCTTGGACCTAATTATGCATGTAATTTCCTGTTTTATGAATATCTTCATAAAATCAAACAATATGAACGAAAATTAGCATTTAATATTTTCCCCTGACAGTTTAGGTTCCAAAAAGGATGGATCTAGTCTAGGGTGCCCCACACCCTAGACCATCCCTTTTTGGACCTTTTTTGATATGCCAATGTCACTATTTTATTATTTGAATTTACAAATTCATTTATCGGCTATCGGTATTTGATTTTTGGGAAATTAGAATAATTTCATGTATACATACTAGTCTTTTTCACCATTTCAAATCCTAGAAAATCTATTGAGCAAAATTGAAGATCCTAAAATCAGCTAAGGTAATTCAAGGGCAGAATTAGCAACATTATTACAACTGGAGACACTTAAAAATGTGTCAATGGATCACATTGGCTAACTAACATAATTTCTTCCTAAAACCCATCCTCTTTTCATTTAATTGATTAAATTAGCCTAGCTATTTAATTAATTTCCTCATTTTCATCTATTAATCTAATTGACCTAGCTAGGTTAATTCATCCCCTTTCATGCTAACATTTTTTCCTTTTATATTGAATAAATCAAATTATTTAATTTAATCCCTAAATTCCTCTTATTTAATTAAATAACCCTAAGTTATTTAATTAAATATCATATCACTTCCCCTTTCCATTAAATAAATTAATTATTTAATGAATATCCTAATTCCCCTAATTTGCATAATTGAAACTTTATTTAATTATCAAATTACTAATAAATATAATTCCCCCCACTTGCAAGGGAATATTCCTCCTTTACACACTCCTCCAAAAGGAATATTCCCATGGAATATTCCTTCCCCTTTTGCACATTAAAACTTTATTTTAATCTGCTAAATATCTAGTTCTCTCACCCATGAGCATATTCCAAAGAATATTCTCTTTCTTCACTCATTTGAAATAAAAGGAATATTCTTCCTTATAAAAAACTCACAAGACTTCATGTGCAAGTTAAATTACAAGACTTCATGTACAAGTTAACTTACAAGACTTCATGTGCAAGTTTTGAAAGTGTGTTTATTTGGATGAATGTGAGCCCTTGATCAAATATCATCTTGCATCCTCAATCCTTGATGGGGATCCATGCCTCCATGCCTCCATCTTCTTTCCTTTTTGACCATTGATTAGCTTTTTCAATCTTAGCCCTTCGTTTTTCATTTTCTTTCCTATAAATAGGTCACTATTTGGAGACAAATGGATCCATCTTTTAACATCAAACTTATGTTGTTAAAATCACTCTTACTTGCACTCACATTTAGCATAATTTTAGTTTATTTTAATTGCACCATATTAGCTTAGATTCCATTAATGGCTTCCATGATAACATAAATGCATCCATTTAGTATTGTGTAATTAGGGTTTGAATCTTTTTTAGCTTAAACTTCATTTAGAGTAGATTTGCATATACCCATATCAATCATCTTAGCATACACCATGTTAAAATAGCTTAGATCATGTTCATTTAGCTTTAAATCATATTTCACCACATATATTCCATCAGTTTCATCGATTCTCTTTAATAGAATGGATTGAAACAAGCTCATTATCTAAGGGATTGGGAAAGGGTCATCATTCCACATCAATGCAACACCACTCCCCCAATAGGGTAAGTTTCAATGTCTTAGATTAGAGGTTTGTCAAGCTTTCATGATTTAGAATGTTAGTTTTAATAGCTTATTTGTCTATGTTTACAATGAATTATCTTATTGGGATTGATTCTTAGTGGGTTAAATATGCCTCGAATTCGTATGGATCTGGTGTAGTTAACCCATACTATGTCATTGGTCACAACAACGCTTTCATCAATCAAGTTCGGTATTTCAAGCCATCAAGATGAATGAAGAATATTATGTGCAAGGACATATTATGATCAATCATACCAAATTATGAAGATGTATTGAGTTATCCTCTACATGATAGTTACAACAATCTATTATGCTAGTTTTTGGTTGCTTGCTCTATTTTTTATTATACGATGAAACAATGGTTTATCTAGTAAAAGGTTTCGAGGCCCCTTCAAAACTTGTTTTTCCTATAATAAAAATAATCAATTATGTTTTGTGAACTAACCTTTTATAGGTCTATCAATCAATCAAGGCATCCATCAATCAACATTTGTGGCAACTTGTGTGGCATTGCTTCATCAAGGGTTTCACATCAAGGTAACATTTTCATTTATCATTTATCATTTCAAATAATTATCATTGTTTTGGTCTTTGCCCGACCTAGGGTATACCCTCTTTATCATCATCATTTGTTGTGCGTGGAGGTAGAAATACCAATATATGGTTTGAATTAGGAAAGAACCTATACAACATAACCTTTCCCCCTCTTTCCATGTGTACAAGTTAGGTCTAGGAGTTTCAACAAAAGACAATTCTAGAAAACACAGTGCATACCATAACCTAGAATTCAAACTTTACATATACAAAAAAAGAGGAGACCAATATAGGATGCACCACACCTTAGACCTACTATTTTAGCCTCTTTTTATGTCATAGGTGCACGATACTCTACCCTCCTTAGATCTTTTTTTTTCCAAAATTTTAGTTTCATCTATGCGGTAAATTACATTTTCAGATCTAGGGTTATTTGTCAAATAGGCTTACTAAAACACACATCAAATCATCTCTTTTACAACTCAAGAAAACACAAAACCTAGAAGGCTGGCTCTCCCTTGTGGCAATAATCCAATCATAAAACCCTAGTTGGTTTATGTTTGAATGTGGAGTCAAAGTGAAAAGGAGATAATCCTAGTTAATCTAATTGGATCTCAAATCACTTTTCCTACTCATTTAAGTATTATAAAATTATAATATTTAGAAAAATATTTTTTAAAACCATAAAATTATAATAACTCACTCAATATTTATCAACAAAAGCTAGAATTTAGGTAACCACTTTATTGAATACTCCTCCAACTCTAGTAAAAAATGTAAAATATTTTGTAGTCATTTTTGTGATCTAGGCATATCTTCAAAAATGAGGACGAAAGACTAATTTCATAATTAATCCATAAAAAATTCTCCAATTGGCATTCAAACTAGATTGACATATCTAAAATGATAGATGTGTGCTTGATAACTCAAACTCCTAAATAAAAAAGAATTACCTTGTTTATTGCCTTTAGATACCAATATCATGATTTAGCACCACTTGTAAATAAATAAATCACACAAGAGAATAAATACACAAAAAATGATTGGAAATATAATAGGAATTACTTAAAAATACTCAATAATAATAGTTCATTTTGAGGGGGAAACCTCTAAAAGTCTTCAAAAACAACAAAATTCACAAAATGATGATAAGAAATTAACCATTACCTCTTATATATACCATACTTATGACATGAAGACTACCTAGACCAACCTAAATACATATATAACTATATAAATAGTAATATAACTTAATGAAAATATATTATAGACACAAGTTAGATATACATATCCCCATGCACATTATATGTTAAGGGTGTAGTATGGTGTGTACCATTTCTTTGTTGATAAGGTATTATTTCCACTTCTTAATTATATAGACCAAAATATAAATCTCCTTATCATAAGTGTTGTACTTTAAGACAAACCCTTTGACAACTTAGAATGAAATTATACAATCATTCCTCCTTACAATAAAATTTATCACATGGCATAATTAATTAAATCATGTTGGTGTTTAAATTTGTGGGTTCTCAAATCCCTAAAGCTAAGTTATTCCTAAATTTTATGGGTTTCAAACTTAGATCAAATAGTCTAAAATTTATGATTAGGTAGGGACAATAGTATACCAATTGATAAGGATGGGTAATTCCTTCTATTTTTGGCTTTGCTAGGCCAAGGGGTATTCCCTAAGATGTTATATTTAAATAAAATTTAAAATAAATGACATGAGAATGGAACTTGAGATAAATCATATCAATTGCATAAAAGTTCCAACTTAACTATCATTGAGAACCTATAAGTTGGTTTCCCGATACAAGGATTTGACACCTCTATTAAGAAGATATATAAACATTTAAGGAACACAAAGATATTTCCTTATTAACCCTTAAATATATTCAACTTTAAACATGCTCTCATGCATGGATGTAAAAATAATAATAGTGCATATATCAATTAGGATAATTTCGAAGAAATTATTAAATTATACAATGTTGGTGGAGCTACTAACACTATTTTGTAATAATATTTATTGTTGTTTCATATGTGATATTGTGATGAAAGGTTGAACATGTAGTAGATTATTTCCTTTATCCATTAAGTATAATATAGTATGTACTTCAAAAACAAATAATGACATTAATTCAAGTAAATAGAAGACACCTTAATGAAGATGGAAACAAATAATATGCCTTACAATCCCATATATAAGCTAGGATCTATACATACAAGCTAACAAGCCTATGAAACTACAATAAAAATAATTGGAAATACCTTAATAATTTATGGGAAAGCATATAAAATTCATACATTACCTTGATAGTATGCCTTAAAAATATTTGCAAGGATTTTTTACTACATTCTAGACAAAAACTAGTCAATAGGACCACTCATATCAACAAATGTGATCAAGAGGATCCATAAGAGCATCTAAATTTCATATAATTTGTATAGATAAATTTAAATACATGTTATATTTTCACATTAAAATCAATCCTTAAGGATTAAAAATTCATACTACAACATATATGAGGAAACCTAGAAAATTATGATCAAAATGTCTCGATCTCATTACAAGAAATTAAGACATAAACTATAACCCTTTTTCTTCTATGTTCTACAAAATTTTCATCAGTCATCCCTCTATGCAACTACAAAAATATATAAAAATATGATTAAAACATCCTTTAGTTATCTTAGAGGGAGAACAAGGTTCATCTATAAATGTATAGCTTGCCCATGTATACTAGCATCATCATCAAATAGCACCATGTACATGAGACCATGATTTGCATCAATAATCATCTAGATGTATACACAAACCATATCTCTGAGTGGTATAAAAACACTAAGACGTGTGAGAGAGTTATAGGTCTTATCATATATTATTCATTTGAGACTATAAATGGCATCTAGGAAAATGCAAGGATGTAAGTAGGCTTAGCGTTCAAATGATATGGTTCCACTAATTATCCTACCTAGATATTACATAAGTGTTAGATGGGATTAGGGGATTAGGGGTCAAGATATAGGGATATGAAGTGTGAGAAAGGATTAAAAAAATATTGTAGGCCAAGAAGGCATGATAGAGTTAGGTTGTTTGAAGGGATGCCTATTCTTAGCTTATGGCCTTTTAATTTCACTAAACTAATTTTAATATTTATCTGTTTTCCCCTCTTAGTTGAGCTTAGGCTGTAATAAGTGAGGAGTCAACCACCCTCAACCTAGAAATTTATCTATTGATCATGTCATACTCATATATTTATCCATACTTAGTGGTCTTGTGCAATGAATTTTCCCCAAAAGGATAGTTAGACCTTCAACAATATGCACATGATCCTCCTTGGTCATAGCCTTGATTGATAATTTGGGGCATATAAGAGGTGACTAAAACTCCTATAGATGAAACACTTATACTAAAATTAATCTATAAATGTTATTTATTTACCATAATCTTCTTTTCCTGATTGAAACTCATGTTCCACTTGTATTTTTCAATGTGTTTTTGTACATATTAAGAGTTTATTATGAAGATAATACTATAGTTTTCTATCAAGAATGAATGAGAGTAAAAAATGAGTGGCTTTCATGAATAGTTTCAATATTATTGGTATAATAGAGTCTATTACTAACCTTGATATATTTTTAATCTTTTCAATCCTTTCAAGACCATTCACAACCTCATTTTATTTGCATTTTTAACATGTGGGAGGAAGCTTCTAAAATAAAATAGTGTTAGGTTCAAGGTAATTATACTTAAATGAGACATATGACATTTGAAGGGAGAAAAAAATTATTCAAACTTATTATTAATCTTTTCTACTTGTTTAAATATTTGGATGCAATGCAAGTAATGTATGCTTATGTTGTAACCATATAATTTTTTTAATTAATTTTCATATCAAAATCTTGGCCATTTCTTATTTAGTTATTCATTATGATATCTTCTCTCCCATATTCATTGATATTGTGGTTTTTAGCTCTAATCATTTTCATTTTATAATTAATGATAGATACTTTGCAATGCATCAAAGAAGACAAAAATTAGAGGTTGGACACAAAATTTATGTCAAAAAATATTGAAGGTATACAACAGTGCACCAATAGTGAGGTGCTTTCTTTGCCATTGGATCACCAAAAATTTAGAAAAGTGAAAAAGATGTAAAAGATTCCAAAGTGTGTTCTCTTCCATTAGACTTTCAAAAATGTGTATTAAGTAAAAAAAAAAGTGTCAAGAAGTTCCAAAGTGTGCTCTACCAAAGGAGCATAAAAAAAGGGTATAAGTGAAAAGTGTGAAAATGTAGTAGGTCAAAAAAATGTGATTTTGGTCAAAAAGTGAAAAGGTACATATGTGAAGAGCAAAAGAGTGGTACAGTAGGTCAAAAGATCTAATTTTTGTCTAAAAAGAGAAAGAACACATAAGTGAAAGGTGGAGAAGTGGCATAGGGAGTCAAAAAAATATTATTTTGGTCTAAAAGATGAAAAATGTATGAATGAAAAGTAATTATTATTTTGGTCTAAAAGGTGAAAAAATGCATGAATTAAAAGTAGAAAGTGGTGTAGTATTAGATCAATATTATATTTTAAGTCTAAAATTTGAAAAAGTACATAAGTGGGAAGTAGAAAAGTAGCATAGTAATTCAAAATTTGTGATTTTAGTTTTAAAATTTGGAAGGTGACTATGACCCATAGAGTTTCAATGTTGGTCTAAAATTCAAGAAATAAAAAGAGAGAGAAAATACCATAACAGAAAGGAAACCATTATTGTAGGTAGAAAATATATTTTATTAATAAAAATAGAATTAATTATTTTGGTTTTTAAGGTACAAGATGGTTTTCTAAATATTGTATAGAACATCCCTTCAAGTTTTTAAGCTTTGAAAGTAAGGTGCCTAGATATAGGAATCATTTTGTAGAGATAATATGAGAGTGACGCCATATCAAAATGTTAAAAATACCATAAAAATAAAGATGTGATTGTTATAGGTAACAAGGATATTTTCTTCATAAAATAAAAATAATAATTTGGATTCTTGAGATATGAAAAATATTTTTTAAATTATTATATAGAGCATCCTTGCAATTTTTTAGCATGACTTTGTTCATAGATTTTTTGAAAATGAAAAAATATCTAAGACTTATGTAATCGAACACAAAAAAATCACTAATAAAAATCAAAAGAGAGTGATGTGAGTTTTGCATCAAAATATCAAATCTAAAAGAGAAAAAATGTTCATTTTATAGATAATGTCTAAAAAAGGTGAAAAAAATATATTTGGTGTTTAAAACAATTTAAAGGGAAAATAGCCAGTTATAGAACTAGAATCATTAAAGGAGCCTTGGTGTTTCATAATACATATTTTAAGCTATTACTACCTTGGATGAGCCACTATTATTCAAAGAAATATATTTTTAGACTTTTAGAAAATATACAAATTTTAGCAATTTAGCATCTAGAGATGCTTGGTTTTCAAGAAATCTATTTTGGACATAAGCTTTAATGAATATTTTTGTATTTATTTTTAATAATTTACTTTGTGATGCAAAATGTGAAAAACAATTGATTACATGAGCATTTTAATCTTTGTAAAATTCATAAATAGTTTTTATAAGCTTAGATGGAAATTAATAGTAGTTTTATATTTATTTTTTGAAATTGATGTTCAAGATTATTTGTGTTATCTTTCATATGTATGATTCGATAGATAAATAATATTTAGAGCATTATAGGTCTTTTTTTATAATATTCACTTAAGTGATCATTATAGCTTTGTGCATGGATTTTTTTAATACTGTATTTATTTCAATTGAATTATTATGTATACTTACTCTTTTTTATCTTTATTAATTAGCTATAAAGTGTGAGAATGTGTAATTAGGTTATCTGTGTTTTTCAAAAGATCATGAAAATCCTCTCATCTTGTGTAGAAGAGTTGTTGTAGCCTAAATTCATGCTCAATAATCAAATGACATGTATTTACTTTACTTTATTTATATTACCTTTTAGACAAAAAAATTAGCCCACCAAATTTAAGAATTTTCAACTAAAAATCAATTTGGACTAAAAATATGTTCTAGTTGGATTCATTCTAGCTAAAATAGACCTAGACCACAACTTTTTCAACTAGAAGTGTTTACTAGAAACATATTTAGCATCACTTTGGTGTCAATTCGTTTAAAAAAAGAACCTCAAAAAATTTAATGTTCTCACCACTTTTACTCACATAAATAATATATTTTAAAAAATTTAAAAATACATTTTGTATATCTAAAAGTGTAGGTTTTAAAATATGGAAAATTTAATATGGTAATTAGTGTGTATTTTCATTAAAAGTAGGTCATCAACACCAAAATATGAGGTTGATTATCATATATTTAATTATTTTTTATCTCAGATAAATAGTTGAGACAAAAAATAGAAGCCCCTTGAAATATTTATGATTTTAGCACACTAATATATATATAACACTAATGCATACTCTAAAATTCTAAGTTATTAATATAGGAAAATTTTAAAAGAAAACATAAATCTACTATAAAAAATAATGGAGGTCCTTGTTGTGCCCTCAGCACACACGCCCCGTTGGAAATGGGGACCCTCTCTTTTCTTCGCCTTCCCAGGTCATTTTGTCGCTGCCTCATTTTGCGTGCTCCCATTTTGGTGTCCTAAGTGGTCAGAGGGCGTCCAAAGTCTCATCTCAAATTGGCCATGTTTTATCCCCTCAAAATTTGTTGTCATGGTTCTTCACAGAGTTCCTTTAGCAATTTGCTTTTGCCAGCGGCCTTAAGGGTTCTTTGGGTTCATCCCATCAGGTTTCCCTCACTGAATTTCTGTTGCACATTTGATGTTTCAAAAAATATAAAGGCCTTCGCCTTCTTGTACCCCAGGACCTGGCTCCTCGACTGCCGCCCTCATGTCTTGCACTGCAAATTGACCATCCTTCACTTTCCCCAAGCCCGATCCGCCAAATCTCTTTGCCCGGGACTCCGTTGTGAGTTTTCCCTTTCGAAATGGCCATCGTTCATCAGAGTTCCACCTTGTAACGCTTGGTTGATAAACAAAAGCATTTTAAATTGTTCAATCCATTTCAAAAGATACTTTAATAATTATGCTATTAATAAGAGTTTTCAAAGTAAACTCAATGAAAAAGAATTAAAAACAAATTGCATTTCCTGTATATAAAATATAACATTTGCATTTCATCATGATTATGCACATGGCCAAGTATATCAATGCATTTTCACATATATTCACCCATACTCAAAAGAGATCAATAAACCAATAAATATTCACCTTTGTGTGAGACCAATAACTTCAATAAATACATTTGTATCAATGTTACATCAAAATCTTAATAACACATCTATTTCTATGTTTCAGTAACAAATGCCAAATACAATTACATTTACCATGGGCTTCACAAGCCATTCCAGTAGGATACTCAAGTACATAAATAGTAAAATAAAAACTCCGATCCTCCAACTGTCGTGACACCATCTCTCTTCTTGTGAGCTGGGGCCAAGAGTGTGATTCAGGCGCCTTTTCGGCCCAACCACGAAGTACATGAATTCCCCGGGTTCCTTCCTAACTCGAAGAAATCACCAACCTTGCATAAGGAGCCTAGCAACCTGACACAATAAAATAGGAGGGAACTCTCAATGCATGCCTGGTGCCTATATGCATTTCTAACATGAGAAAACATATTTCTTGCAACAGGAGGTGGCAGAGACTCAAATACATATATTTCTAGGCTTTTAAAACAAATCCATCTATTTCAATGGTACAAGTGCTTGGCCAAGCATAAATAAAAACAAGTGGTAGTTTTAGAAAAGGTAAAACTACCGTCTCTGTGGATCCACCTTCGGCATCCTATCCCTGAAGACTACCAAAATACAGTAAAAAGTGCAAAAACAGAAAATTATGCATTTTCCTTATATGCTTCATGCATTTCATTGAATCTAAAAAGAATTTCCTTCATTTTTCCATATTCATAAATTGTTTATCAAACTGGTTTCCCTTCACATTTGCAATGAGAATTCATCTATCTTTAAAGTGTAAAAGAGAGAGAGAGTTTCAAGAATTTCATGAGTTCAATCTCTAAATGTTTGAACCAAATAAATAGATTTAAAGTTTCATAATTTAAATAAAATATGTTCTCTTTCTCAACAAAAACACAAAGTCAACATTTTTTCCTCTATTTGATAAAAGATTTGTTTTCAGTTCATGCTACACTCTTGAGTGTTCTATGTTCCAAATCAGTTTTCATTTGTAAACAAGACTGATTATCATGTCATTTTCTTGTGTATTGTCACTGACAGAAATAATGTTTCCAATATATAACTTTGATCTTGATTTACATATTTATGCATATATACATGGACTCAATTGAATCTATGTGTATATTTACATATAAATATAAATCCACTCATTCATGTTATAGACTCAGTCAAATTTGAAAGACAAAAAATATCAATACACCTACATATTTTCTGGTTAAAATAATAAACTCAGTAGGATAATACATGCAGAAAAACAGAGGTTTGCATTTGACATCTGTGTGTTTTACTAAAAATTCTTATACAGTATGAATTTAGTCTGAATGTCAACAACTGTGAGAATGTTTACATGTATTTTCCAAATGAAAGATTTCAGATTTGTATGACACAAATACTTCATTGATGCGCTCCCAGCTTCACACATACTTCTGAAGTTTTCATTGTTATACAGGGTTATATAAATCAATTTCTGAGGGCCTTCTTGACTGAATAACATTTACTTATTTATATATTTATGTTTATATATATATACATATATTTACATAGCTGTGTGTATATATATATATAAAATACAGATTTTCAAAGTTACTTTCATCCTCACGTTTTTATAGTCGCGCACCAGAAAAGAGCATTATACAGGGTTCTAAAAAGATGATTAGCACCCCAAAGGGTGTTGGGAGGCCTTGCCTCTCCCATGGGGAGGGCGCGAGCTGTGAGGAGGCCGCGCCCCCTCCACAGGTCGCGGCCTGTGGAGGGCGCGAGCCTCCCCACAGCTCCGTCCCTTCCCTTGGGACGGGCTGGGGATTAAAATCCCTTCCCCATACATTAAAAACAAACTCTTAAAAATATGAATTTGCCCAGCATTCAACTGCAATTAAATTCATTCCAAAAGAATTTTGAAATAATGTCTGGTAAAGGTTTACATGCGAAATTTTGAGTACATATATATATATATATGCACAGGAATGCAAATTCCTGTATATATATATATATATTATATATATATATAATTTCATATGTTATCATTTTCTCTCACAATTTTCTATACAAAAGAATAGCAAATGAGGGCAGTTTCATGAAATACAGCTTGCAAAAGAATATAACCCTATTCTGGAAGAAAGAAATTGGGCATTTTCTCAACAATGTAAGCAAATGAAGAGAAGGTTTTTCCCCAGATTTAAAAATAAAACTTGAAGACATTTTCTCAGGCATTTGGATTCATTTTCTTAAAATCTTGCATACAAATTCTCCAATTTTATACTAAAATTCAAACTGGTTAAAAAGAGAAGAATGGAAAAACCTGGCAAATTACTCCAGTTGTAGATGTCCAGAATTTCATTCAGTCTGCTTCTCCCTGAGCCCCCAGTTATTTTCTGAATAAGCTTCTATATTCTCTCCACCTTAAATCCTTATTCCCGTCTACCGAGAGTCATGCAAGCCCTTCCAAATTGACAGATGGAAATACTTCTTGGCAGACATTTACATGCAAAATTAAAAGAGATACCCACTTGCCGAGAACATTGTTTGTTTTAAGAAGAATTTCCAGAACCCAATTTTCTCGGGACTGTCTTTTTCTATTTAATATTAGTTTCCTCTCTCCTAATCTTGGACTTTGAAATTAAGACATATGCAAATAAAATATTTCAATTTTATTTCAATTTCATAAATAAATAAAATATAATAAAAGATTTTCAATTATTTGCACAAAAAGTTGGATAGATAATTCAAAATACTTACTCCATAAACACATATTCCTTTGGCTTGTTAATTAAGATAGATTTAAAAATCATAAACCTTTTAAAACTACAATTAATAATTAATTTATATTTATGTTATTATTTTTATTATTTATTTATTCAAACCATTTATTACCTATTTTGTAAGTGACTCAAAACAATCAAATTAAAACAGACATTGCCTAAATGCAACTATATGATTTTTAGGTGTTGTGTGTGTGACCGAGAGTTCTTCCTCTTTTACCCTATCGGGAAGCTAGCCTTCTTTCCTCAATCACACTCTTGGTCTTCGACCATCTGCAACTCAAGTGCACTCAGGCGTGCAACAACGAAATTGTATTAGTAACCGATATAGAGATATAAATCAAAGCAATATTTAATTCAATACTTCTATTTTGTTCTATCTTGCATATTTTCAAAATAAAATGCGTTCACAATTTCAAAAGTAAATATTTTTCTCATTTCCACACACCAAAGCATTGTAGTATATCATATTACTCTAACACACACCATCATTCATATAATAAATCCACACAAAGCCATGGACAAAACAGCATCAAAGTCTGAGACGTGACATCCTTCCCCACTTGGAAGAGACATCGTCTCGATATCTAAAAGCAAGTTACACAACAAAATTGAGATACCAGTATATCGTAAGTCTCTACATGAAAGAAAATAAGAGTATGCTAAGATCCCAAATGAGGAAAGACTCTATCTATATCCTCAGCATTCTCCCAAGTGGCATTATCCACCGAATACTGGTCCCACTGGACCTTGTACTGCATAATGTCCCTATTCCGCAACTTAACGTTGCACTCTTCCAGAATCTTGACGGGCTCCACCTAAATCACCCTTGGGTCCTGAACCTACAATGCATGCCAATCAAGGATGTGAGCAATATCTGGATGGTAGGGCTTAAGTACTGAGACATGAAATACATTATGTATCCGGGATAGAGTTGGTGGCAGAGCAAGCCTATAAGCAACTGGATTCACCACCTCCAAAACATCAAAGGGCCCAACAAACCTAGGGGCCAACTTAGAGTTCTTGCCGAAAAAGATTGAACTCTTATGCGACCGAACCCTCAAAAAGACCTTATCTCCTACAGAGAACTGCCTGAAGCTTCGGTTCTTGTCTGCTAGACTTTTCTGTCTATCCACAGCTTGTTTCAATTTTTCCTTAATGATCTTCATTTGGTCTTCCATTTCTCTGAGCATCTCAGGGCCAATCACAACTCTGTCTTCCACCCTGTCCCAACTAATGGGTGTCCGACATTTATGTCCATAAAGAGCTTCAAAAGGTGCCATACCCAAAGAAGCATGGTAGGAGTTGTTGTAAGTGAACTCCACCAAAGGAAAATACTCCTCCCACTTATGTTGCTGATCCATACAATACATGCGGAGAAGATCTTCTACTACCTGATTCACCCTCTCTGTCTGACCATCGGTCTGAGGATGATATGCGGAACTGAAATTCAATTTAGTTCCTAGGGAAGAGTTCAATGTGATCCAAAACCTGGAAGTCATCCGAGTGTCTTGATCTGAAATGATCATTTCTGGCACTCCATGCAAACGGAAGATTTCCTGAACAAATTTTCTTGCTAAAACCATTGAACCGTCCTTGAGATTTCCAAGAATGAAATGAGCAACCTTTGTCAACTTATCCACCACAACCAAGATGGTATCATGTTGGTTCCTAGACATTGGTAACCCCTGAATAAAATCCATAGTGATAACCTGCCATTTATACTTTGGCACCCTATGAGGATATAAGAGTCCTGCCGGGTGCACATGCTCAGCCTTGACTTGTTGGCATTCCAAGCATTGGGCTACATATGAAGTAATATCCCTTTTAAGTCCCAGCCAGAAGTACAGTGGCCTAAGTCCTTCCATCATCTTCGTAATACCAAGATGTCCTGAGTATGGTGCATTGTGGAACTCCTCTAGCACCAACTCTCTCAAGTTTGCAGAACTAGGAATGTACATCCGCCCCTAGAATCTCAAGAGCCCATCTGATTCAAATACATAACCCTCATATCGACGATCCGAGGAATTCACCCCTAGGGATTGTTTCACCCTTTCATAATGTTCATCCCCAAGTGAGGATTGAACTACCTGCTGCCTGAAATCTGATTTTATGGTAACCATGGCTGCAAGGTGCCTCCTTCTACTCAAGGCATCAGCCACCCTATTTTCCTTACCCTTAATATATTCAATTCCAAAGTCATATTCACTCAAGAATTCTATCCATCGCCTTTGTCGGGCATTAAGATTGGGTTGAGTGAAGATATATCTTAATCCTGCATGGTCTGTCTTCAGTTCAAAAGGATTTCTCAAGAGATAATGCCTCCACATCTGTAAAGCATGGACTATGGCTGCCAACTCCAAGTCATGTGGTGCATAGTTTAATTCATGTTGCTTTAACTTCCTCGATTCATATGCTACCACTTGCCCTTCTTGCATAAGAATTGCTCCTACCCCTTCTCCTGATGCATCAGTAATAACTATAAAATGGCCATTCGGATCGGGCACAACTAGGATGGGTGCAGTAGTGAGTTTCTCCTTAAGCAGCTAAAAAGCTCTCTCACACTTATCACTCCATTCAAATTTCTTTTCTTTCTTCTACAGTGCAGTGATAGGTGCTGCAATTGTCGAGAACCCCTGAACGAATCTCCTATAATAACCTGCAAGACCCATGAAACTTCGAACTTCAGAGACATTCTGCAGCGCTGGCCAATCCATAATTGCCTTAATCTTTTCTGGGTCCACCGCTACCCCTTCTGCTGAAATAACGTGTCCCAAATAGTGTACCTCAGATTGGAAGAAAGTGCATTTAGACATCTTTCCATACAGTTTATGTTCCCTTAATCGCTGCAACACCATTCTCAAATGCTTCTCATGTTCTTCCTCTGACTTAGAATAGATCAAGATCTCGTCAAGAAAGATTAAGACAAAATTATCTAAACAATCTTGGAAGACACTATTTATCAGGTTCATGAAAGCTGCAGGGGCATTACTTAGCCCAAATGGTAGCACCGTAAACTCGTAGTGCCCATACCTTGTTCTGAAGGTAGTTTTGTGAATATCTTCTTCCTTCAATCTCAACTGGTGGTATCCCAATCTTAAATCAATTTTTAAGAATATCTTGGCATCTTTCAGCTGGTCAAACAAGTCATCAATACGTGGGAGCATGTATTTGTTCTTGATAGTGACCTTGTTAAGCATCCTATAGTCAATGCATAACCTCAAGGTCCCATCCTTCTTTTTCACAAAAATAACTGGAGCTCCCCAAGGCGACACGCTTGGTCTAATAAATCCCTGCTTCAACAATTCTTCTAGTTGGGCCTTAAGCTCAAATAATTTTGTCATGTTCATCCTATAAGGAGCTTTAGACTGAGGTTCTGCTCCTGGTAATAAATCAATAGAAAAATCAAACACACACCTAGGTGGTAGCTCAGTTAGCTCTATAGGAAAAACATCCTCAAATTCTTTCAGAATGGGATGATCGTTAATTGAGGATTCTTTCTCATTAAGGTCCTTGACTTTTATTGCAAAGATAGTGCATCCCTTCCGACTTGCCTTTTTCAACTGCATGGCGGAGACTTGCCTAAGCTCTAAAGGATTTTTAATGCCGCAAAGCTCCACATAGTTTCCTCGGTCATCAAGACACTTTATTGACTTCTCTTCACAATCAACAAGAGCCTTATGTTCAAAGAGCCAATTTATCCCTAATATTACATCGTAAGACCCCAACGGTGAAACATACAAATTCACTTGCGTTTGAAGGTTAGGGAATTCAAGTTTACTGAAATACATGCATTGCTCTACCTTCCTCTCTACCCAGTTTCCATACTGAACTTTCCAAGAATTTGCCATAAAACTCGGTCTTACTGATAACTTAGTCAAAACATGAGGATCTACAAAACTATCAGTAGCACCAGTATCAATCAAAACAGAAACAGGGCATCCAAACAATTTACCCAATAGCTGGATAGGAGTGGCCTGATAATCTGCTTGGCAATTGTCAACCGCCGCATGAATATGATGTTGATTCCTGTTATTCTATTTGTTATTCCTCTGAGGGCACACACTGGCGTAATGCTTGCCACCACAAGTATAACAACCCCCATGAGGTGCTTTGGGCTCGTCAGAAAAATCTCTCCTATTGTTATCATTCCTTTTATTGAAATTGCCCCTCTTGTTGTTATTGTTCCTGTTTCCATTGTTGCGGTCCTGAGGACTACCATCCCTCTTCAGATTTCTGATTTGCCTGTTATCATTCCCTTGATTGTCCTGTTTGCTCTGACCACCCTGATTGTTATTACCTTGATGATTTCCCTGGAACTTCTTATTGCCATACTTGGTTTCCCTGCTCTTCTTATAGTTAGCAGCTTGCTGCAGCTTGTGCTCCTGTTTAATTGCCAAATCAAAAACTTCATCCATGGTGGCTGAATTATGGAGATCTATTTCATTTCCAATTTGAGGTCTAAGCCCTAAAATAAATTTTTGAACTCGAAACCTCTCATCATGTTGGTATTGGGGTGCGTACTTGAGCAAGTGAGAGAATTTCTCCCAATACTGAGTCACTATCATGCCACCCTATATGAGTACCTGGAATTCTGTCATTTTCTTATCAAAGTAAGATTGTGGTAACCACCTCTTCCTAAATAACTGTAGAAACTTATCCCAAGTTACCTTCCCATGCATAAACTGCTTATCCTCCCTTTCATTTTCCCACCAAGTAGCAGCCTCACCGGTGAGCTGATAAGAACCCCATTCAGCCTTTGTTTCATCAGATAGATTACGTAGGGAAAAATACCTCTCCATTTCTATAACCCAGGCTTCTACTCCATCTCCAAGGGTTTTCCCATCAAATTTCGGAGGAGCGACCTTTAGGTTTTTTCCCAACTCCTCAGCCACCCTATTTAGATTTCCTTCATTTCCAGGTGGTTCAACATTTGTTTCTCCATCAGTTTCATTTGTGTTTAACCCTTGATGGCCAACTCGCCTCTCCTGTTCTAGTTCCTCAATTCTAGCCCCCTAACTTTGCAGCAAGGCCAAAATTTGGTCCAGTTTATCATTGGGATCTCCACGAGATCCTCCAGTCCGCTGGTACACTCTATTCTCCATTAAGGTTACCCTGGTTAAAGCACAACGTCATACGTAGTTAGGCATAGGTCCTAGAGTTGAACCTTGCCGCTTTGATACAAAAATGTAACGCTTGGTTGATAAACAAAAGCATTTTAAATTGTTCAATCCGTTTCAAAAGTTACTTTAATAATTATGCTATTAATAAGAGTTTTCAAAGTAAACTCAATGAAAAAGAATTAAAAACAAATTGCATTTCCTGTATATAAAATATAACATTTGCATTTCATCATGATTATGCACATGGCCAAGTATATCAATGCATTTTCACATATATTCACCCATACTCAAAAGAGATCAATAAACCAATAAATATTCACCTTTGTGTGAGACCAATAACTTCAATAAATACATTTGTATCAATGTTACATCAAAATCTTAATAACACATCTATTTCTATGTTGCAGTAACAAATGCCAAATACAATTACATTTACCATGGGCTTCACAAACCATTCCAGTAGGATACTCAAGTACATAAATAGTAAAATAAAAACTCTGATCCTCCAACTGTCGTGACACCATCGGTCTTCTTGCGAGCTGGGGCCAAGAGTGTGATTCAGGCACCTTTTCCGCCCAACCATGAAGTACATGACTTCCCCGGGTTCCTTCCTAACTCAAAGAAATCCCCGGCCCTGCAGAAGGAGCCTAGCAACCTGACACAATAAAACAGGAGGGAACTCTCGATGCATGCCTGGTGCCTATATGCATTTCTAACATGAGAAAACATATTTCTTGCAACAGGAGGTGGCAGAGACTCAAATACATATATTTCTAGGCTTTTAAAACAAATCCATCTATTTCAATGGTACAAGTGCTTGGCCAAGCATAAATAAAAACAAGTGGTAGTTTCAGAAAAGGTAAAACTACCGTCTCTGTGGATCCACCTTCGGCATCCTGTCCCTGAAGACTACCAAAATACAGTAAAAAGTGCAAAAACAGAAAATTATGCATTTTCCTTATATGCTTCATGCATTTCATTGAATCTAAAAAGAATTTCCTTCATTTTTCCATATTCATAAATTGTTTATCAAACTGGTTTCCCTTCACATTTGCAATGAGAATTCATCTATCTTTAAAGTGTAAAAGAGAGAGAGTTTCAAGTATTTCATGAGTTCAATCTCTAAATGTTTGAACCAAATAAATAGATTTAAAGTTTCAGAATTTAAATAAAATATGTTCTCTTTCTCAGCAAAAACACAAAGTCAACATGTTTTCCTCTATTTGATAAAAGATTTGTTTTCAGTTCATGCTACACTCTTGAGTGTTCTATGTTCCAAATCAGTTTTCATTTGTAAACAAGACTGATTATCATGTCATTTTCTTGTGTATTGTCACTGACAGAAATAATGTTTCCAATATATAACTTTGATCTTGATTTACAGATTTATGCATATATACATGGACTCAATTGAATCTATGTGTATATTTACATATAAATATACATCCACTCATTCATGTTATAGACTCAGTCAGATTTGAAAGACAAAAAAAATATCAATACACCTACAGATTTTTTGGTTAAAATAATAAACTCAGTAGGATAATACATGCAGAAAAATAGAGGTTTGCATTTGACATCTGTGTGTTTTACTAAAAATTCTTACACAGTATGAATTTAGTCTGAATGTCAACAACTGTGAGAATGTTTACATGTATTTTCCAAATGAAAGATTTCAGATTTGTATGACACAAATACTTCATTGATGCGTTCCCAGCTTCACACATACTTCTGAAGTTTTCATTGTTATACAGGGTTATATAAATCAATTTCTGAGGGCCTACTTGACTAAATAACATTTACTTATTTATATATTTATGTTTATATATATATATATACATATATTTACATAGCTGTGTATATATATATATAATATAGATTTTCAAAGTTACTTTCATTCTCACGTTTTTACAGCCGTGCACTAGAAAAGAGCATTATACAGGGTTCTAAAAAGATGATTAGCACCCCAAAGGGTGTTGGGAGGCCTTGCCTCTCCCATGGGGAGGGCGTGGGCTGTGAGGAGGCCGCGCCCCCTCCACAGGTCGTGGCCTGTGGAGGGCGCGAGCCTCCCCACAGCTTCGTCCCTTCCCTTGGGACGGGTTGGGGATTAAAATCCCTTCCCCATACATTAAAAACAAACTCTTAAAAATATGAATTCGCCCAACATTCAACTGCAATTAAATTCATTCCAAAAGAACTTCGAAATAATGTCTGGTAAAGGTTTACATGCGAAATTTTGAGTACATATATATATATATGCACAAGAATGCAAATTCTTGTATATATATATATATTATATATATATAATTTCATATGTTATCTTTTCTCTCACAATTTTCTGTACAAAAGAATAGCAAATGAGGGCAGTTTCATGAAATACAGATTGCAAAAGAATATAACCCTATTCTGGAAGAAAGAAATTGGGCATTTTCTCAACAATGTAAACAAATGAAGAGAAGGTTTTTCCCCAGATTTAAAAATAAAACTTGAAGAAATTTTCTCAGGCATTTGTATTCATTTTCTTAAAATCTTGCATACAAATTCTCCAATTTTATACTAAAATTCAAACTGGTTAAAAAGAGAAGAATGGAAAAACCTGGCAAATTACTCCAGTTGTAGATGTCCAGAATTTCATTCAGTCTGCTTCTCCCTGAGCCCCCGGTTATTTTCTGAATAAGCTTCTATATTCTCTCCACCTTAAATCCTTATTCCCATCTACCGAGAGTCATGCAAGCCCTTCCAAATTGACAGATGGAAATACTTCTTGGCAGACATTTACATGCAAAATTAAAAGAGATACCCACTTGCCGAGAACATTGTTTGTTTTAAGAAGAATTTCCAGAACCCAATTTTCTCGGGACTGTCTTTTTCTATTTAATATTAGTTTCCTCTCTCCTAATCTTGGACTTTGAAATTAAGACATATGCAAATAAAATATTTCAATTTTATTTCAATTTCATAAATAAATAAAATATAATAAAAGATTTTCAATTATTTGCACAAAAAGTTGGATAGATAATTCAAAATACTTACTCCATAAACACATATTCCTTTGGCTTGTTAATTAAGATAGATTTAAAAATCATAAACCTTTTAAAACTACAATTAATAATTAATTTATATTTATGTTATTATTTTTATTATTTATTTATTCAAACCATTTATTACCTATTTTGTAAGTGACTCAAAACAATCAAATTAAAACAGACATTGCCTAAATGCAACTATATGATTTTTAGGTGTTGTGTGTGTGACCGAGAGTTCTTCCTCTTTTACCCTATCGGGAAGCTAGCCTTCTTTCCTCAATCACACTCTTGGTCTTCGACCACCTGCAACTCAAGTGCACTCAGGCGTGCAACAACGAAATTGTATTAGTAACCGATATAGAGATATAAATCAAAGCAATAATTAAATCAATACTTCTATTTTGTTCTATCTTGCATATTTTCAAAATAAAATGCGTTCACAATTTCAAAAGTAAATATTTTTCTCATTTCCACACACCAAAGCATTGTAGTATATCATATTACTCTAACACACACCATCATTCATATAATAAATCCACACAAAGCCATGGACAAAACAGCATCAAAGTCTGAGACGTGACACACCCTCTGGACCCCGTGCCCCCTCTTGTCAATTTTTTCCACTTTAACATTTGAAGTGGTCATCTACTTGCATCCTTCTGACCTTTGGGTCCCAAACTCCCGCCATCGTCTCGAAGTTTGAATTTACCAACCTCTTGAGCCCACCGTACTCACATTAATAAGGTGTATTAAATGTTAAGGGTATAAATATTCAGCTCAACCTGTCACTTTCACATGTCAGGTTGGCCAGAAGAGTTTAGAGTGACTTAGGAGAATCCAGTGCCTTCGTCATTCGCTGCCCCAGCGCCTGTTGCCTTCATCGACCAATTCTTTGCCGATTTGGTAGCCTCCTTCATCGGGTTCCTGAGGTAGGTTTGCCTTCCTCCCTCCTATCCGTTGTTTGGTGATTTTTCGTTTAAACTATGAACAAAATAGGGTTAAAATAACTTCATTTAATAGAGGAGGAATCAGACCTAAAAGACCCATGTTGTAAAATCTCAAGAAAACCTCCAAATCATCGTAAAAATTGAATCTAGAACTTTATCACCTCAGCATTGTTCTTCCCACAGAGAGTCCATGCCCTCCAGACCCAAGCCTCCCTGTCGTTGTTTAGAATGAAAAAATGGCCCCGTCCACTTGAGCCTCAAAACCAGCCTCGTCCTTTGCCACCTGAGTTAAACAAATGAATTGCTACATCCCTGGCATCCTCTGGGTCCCGGTTCACAAAGTTCCATCTGTGGACCTTTGTTCCAGCCTCATCGTTTCTCACAGCCATCTAGTGACCACCCTCCACCCTCTGGGTCCTGAATATCCCAGTGCCACTTGAACAACAAATCATGAAAACTTAAGTGCCTCTGCCCCGCCGGGTCTCGTCCGCCGAATTTCCACCGTCGAGACTTCATCCTGTCTCAGTCGTTACCAAAAGGAAAAATCAACCCGTCCTTCTGATCCCTGGAGCTTGCACTCTGATTGTCGATAGAGTTATAAGGAAAGAAACCTAAGAGCCAAACATAGTGTCGGGTCCAGTCTGCTAAAACTTCATCCTCAAAATTTCGCTTAGTGCTCGTCGTTTCAAACGGAAAACCTTAGATGGATTTCCCTCCTCATAGCTCTGAGTGCCCCAACGATGATCTAAATAACCTCCAACCTAGAAACAATCTCAACCCACGTGCTCAAATTGAACCCTCTCCTGCATGGACCTTTCAAATCATCCAAATTTGAAGTCGGGAGAGACCATATGGATTGCCCTACCTTGTTCGCCCTTCAAAACAACATTCCTACCAGGGAAGTCTGGCCCTTAGGGCCCGAGCTGACCAAATTTCCCTCAATAAACTACTAATGACATCTCGAAGTAAATGTTTGATTTCATGAATGATGTGCTATCTAATTGGACTTCATCCGATAGGGATTTTGGCTAACATTGGTGTCTTCATGCTTGATTGTGCTTATCATGCCTTTGTTTGTAGGATATATGGAATCGGGTGCAGGACCCTCGAGGGCAGTCGCAGAAAAGGACAAAGGAAAGAAATCAGGTAGAGCTCCTCATGGGGGAGTCGTTACACTCAAAGATCATTACAGACTGGAAGGAGATTACATATACCAATATCGGCCATTTTGATATTGATGAATTTAAATAGAGGGTCAGAGTCAACCCGACCACAGACAATACCAGGTTGATCAAAGGAAGTGGAATTGCTAAAGTTGTGAGCTTCCCTCCTTCCCTTATAGCTCTTGAACTGGTCATGGCTTACATGAAAGCATACCATCCCGAGACCCAAACCATAATAGACAAAGATGGGAACATTCTAGCTGACATGTCTCCCTAGGCAATAACGAAGACTTTCCACATTCCCACCTTCGGGGAGATGGAGATCCCTACAATCAAAGATTGCAAGGCAATGTGGGACCAAGATCCAACTGGATGCAAGAAACTCATAAACCAGTATTGGCTCAAAGAGAAGCGAGGCAGCGCTGCTAAGGTTCCCCAGGAACTTTTTCGCAGCGACTTCTATGAAGATTATCATGACTTGGTGACTCTGCTAAGCAGAGTGATGGGCCTCCCCACCACTATGTACTCCCAGGTGTGGATGGTTTACTTTGTTGAGAAAATTCTTCATAGAAAGGAGGAGGGTTCCACGCAGACCACATTCTACTAGGGAGAGATAATAAGTGACTACTTCCATAAGCAGTTCATGAATGTTAAGAAAACCTCCAGGTTTTATATGACATCTTACCTTGTCTACTCACTGATTGAACGAAGGCAATATAGTGGACTGTTCAGGGCTCCAGATGAAGAATTTGGTCGGGAATTGAAGGTTTATGATAGGTACCCTTAGTTGCAGTTTAGAAATTTCAAGAGGGACTATTGCAGGGTGAATGACGCTTTGACAAGTCACATTATCAGGCTGCTTGGAGGCAATTTTGAAAGGTGAGTCTCCCACAGTGCTCGGGCATTCCTCAAGCAATACGCCTTTCTATTCATTCAGTATCCCAAGTTCACATATATTCGCGCCCAAGGCTACACAAAAGGGCTGAACAAGCTGCCCCAATATCCTAATGACCAAATTATATTGTTAGAACTCTCTCGGCAGTTGCGGCATGTACATACTCTCCTTAGCAGTAAGCATTTGGTGGGGATCCCTTATCCCCTTTCTTTTGGCTAAGGGATGTACAAGCTACAAACCTCTCAATGTGCTAGAAATTCAGAAAAGGAGTTGGTTGAGTATCATTTCCAACTTCATATCACCCGTCCATGAATGGACCCTTATGGGCATATACGAAAAGCACTTGGACTTGACTATGCCCATCTACATCATGTTGAAGATTTATGGGAAAATTGCGAAGATGATAAGGAGGTGCGCATGAGACATTACATGCAAATGACTGCCTACTTCGTAAGAAGGGTGAACCTATTCCCTGTACCTGATCAAGTTGAGGAAGATGAAAGCATAATTATGGATCCTAATTACAATGCAGTTGCTAACTTGTTGTTTCCTTCAATAGACTGAGACGAGCAAGAGGTCGATGACCTCGATATCATAACTAAGCCAATCAAGGCTCATGCCAAAGAATGGGTTAATGGACACGTAGCCTGATTGAAGCGACAAGGGGTCGTCCTAACCTATGAGGGACTCAAAAGTGAGCCCAGTGCAACAGATGATGGAGCTGCTACAGCCTCGATGGGAGAAACATCCAAATCTCCTCCACTCACTCGCTCCAGAAAAAGAAAAGAGACTAAAGAGCAACAACTAAATCCAAAAGTATACGTAAGGAAAGCTTCAGAGGGTGAGTCCTCAAAGAAACACAAAAGGTCAAGAAGCACTACAGGGTTGTCTGCTATTCAAGAGGATCCCCTTCACAAAGGAGAAGAAATGGAAATGGATCAGCCAAATTCCCCACTGACTGCCCCTAATATTGTTGTCCTTCCTTCCATTTCTCAAGCCATGGTCACCACATCCCCACCTGCAGTGGACATCTTCGTCCACCTGGCTTCTTCTTCACCAATTGGTCCAGTCGTGGTGGTTGATTCTTCTTCTGCCACCACCTCTTCGCTCTCCTCTGCCTCCATGTCTCCAACCACATCGCTCTCGCTAGCCATGACAACAATTACAATACCTACACTCTTGCTTCCAGAGGATTTTTCCTGGCACATGCAAACTAATCCTTCATAAATTTTTGAAGTATTACTGAATCCGGCCATCCATGCTGCCCTGGCGCAAGTCCTAGCCAGTGTTCCAATTTCAAAGCCTCCAACTGAGCCCTCGGAGATGAAGGCCACAATGGAAATATCAATGGAATAGGAAAGGAAAGAGGTGGAAGCAACAAAAGCATTGGAAGAGGAAGCGGATGAGTACCACGAACATCTAGAATACGAGCACCTACAAATTAACAAAGTAGTCCATGAAGAAGAATCAGGATCTTCTAAAAGTAGAGATGAAGAAGAAGATGCCAATGAAAAATTAATTGTGCAAACTTTCGATCCTAACTCTGAGGAAGAGTTGGCCTAGAAATTAAAGGATGTCAGAGAAGAAATAGAAAGACCATCTACCAAGGAAGAAGGGAAAGAAGATGATAAGATGGATGAAAGCATGGAACCTCCAACAGGTGAACAATAGGATGAAGGCCCCAAACATGATGAGGGGATTCCTCTCTTCGAAGGGTAGGAAGAACATGGATATGTGTCACCTCTACGTGAGGAAGAAAAGGATAAAGAGGAAGATCAGCCTAAAAAGGAGATCTGAGCTAATAAGAGCCCTGAAATAGAGCATCCCGAGGAGCACAGGCATGAAGATGAACGTGATGAAGAAGAGAAAGAAGAGGAGGCTGAAAGGGAAGAAAGTCCCAAAGAACACCTTCCCAGCAAGTCCCCAACCAAGTGCCTAATGTTCACCCGAGACTCCGATGAGGAGGAAGGAGAGGACACTAGGGTGGAAAAGGGAACTTCCAAAGATAAAGAAATTGAAGTCATAAGGGATGAAGGAAAAGGTGATGATGAATCACCCAAAGGAAAGAATTAGATGCTCAAATGGTTGGAAAAGCATCTTGAGAAAAAGGCTCCCCCCTGAGTGATCTAAAAGCAAGATTGGAGGCTATCCTAGCTCGAGCATAGATCACTACTAGAAAAGAGAAGAAGCCTAAAATCAGATCCAAAGTGACAATGGATGCTTCTGGATTAAGGACCATGCAATTAGCCACATAAGTGGTGGGAAAAGAAGGGATAAGCTATAACATTTCCACCATTGATTTGGGAAAGCTACCAGAGAGCAGAAGGTGGAGCACCTCCAGGAGTCTATTGCCACAGTGGTGCATTTGATACAACAAGACAAGATTTCAAAAGAAGAGCTCAAGGCACAGGTAGCTGATCTGAAAAACTTACATCCAGCAATGGTCTTTAACAAAGGAAATTCCTACCACATCTTTGGCCCCGCCACAATTGTTGTCAAAGGAGAAAATAGACAAGCTCGAAAAGAGGAAGAACTTGGACAAGACCACGGAGAGTTGGTTCCAGCAGGTATTATACGTAGGGAACATGGGCATCAGCCATGTTGTTAGGACTGCAAACAAGTTCTTGGATTTACAACAATCTCTCGAGGGTACGAGGAAACTTTGCACTAACTTCCCAAGGAGATACGACTCCACTTACCCGAAGATTGAAGCTATTCTCAAACTGCCAAGCACAACTTGGGAGAAAGAGCTTACATTTAAAAGGGATGACCACTAGTTGGTGAATGTATGGAAGTGTGATTTTGTGAACCGAAAAGGGAGGTTGAAGCAGGTGCTCGACAAAGTGGACTCAAAAATTGAATGGTCTAAGGAAATCAGAGCCGACTAAGTCTGATACTTGAAGCTAATGACAGGGTATGATATGCCTGTTGTACAAATGGACCTGGAGAAGATTGAGGCTATTCTCAAACTGCCAAGCATGACTTGGGAGAAAGAGCTTACATTTAAAAGGGATGACCACTAGCTGGTGAATGTATGTATGAAGTGTGATTTTGTGAACCGAAAAGGGAGGTTGAAGCAGGTGCTCGACAAAGTGGACTCAAAAATTGAATGGGCTAAGGAAATCAGAGCCGATTGTATCTGATACTTGAAGCTAATGACAGGGTATGATATGCCTATCGTACAAATGGACCTGGAGAAGATAAAGCCCCACTTCCAGAAGAAGATTGAGGATGGGATGTCGGAAGAAATTACCACCAGGATTTCATGAGCTTTGTTGCCTGAGCCTTCGCCCATTCAGAACTATTCTGAGACAACACTACCAAGTATGATGAAGACTGGGAAAAGCTCACCAAACAATCCCAAGAATGGAGTTATCAAGTGTTGCGATCCGAAATCATTGATGTTGATAAACTCCAGCTGCTAATTCTGAAGTTCATAGAGTATGCTGATTTGAAGAAGCAAGAAGGAAACCCTATTATTGGTGAAGAATTCCTGACAAAGTAGCTACAATAAAAGGGAAATTAGCTAAGAGACAAGATGCTACAGTGTTGTCACAAAAGACAAAATAGGGATAAGGATAAAATTGTATTTTAAAATATAATATATTGGGGGTATTTGGAACCCTAGTTTGTAGTGGATCTTGGCCACACAATGCAAATTAATCTTGGTCACTCATTCTACTTTTTGGACACTATAAATAGGGGGTCTCCTCTCATTTTCAAGAGAGAGTTGAGTTGTTGTAATGACATGCTACAGAAATTTTAATGGAAATACATTGACTTTGGTGCATTTCTAAGTTTCTCTACATGTTTCATGATTCAATCTCTCATAGTTAAATGTTTTAGTTAGATTTGCTTTGCTATTTTAGTTAGTTTCAAATTTCCTTGATAGATTTGGTTATGTTGCTCTATGGTTATAAAAACTTGTGTTGTGTAGATGCCTTCCTAGTCCATACTTTTTGTTGTTTGCTACTGGTAAATGGTTGTGTAAAGTTAGTCTGGACTTAAACTTAAAGCTGACTCAAACTTTTATCTTTGTTCATGCATGTATATGGTGAATGAATGGAGAAATATCTACAGACCTTAGAAGATAGCACAAATTTCATGAGACTATGAATTTTCTGGTTAAGTGAAATTTTGTTTGAAGGAAGCTGTCCATAGTAGAAACTCCATGATCACTATTCATAGTTAGTTGCAAATCCAGGAAACTCTCCTCTTCCCTGCCCTTTTCCCTTTTTTTTAAGAAATAGTCTATGCTAAGGTTCATTGCACATTGTAAAGCCAAAACTTAAGGAAAACATCAGAGTTTCAAATTGTTGTTCGAACTTGCAGCAAAGTGCACATCAGCTCCATCCTAGAAACTTCAATTCACAAGATCTAATTCATTCAATTTAGCTACATAAGTTCACCCTATGATTACCAGCAAAATCACATCGAATATCAACTGAGGAATTCCCTGCAAGTCATGACCTGACACCTGAGAGACCTTGGGGCGATTTTCAGCAACTTGCTATTGGAAGTCTCCTTTCAAGAGAGGTAGTGCATCCACGTACTGCCTATGTTGAGAAAGTGTGCAAAACACCACCTCAACAGTCCCCTTAATCTTATTTTTTAACATTGTATCAACAATTAAATATAATTTCAATTTTATTTTAAAAATTACATTAAATTATTTTTATTTTTTAAATTACAAACATAAACCATACTAAAAAACTAAAACATATATGTCACTTTCAATTGATTCTAGTTAGTAAGTTAACTATTGTTTACCCTTTTTCTTTATAAAAACCTGACAACTTTGAAACTTCACCCTACATGCTAAAAACCTCAAATGTTCCTTGTACATAATATAAAAAGTTAAATATTAATTCTTTAATCAACTAGTTTATTTGAAAAAATCATTAGACTTCATAAGTATTTTAGTTAGATCTATAATAGTAGATACTTATGAAATTATGAGTAGAAAATAGTAAAAAAATCATTATCATTTTTGTAAAGATTTCATGTATGTTAATATTTATTTTGTTCTAAGTTACTATTTTTTACTCTCAGAACCTTTGTGACAACTTTTCTTGTAATTTCATCATCATCCAATTAAAAAGATATGCATACAAAAGTAGTGTAATGATATTTCAAAATACCTTTGAAAATAGCAAGCAATATGCCAATTCAAAAAAAAAAATTAGATTTATTATACAAGATACACGTGCACAAGCTTTGTAGTGGCATTACAAAATTCCTTAAAAATGTAAGCACTTTTCCAACACATGTGTCCACTTGATGTATTTCTTACCAAAATTCTACTGGGAGAGATTAAGCATGAACCTAAATTGAAACATAAGATTAGTTCTATATGTTAGGATTGTTGGTAGTGGTTGTCATTGATGTCAACACTTGGTGAGATTGTCACATATGTTTGTGAGGATTTTGGCAGTACTTGGTCAATTGTTTGTAGTTGTCATTATTGTCAGTAGTTGAGAAGTAAGGGTGGTTTTTGGCATTTGGTGTCTCTGATGTCTATACTTGATAATATTGGTGCATTGATTATTGTTTGGAATTGGGTGTCATTGTTGACAACAATCAGTTTGGGCTAACAATGATGTATGGTGGTGTTATTGAAGTTCATGGTTGGATGTCATGCCTTGTCTAATGTCAATCAAAGAAGTGTTAAGTATTGTTGTTGACAGCAGAGTTGGTTTCATAATGATATATTAAGATGAGGTTTAGAAGTGTTTCTAATGGAGGAGAGATAGTGTTCAATGTCTACAATATGTCTTATGGTATCTCCTCTTATTCTTGTTGAAGCATGTGTTGTTGAAAGAAAGTTCTGGCCTCCACAAGTTGTTGAAAGGTTTTATTCCTAGAAACTACATTGAAGTCTATTTGGGAGAATGTTTTGCATTCCTCCATTGTTGAAGATATGGTCATGTATTTTGGGATTCAAAATTAGTATTCTGTGGATGTTGAACTCCTGTCTTTTCAGGTCATCAGTGTTGTCGAGGAGGTTTTTGTGAATTAAGAAGGTTGGCAGTGTTGTTGGTTTTCTGGACTGGTTTGGAAAATTCTTTACATTTCTCTACATTGATGTATTTCCTCATGTGGCTAGGTGAATTTGTTCTCAATGTTTGTGCAGTATCTCAGTTCCAATTTCTTGTGTTGAAGTGGTTCACAAGTTGTTATGTTAATGTAATATCCCATGACTATGCATTTTGTGCCTCTAAAATGAAGTATTTTATTCTTTTTTGGCTTGTGGTGGTTGTTGGTGGCATGATAGTATGAAAGAAGTATCTATAAGTGTTTTTAGATGTTCGTGGAACATCCCCATGTGATCTGCACAATGTTGGTTGAGATCCTTGGTGATGCATTGTGTCTTGAGGTGGTTTTATGGGTTATTTGTGGATGCCTAGCCGACAAGGCTTGTTCTCCTACTTGTGCTAAATGCTTAAGGGTTTGTGCTATCATATGAAGTTTTGATATGATATATTTGGGTCCTTATCTATCTTAGTTGAGGCCGCATTAAGTTAATTCAATTGGAAGTAGGGTCGATTGGTTATGTGCTTCACATTTCATCTACACATTTCCTTGTTGCCAACTTAGGTTGACGTGCGCCAGTGTGTGAATTATTTTGGATCACTTTGGAATATGCAATAAGATTATTTTTTTGGTCCTTTCTATCCTTGAGATTGGACCATTGTATGTTGTTGTGGCTAACTTGATGAAATCATTGTTTGTATTCTTTCCTAGCTAAACTAATTGAAGTTGTGAAGAGTTGTGGTGGACATAAATGTAAGATCTTTTTCAAATGCAAAGGTATGGAAGTATGAAGAAGTGTGAAGAAGTGTGTATGTGGAATTTATTGAATATCTAGCAAAGTTAGTGCTAAAGTGTGAAGAAGAAAGATCAGATGTGCTTGAACGCCTTAGTCAGTAGAGTGAATTGTTGATAAATATTGTAATTCTTTATAAACCTTGTGTATCCTGCTCTGAGATAGTGAATCTCATCATATCCTTTATATCTTTCCTTTGGAGTTGTATTTTCTCTAGCTATGCAAGTCCTTTTGTATCTTGCTCTAAGGTTGTGTTCCTTAGCTTGCAAGTCCTTTTTGGCAGTGAGCCTTTATATTGTGAGTTAACACTCACCGTGGTTTTTTTCTCATTGGGTTTTCCACATAAATCTGGTGTCATCTTTGTGGATGTGTGATTCTTGTTTCATTTTCATTACTATTGATCTAGTTAAGGATATAATTGCTATATCTTTCATTGTTGAAGATTGCTAAATTTGTTGAAGGTTTAAATTGTTATATCATTCTTTAATGCAAATATTTTTAAGGGTTTTTTATTAGGTTAAGAAGTTATGATTGTGCTGTAAATTTCAAGTTCCAAAGGGATTTGAGTTTTTATAAATAGTGATTCATTCCCCCTCTCAATATTCATTGTATTCAATAATTGGTATCAGAGCCAAGTTCCTCTAAAGAAGCTTAACCACTTGAGGTGAAGATTCAAGATGGCACATGATGGATCATACAAGGATCCTAGGTTTGATGGGACTAATTTCACTTTCTAGAAAATGAGAATGCAAGGCCATATGAACTCTCTAGTGTTTGGTGTATGGAAATCAATCAAAGATGGTTATGTTGCTCCTGCTTCTCCTCCAACTGTCTAGCTGAAATCAGGGTATATAAGAATAATGCCAAGGCTAAAAATGCTATCTAACTTGGGTTGGTTGATTCAAAACTTTTGAATGTGATGAGTTTCAGCTCTACTAAGGATGGATGGGAAAATCTTAGAAGCATATATGAAGGAGATGCTAAAGTAAAGCAAGCCAAGATGCAAATTTTCAAGAGTATATTTGAGACTTTGGGGATGACAGAGGATGAAGAAATTGCAAGTTATATGCTCCAAGTGCATGAATTTGTTATTGGAATCACTAATCTTAGTGGTGTTGTCAAAGATGACGATATTGTGAAGAAGGTTATGAGATCTCCCTAAATCCTATAGTCATAAAGTGTTTGCTATTGAATAATCTAAGGATTTGGATTAGTACTCTATTGATGAGATGTTTGGTTCTCTAACTTCCTTTAAAGTGAGATAATTTGACAAAGATGTTCCAAAAATGGAAGCTCCATTCAAAGCTAACCAAAAAATTGAAGATGAAGTTGTTGATCAAAATGGTGACTTTGATGAGGTTGAAGAAAACTTTGTGAGAAGATTAAAGAAAGGCACTGGAAAGTACAAAGGTAAGTTACCTTTCAAATGTTTCAATTATGGAAGGATTGATCATTTTGCAACTAAATGTCCCTATAAATAATTTGTTGATGAAAACAAAAGAGAGAAAGTCAAAAGAATCTTATATTCTAAGGAGAGAATTTGTACCTCTAAAGATGAAGAAAATGATTCAAATGATGAAATCCTATTTATGGCTTTTAAAGGAAAAAATAACAATATTGAAGAGTGTAAGAGGTCTGGCACCTTGTAGAATAATAAGGTTGATGAAAGATCAATGGTAGTATGGATTGTCTTTCATGCAAAGGAAGAGGCAGATGGTGGAGTAGTTAAGTTTGGTGATGATATGTCAGCACAAATCTATGGAAAATGTGATATAACAATTGATGGAAAGAATAGAACTAAATATTTTCTTTATGTCAAAGTTCTGAAGCATAATCTTCTCAGTATTATTCAAATGTGTAGCAAAGGGTATAGCCTTAATTTTTATGCTAATGGTTGTGATATCAGGAAAGCAAGGTCCATAAGACTAGTTGTTGAAGGAACAAGGAAAAAAGGTAATGTCTATCATCTAAATGAGGCTAATGGAAGGATCTTCCTATTAGCTTAGTCTAGAGAGTGTTGGTTATGGCTCAAAAGAATGGGACACATCAATTTTGATAATATGATGAATATCAGTTCCTCTCATGCGGTGAGAGATATGCCTAAGATAACCAAGCCTGCAAACACATTACATAAAGAATGTCAAATGGGAAAGCAAACAAGGACTAGTTTCAAAAGCAAGGAGTGCTCTATGTCCATGCCATTGGAGCTAATCCACACTAATATATTTGGACCTACAAGAACAAGGAGTCAACAAGGTGAAAGGTATTTTATGTTGCTTATAGATGATTATACTAGAATGACTTGGGTTACATTTTTAAGAGATAAATCAAAAGCTTTTGGTAAGTTTAAGATCTTTAAGGAAAATTTTGAGAATGAAATGGATATCAAGATCAAGTGTTTAAGGTCAAATAGAGGAAGTGAATTTACTTCATATAAGTTTGAAATTTTTTGTGAAGATCATGGAATTAGGAGACATCTATCTGCTCCTAGGAACCCTCAAAAAAATGGGGTAGTAGAAAGGAAGAATAGAATAGTGCAAGAGATGGCTAGGACAATGATGAAAGATGTTGATATGTCGGATATGTATTGGAAGGAAGTAGTTCACACTACTCTCTATTTTATTAACAAAGTGCAATTAAGGGTCAATAGCACTTAGACCCCAAGTATGAGTTATGGTATGGAATACCTCCCACTGTTAAATACTTCAAAATATTTGGCAGAAAATGTTACATTAAAAGAGATGAAGAAAACCTTGGTAAGTTTGATTCAAGGTGTGATGAATGAATCTTTCTTGGTTACTCAACCAAGTGTTGGCATGATGTTTGTCATTGATGTCAAAATTTGAAGTTTATGTTGCTCTTGTCAAAGAGTTTGTGATGTCCTAAGTTGGAGCTGATGTTGATGTCATTCATTGTTAGAAAGCCTTTGATGTCATGATTCCATCTCATGCTTGCTCTTTCAACATCAATTAAGGTGCTTGCTTATTCATGATTTATATTTGTGGTTGCCTTTTCATTAGTAATGCACAAGGTATTTGATGCCAATATTATGCAAGGTGAGTTGCTTGGTGTCACAGTGTTTGCACATTGAGTGAGTTGGTGGTGATAACAATGTAGCACAAAGGTTATTGGAATGGTATTTAGAGATATATAAGATGTTGAATTAAATGTGAGATGATGTGTTAATAGTGTTACTATTCATTCATGGAGTCTTCCTTCCACAAGAATCATTCACAAATATTACAAGGTATTATTTTTCACAAATCAAGTTTTCAATGGCAGAGTTTTTGTATAAATACATGATTGATTTGGATAGAGTTATGAGCAAAGTTGGAAGATGGTGGAAATCCCATCTTAGGTTTTTGACTATTAATAATCACCATATTTCATAACCTGACTCTCAAAAGACTATACTATATCCTTAGGGTCTTGACCTAGGTTTTAAGTCTTATAAAGACTTATTTCATCTTGCCCAAAGGAAGAATGTTGAGTATCATATAAATATTTTATCATATCGACCTAAAGAAGATCAACGGTCTATGTTTAATTGTTTGATTGGCAAGATGTAGAAGATCAAGGGTCAGTTTTTAAACTAGCAATAGATACTTGAAAAAGGTTTATTTTTTATAGGCATTTTGAAGCTCTCGCGGTGTGCGAAGTAGTTAAATTAGTTTTGTAACCAGGCCTACCATTTATGTTTAAGTATGGTTCTTTGAAGGTTTTTAGTTGTTTTGTTTTGTAGTTGTAATTGATGCTCGGGGATGGTATGAACAAAATGGCAATGTGCTTTTGATGAGAAGAGATACAAAATTAAAGATCTTTTTGCCAGTCTGATAATGGATTCAGAGTCTTCAAAGTTAGCATATTTAAATTACCTCTGTTGCGTGTTAGTTTTAATCTGAGTTACACATAAAGATTATGAAGTGTGCTTTGTCTATGTATAGTGAGGGAATGTTGATTGTTAATTCATAAAGATATATGTGTGTTTTTCTTTGTAGAACAAGGATTATTTCGTTGTTCTCTCTCTGCACAAACTTATGTGATCTGAGAGTGATTACAAGTGAATGGAGTTTGGGTTAAATGAAATGACAGTGTATGTTCTAGAAGAAAGGATGTTCATGATATTGTAGTTGTCTATGTAATAGGGGTATGGGAGTCATTATTTTGTATTGATCTTTTAATCATTCAAACAATGTGACAGTCATAATGTATGGAGAGATTCAGTGAACACTTTGTCACATATATATCAGCATGAAGGTCATTCATTGATGTAGGGTGATTGTTTATTGTTCATATCATTGTGTTTGTTGAAGGGGAGTCTTGCAGAGAGATCTTTATTCATGTATGCAAGGAGAATTACATGTTGAGTATCTGTATGTGAAGATTTTGATGAAATAGTGCTATGACTTTTTGGGAAGTGAAAAAGGCAAGTATAACAGAATTATATTCTTGTATTCAAGGGTATGTTGCTTTTATGATTAGAGCATGATGATAACCAGTAGAGTCAGTGATTTTTCATAACTATGATTTTCACATTATTTATATAATTCTTTGATAAGTGTGAATGAGTGTGGTGAAGTTTTGATAGTGCAGTGATTTGTATGGAAATAGAGTAACCCTCTAAATTTTGCTAGTATCTTCTAAAAAGATGTATGAGGCATAGTGATTTTCCAATGGGGCATGATGTTTTTCAATGAGGCATGGTGATTTACTTATGAGGCATAGTGGTTTTCCAATGAGGCATGATGTTTTCTAGTGAGGCATGGTGATTTTCTAGTGAGGCTTGTTATTTTTCTAGTGAGGCTTGTTATTTTTCTAGTGAGGCTTGTTGTATTGCTAGTGAGGCATGCAATTTGTAACCATTGAGGTTTTGGCTAGTGAGGCTTAATGAAACATATTTTCAAAGTGGTTTTTCACCTTTTTAGGTTTTTCCACTCATAAAAATTGTGTTATGTTTCCTCTTGGTGGTGTATCATATTGTACTTGATTGATCATCTTTGTTCAAGTGTTATGTTCTAATGTGTCTATCTTTGTGACTCCCTCAACATACAATATCTATAATGTTTGAAGTGTTTTCAATGGGTCTCTTTGAATAATTAGGTGAGTTAAGTTTTAAAATTTGGTTTCTCATTAGAACATTGATTCATCCCCCCCTCTTAGTGGTCCTATACTCCAACAAGTGGTATCAGAGAAAAAGATTCCCTAAATAATTTTAATCAACTTGGGTTGATCTTGGTGGTGGAGTACTATGGAAAAAAGAAAAGGACAAAAGAAAAATGTTAGTGCTAAGCAAAAAGTTGTTCAACAAGTTCCAATCAAATCAAGTGATGTGTTGTTGCAATAAACATCCCTACCAATTGACACAATATTTGATATATCTGAAAGAGAAGATGATTTTGTAGTTGAGAATGTTGATAAAGGAGACCACATTGTGAGTGAATGTGAATAGGATTATGATGAAGATGAATGTGAAATTGATCTTGAAGGTGAACTCATTTATGCCCTAGATGAGATCAAGAAACTCATAAAGGAGAACCAAAGATTAAAGTTGCAACTTCAAGAAGAAAAGGAGTCCAAATCCAAAACACTTTCAGCCCTTGAAGAAGTAGAAAAAATAATCATAGATTTGAAGGTACAAGTTGCAGAAGTTAAGAAAATAGAAGAAGAATTTATAAATCAGTTTAAGGGAAAAGAGGTTGATTGTGAAAGATATGAATTAGAGATAGTTTCTTTGAGAAATGAACTAGAAAAGGAATCTTCTAAGTTACACAAGAGTCTTCAATTTGAAAAGAGCACTAAATGCTTAAATGAGACGTTAAGCAAGCAAAAATTTCACAAGGATACTACTAGTTTAGGCTTTGAAAAGGGAAAAGTTCTAAGGTCAGAGAAAAACCAAGGAAGAAAATAGATCTAAACTATTATTTTTCTGCTCCTAAGATTGAAGACAAGAAGAATACAAAAGAAAATTCTCCCATGCAAGTCAACAAGAACAAGTTTAGAAGATCTTTTTAATCAAGACAACATCAAATGTCCAGGTTTGAAAACTCTTTTCATGGTTATTGCTATTCATGTCATGAATTTGTTCATAGAGCAATAGAATCTTGGATGCATGAAAGGAAAGGGATGGAATAAGAATTCTTATGAATGGTCAAATAGAAAAATTAATGTCACATGTTATAAATGCAATCATCTAGGTCACACTGCAATTTTTTGTAATACACAAGTCAGAAATGATGTTTTTGGATTCTCAAGAAGATATATTTTTTTTACTTGTCATGTTGGTGACAAGGTCAAATGTTATAGATGCAATAAGTTTGGACATAAAGCACAGTTATGTAGAAGTAATTTAATGGAACCATTTAATCATCACAAGAAGATAAGCACTATGAAAGTTTGGAGAAGAAAATAAGAGAAAGAGAAAGAAGAACCTAATCTTGTGCATGTTGCACAAGAGACATCCATAACTGCATGAATAATAGCATGAGTTGAGGGAGAGATTTTTATTGATGTATCATTCAAACCCCATAGACAACAACAAAGAGGTTGTGTCTCTACAGGGATGATGGTAATATGGTAACATTAAGTTTATGTAGACAGTTAAATTTGTAGAGTTCTTTTTGAGTAGAACTATTTCAGTGTTGTCTCAGTACAAAGAATAGAGTGCTTGAAATCGATATCAAAGTGGTGTTCATGGTTCATTAGATTTCATTGTTCATATGATGTAAAATGCAATGTTCAGGGTGTAAACTTGGTGCTTACTTGATGCTTCAAAGGTTCTTATTCATTGAAGTTATAGTGTTGATGCTTCATAGTATTGTTGTTCATTTCTTCTCCATCATTTAGTTCATTAATGATGTTTTTGTTACAAGAGTGGTGTTGATAAGAACATCTCAAAAGAATTTGTTTATGATCATGATACAAAGTGCAAAGATGAGTTTCATTACAAGTTTGTCTACTTCAGAATCTTGTAGAAGGTAAAGTATCATGGTGATCAATGATGTTTAGCCAATGCCACAATGGTAGATTATGGGTTTCCATAGTCATATGATGTTAGGTCAATGTTTTTTTGTCAAAATAGTGACCTTGGTTTCAAAAGATAGTTCATAAAGATCTCTAAATGTTTGTGTACAAAATAAAGGAGACAATGGAAAATACACTAAGAGAGCATAAATCTAATCAAAATAGGACAGTGATCTGCACATAGCTAGTACAAAGTTGGATCCTTATTTGGTATGACAATCTAAAGTTAAAGACTCATGGTAAGAATTAGTCATTTCGTGAAGAGCACAAAAGACTTGTGACATTATAGTTAAAGGGAGATGAAGAGATGGTCTTTGGTTTAAAGAGTCACTACCCATGATAGTTTGAAAGCATTTTACAAGTGAACAAATTCATAACAAAGGTATGGAATATAAAGTGATACTCTACAAACAATGACATGAATTACAATGCACAAGTAGTGATAGTACAGTGACTCTATTTCCAATCATAACTTACAGATCACTTCATCAAGAATTGGATCAGTGGTGATAGTGTTTTGCATGCTAATCTTATTCTTACTAGTGATAGTGTGTCATGAAAGTTCCTTCTCTTTGTCTTCTTGCATATCTTGTGATATGGAATCATGGATATGGAATATGAGGTATCTTGTTGTAGAAGGGTATGGTATCAGTAATCACATTTTTCTTGCTCAATTGCTTTATGAGAATCTTGTTGCAAGTGTTTCAAGTGTTGCATGCAAACCTTATCTTTCACCTTGCAGAGGTTGATCGTGTATTGATAATGGTATGAGGTTATAGATCTCCATTAAGTGATTCTTGCACAGTGTTTCAAATAGTCTTTCATATTCCTTGTGATATGCATTGACAATATTTTTATCCTCATGATACATGGCATTGAATGAAGGTAAAGTAAAATTTCTTTGGTAGGAATTATAGATAGTGAAGTGGCCTTAACTTTCTTGTATGCTCAGTGAAGTGGTTAACAATGAAATTCAATAAGTATGGGTGTAAAGGTTTGTTGAGTTAATATCAACACCAAAAGAGAGATCATAGTATACAGTATGCCTTGCAAGCCTTATGTGACAGTCCTCAAGGAAATTTAGAGATATACACCTACATGTGACTTCAGATGTTTAGTAAATGAATAGGTTTGTCACAGATCTAAAGGGAGATATAGTATTGTAATTTTCTTGAAGACAACATTCTGAGCAAGAAGGGAAAGTTGGATGGACAGAGGATAACAATCTTCAAAAAGGCATTAGTAATATTCATGGATAGTCCACAATGGTAAAGTAGAATAATAATAAGAACTACTTATATGATAGTCATTATGTATGGTAATATTTCTCATTGTCACCCATTATTGCACAAGGCAGTCATTCAAAAGGTCAGTCTTATGGAAATGTGAAAAGGATAGCCCATATGTAATTCAATTCATGAGAAGACAGATAGAGGTCACATAGCATGACAAAGCTCACATTTGGAAAAGGACAAGACATTTGAAAAAATTTGGAGGAATGCCACTAAATTATCACCAAGTGTAGGCTACACTTAGGAAGAAAATGGAAAATTTGTGTATAGAAGACCATTCAAATACAAAATATGTGGGAAAAGGAGAGGACAGTGGACTGAAGTGACAACAATTGGTCATTCTAAAGATAGTTCTATGACAATTGAAGAGGAATGATCATAATATTCATAGTAAAAGTTTCTAAGGTTGTGCATGAAAATGTTATGGATCTTGGACAGTGATTTCCATGTTTTCTTTCTCTATCCCTGTATGATATTAGTATACATTCAGTCTCCATGCTAAGTTTATTAATAATGATATGTGTTCAGTTCCCTTGGAGGTGTTGTGTTGCAGGGGTACCAGTGTCTTGACTCTTGACCCTATTGATAGTGATTTGTCTTTAGCTACTTTGTGAGACACTTATTGTAGGGATCTTATAATAGTGTTATGTATGACATAATATTGACAGTGGTGTGCATGGATTAGATGACAATTTCTTGCTCTTAGTCATCAAGGTTTGCACCTCTGAATCAAGGAATATGTTGCAAGTACCAATGTCATGACAGTAGTATCCATTTAATTTCCTTGAAAGAATCTTGTTGTAGGTTGGTTGCTAATATTTGGAGCTAGACTGATGCTTTCATTTATTTTGGCCTACTATGCAAATGCTCTCATGGTGACAATTTGCTCTTGCCCATTTTTAAGAGTCCTTTTGTCATTGTTGTCAAAGGGGGAGAAGATCAACTAGGTGCAGGTGCAATGATTGGTTAACATCAATGCCAAAGGGGGAGTTTGTTGGCATGACGTTTGTCATTGATGTCAAAAGTTGAAGTTCATGTTGCTCTTGTCAAAGAGTTTGTGATGTCCTAAGTTGGAGCTGATGTTGATGTCATTCATTGTTAGAAGGCCTTTGATGTCATGATGCCATATCATGCTTGCTCTTTCAACTACAGTTAAGGTACTTGCTTATTCATGTTTGCTTTGTCATTAGTAATGCACAAGGTATTTGATGCCAATGTTATGCAAGGTGGGTTTCTTGGTGTCACAATGTTTGCACATTGAGTGAGTTGGTGGTGATAGTAGTGTAGCACAAAGGTTATTGGAATGGTATTCATAGGTATATAAGATGGTGAATTGAATGTGAGATGGTGTGTTAATAGTGTTACTATTCATTCATGGAGTTTTCCTTCCACAAGAATCATTCACAAATATTACAAGGTATTATTTTTCACAAATCAAGTTTTCAGTGGCAGAGTTTTTGTATAAATACATGATTGATTTGGATAGAGTTATGAGAAGAGTTGGAAGATGGTGGTAATACCATCTTAGGTTTTTGACTATTGATAATCACTATATTTCATAACCTAACTCTCAAAAGACTATACTATATCCTAAGGGTCTTGACCTAGCGTTTAAGTCTTATAAAGACTTATTTCATCTTGCCCAAAGGAAGAATGTTGAGTAATCATATAAAGACTTATATCATATCGACCTAAAGAAGATCAACAATCTATGTTTAATTGTTTGATTAGTAGAAGGTAGAAGATCAAGGGTCAGTTTTTAAACTAACAACAGATACTTGATAAAGGTTTATTTTTTACAAGAATTCTGAAGCTCTCATGGTGTGTGAAGTTTTGGAAATAGGATGCCATTTAATTGCAAATCCTAAACATTAATTATTTCATGTATCTCCTAAATTCTTGGAATGTGTTCAACAACACTAAGATTAGGATGAGATTAATTATTTGGATGAAATAAATCATGAAATTGACATTTGTAGTTATTCCTAAATAATAGGAGCATGTGGGTGCACACATGGTAAGGTGAAACTCACCTTGTGTTCAGTTAACTATACGGAGTAATAGTTAACACTTATGAATGCATCTAAAGATCCTAGGAGTTAGGGTTTGATGTTTGCATGCATGAAGTTCAGTTCAGATGAGTTCAATTCAATTCAGTTTAGTTTAGTTTAATTCAGTTCAGTTCAATTCAATTCAGTTCAGTTCAGTTCAGTTCAGTTCAGTTTAGTTATGGTTCAATTATCTTTAGTTGCATGCAAGTGCATTTTGCATGCATGTTGGTTATTCTGAGTTGCATGTAGTTAGCTTTAGTTAACTTTGAATGCATGGCTAATAACATTGAGTTGTATGACAGATAACAAGGACTACCTCCAATTAATAGGGGATGACCATTCTTGCATGAATGGTGTTGAGTAAATGTTTCAATTAACTATAAATCACTTGGAGCCAACGTGGGCGCCCAAGATGATTTATTGGATTTACCTCTCATGCTTGATAAGATATTTTGGAAGGCTCAATTAAGTAGGATTACTTAAGGGCGCCAACTTTGAGGAAGAGCTTTGGAATTATCACCGAAGTAAAAGAGAAGTTGTAGCTTCAGTTTGGGACGCCCAAATGCATGAAGCACATGTTGTAATCTTTAGTCTTCACTGAATAACTCAACTTGAAGGAATATGGCGTACCTTTTCAAAGGCTTGAGTTTGTGCATTGTAATTATCACCATTTGGAGATTACAAGGTTGCATATTGTCTCTATATCTCATTCAAGTTGAATAGAGTTTTCATAATTGTTATTTGCAGGTGTGAAGAAGATTGGTAAAGATAGAAGAAGCATTCTCAAGCAAGAATTGGAGCTATTTAATTCAAAGATTGAATAATAGAATAATTCTTGGTGGAGTTTTTTCCCGAAAGGGTTTCTCCACGGTATATCTTGTGCGATCTTTCTAATATCCTGTCTAGTTCTTCTATCAAATTCTCTCTACATTCTACAATAGTAAAATGAATTAATCAAGATAATCACCCACAAAGAATATATGTAACAAAAAAAAAAGCTTACTTAGATCAGCAATATTAAAATTTTACAGAGTATTAAGCTAAGAAAACACCTCATTTTTCAACATGAAGCAGCTCACTTAGTTTTGTAACTGCCTACCATTTATGTTTGACTATGGTTCTTTGAAGGCTTTTGGTTGTTTTGTTATGTAGTTGTAATTGATGCTCAAAGATGGTATGAACAAAATGGAAACATTCTTTTGATGGGAAGAGATATAATATTAAAGATCTTTTTGCCAGTCTGATAAGGGATTCATATTCTTGAAATTCAATATATTTAAATTACCTCTATTGCTTGTTAGTTTTAATCTGAGTTACACATAAATCTTATGAAGTGTGATTTGTCTATGTATAGTGAGGTAATGTTGAGTGTTAATTAATCAAGATCCATGTGTGTTTTTCTCTGTAGAACAAGGATTATTTCATTTTTCTCTCTTTGCACAAACTTATGTGATCTGAGAGTGATTACAAGTTAATGGAGTTTGGGTCAAATGAAATGACAGTGTGTATGTTCTCGAAGAAAGGATGTTCATGACATTGTAGTTCTCTATGTAATAGGGGTATGGGAGTCACTATTTTGTATTGATCTTTTAATCATTTGAACAATGTGGCAGTCATAATGTATGTAGAGATTTAGTGAACATTTTGTCACATATATATCAGTATGAAGGTCATTCTTGGATGCAGACTGATTGTTTATTGTTCATATCATTATGATTGTTGACGAGGAGTCTTGCAAAGATATCTTTATTGATGCATGCAAGGATAATTACATGTTGAGTATTTGTATGTGAAGATTTTGTTGAAGCAATGCTATGGTATTTTGGGATGTGAAAAAGACAGGCATAACAAAATTCTATTCTTGCATTCAAGGGTATGTTGCTTTTATGATCAAAGCATGATGATAGCCAGTGGAGTCCATGATTTTTCATAACTGTGATTTTTTAGATTATTTATATAATGCTTTGGTAAGTGTGAATGAGTGTGGTGAAGTTTTGAGAGTGTTGTGGTTTGTATGGAAACAGAGTAACCCTCTAAATTTTGCTAGTATCTTTTGAAAAGATGTATGTTTTCCAATGAGTCATAGTGATTTTCCAGTGGGGCATGATGTTTTCCAGTGAGGCATGGTGATTTACTAGTGAGGCATAGTTGTTTTTTCAATGAGGCATGCAATTTGTAACCAATGAGGTTTTGGCCAGTGAGTGTAGGGAAATCTTGGTCATCTCAAAACGAACATCTAAGATCAGTAGTTCCTTTAGTTACTTTCAAAACCACTAATTTACTTCAAAGACACGTACTACTAAGCCACAAGGCGGAAACAAGAATAGTTGATTTCCCACATTAACCCTCCTGAGAAAATCTCTTGCAAATATAACCATTTTCAACAACATGCACCAAACAGATTCAATTTGCAGAATCAACCAATATGAAAGAAAAAAAGATATGGACACACAAATTTACGTGGGGAAAACCCTTTCAAGTAAAAAAACCTCACACTCCAAAACAATCAAGCCATTGCATTATTCAACAACAAATAGAGTTACAATACAATTTCAGGCTCATAGCCTTTACAGGAGTTTTCATCTCATTCCATCCAAAGAATATAGACAACATAACCGCTCATAATCCTCACACTGTTACAATACTCTCATACAACATACAGTGCAAATACTTCTCCTTCCTTCTCTCTACATTTTTCCTTCTTCCCTCATGGCACTCTCTCAACATTAAACATTAATGCAACACTCATTTTATCCAATGGTTCCAGGCTGACCAGGAACACCAACCAATTCCCAATTGTCTATCCAACCGTCAACAGGTTCCAACCAATCATTATTTTCCACCTCAACATCCATCAGGTCCCACCGAGACATTCTACACAGGTCACTGAGTCAACCATCATCATGTCGAGGAGACATGTCCCAATGTCCCGATGACAAAGCAATGTCCCTTCGATCAAACCTTATCAACTTGTCTCGTAAGATCACTAAGTCAAAGGTTTCCAAAACTATAAAACCCATGACCAGAGGTTCCAAACTTCCATGATCTTGCAATATTTCCACAACTATCGGTCTATCAAAGAGAAACTCACAAAGATTCCACCTATACTAGCATCTCCTACCAACAAACCACTCCATTGTTCCATTGGTGGGACAAGCTTTAGTGTCCCGCCAAAGACACAACTTCCCACTGATGAGGATCCAATGCTATGTATCAGACTGCTGATGTGATAGCTCATAGACTCCCACCGATGCTGTCATCTCCCACCAACAAGTCTTTACCGCCATACAATTCACTACTCCATCGGACCATTGGGGGGACTTAATATAGAGTCCGACCGATGACACGAAGTCCTACTAGCAAGTGACCAAGGCAAGACATTAGGCTATCATAAAGACTTCTTGAAGACTCTCGCCGACATGACTAACTCCCACCAATAGAAACATAATGCCAGAGGAAACTATTAGCGCCAAACCTTGGAGGTCATCAGAGCATCGGGGGAACTAAGAACAAGGTCCCGCCAATAAGAGTTCTTCCTACCGCCAATACAACACCCTCCATCAGGATTTTGATCAGACTAGTGACTCTGTCCCGACGATATTCAACTGTTTGTTCAACAATGTAGAGGCCTAAACATTAGTACGTTTGAGACACCATTTCTCAATAGTGAGGCTTAATGAAACATATTTTTAAAGTGGTTTTTCACCCTTTTAGGGTTTTCCACTCATAAAACTTGTGTTATGTTTCCTCTTGGTGGTGTGTCATATTGTGCTTGATTGATCATCTTTGTTCAAGTGTTATGTTCTAATTTGCATATCTTTGTGACTCACTCAACATACAATATCTATAATGTTTGAAGTGTTTTCAATGGGTCTCTTTGAATAATCAAGTGAGTTAGGTTTTGAAATTTGGTATCTCATTAGACCACTGATTCACCCCCTCTCAATGGTCATGTACTCCAACACCAAGAGAAAGGTTTACATATGCTACAATAAGAGATTGGGAAGGATGATTGAAAGCACAAATGTTAAAGTTGATGAAAACTTGTGTCATATCTCACAAGAACCTGAGGTTTTTGGATTTGATATACCTCCTAGATTAAAGAAGAAGAAGAAGAAGAATAAGTAGAAGAGAAAGAGGAGAAAGAACTGAAACCAATGAAGAATCTAAAAACTCCAACAAATTATGTCCAAAAGAATCATTTTGTGGATCAAATCATTGGATATAAGGATGAAGGTGTGTTGACCAAGAGAAAGTTTTCAAGATAAAATGAGTAAGTAAATTTGTGTTTGTTATTAAAAGTAGAGCCCAAGAACTTTGATGATGCTAGAAAAGATGATGGTTGGATAAAGACAATATAAGAAGAACTAGATCAGATAGAGAAGAATCAAACATAAGAATTAGTTCCCAGACCTGCTGATAATAATGTGATTGGAACTAAGTGGGTGTTCTAGAATAAGTTGAATGAAGATGGTGAAGATGTGAGAAATAAGGCTAGATTGGTTTACAAGGGTTATTCACAAGTTGAGGGTATTGATTTTGAAGATACTTTTTCTTCGGTGGCTAAAATGGAAGCAATAAGGATATTTCTTGCTATTGTTGCTCATAAGAACTGTTGCTCAATTTTCACCTACGGGCTCAATCAGGCAGGATTAATTGTGTATCAGATGTTCATAAGGGCCAATTGATAACATTGGTATCAAGGGTTAGGTCATGTGTCTGATGACATTTCACAAGGAGCTCATTCAAAGAGTCTACCTTAATCATTTTGGCACAAAAATCACCAAAGAAAGAAGTCGGCAAGACCCTCTTGTTGTCTTGTCGACTAGCAGTGCGTCCTATGTGGTTGAATAAACTAGTCGCAAGGACTTTTGGGTCGCCAGGATTCTTCATGTATCTCTCCGCTTGTAAAGGGTCATGCCGACAGTTGTTCATCGGGGAGCTCTTGGCATAAGGTCTTGTCGCCCGTTGAGAGGTCTTCCCAACCGGCGAGAGTTACACCGACAGTTATTCACCAAGTTGGCGCCAGGGTGGAGATTTTTTTCTTTCGGCAGCAGGTCTTAGCGATCAAAAAGAGTCTCACCGAAGGGGGTTTTTCCATTGGCATAATATTTTGCCTTTGGTAAGAAGTCCCAGTGACTAGCAGGGGGTCTCGGCGAAAAGAGATGTCAGCGGGGAGACAAGAGGGAGCCCGGTGAGAGGTCTCGCCGACCATTGGTGATTTCCCCGAAATGAAAAAGAGTTTACCGAAGAAATAGGAGATCAAGGAGATGTCTTGGCGACGGAAGGGGAATCTCACCAAAAGATGGAACCCTCAGCGAAGGATTTTTCCTTCGACAGAAGGTCTCCCTGACCAAAGGAGGTCTCCCTGATATGAAATGAGCTCACCCGAAGATTTTGAGCTCGGCATGAGGTCCCGGCAACTAACGAAGGTCTCGCTGAAATGTTTGAGCTCGGGGACAGTCTTTTGTGTTCGGCATGAGGTCTTGCCAACAGATGAAAGTCATGCCGAAAGTTGTTCACAAGGCTGTCGGTGGGGGAGGAAAAATATTGCTTTTGGCAGGAGGTCTTGGTGAAAGAAGATGATTGTCTCGGGATGATGTCCAACCGTCAAGTGGAGGTCACGACGAAAGGAATGGAGATCAACGTAAGGTCTCGTTGACCAAGCAAGGTTTCCCCGACTGAAATGAGCCCTCATTGTGACATGGTGGCTCGAGCTCACCAAATGATTTAGGGCTCACCAACATGTCTTGCTGACAAGGCAAAGTCTTACCGAATAAGGTATGAGCCCAGAGAGTTTTTGCATTCAGCAGGAGGTCTCAGCGAAGGAAGTTTGTCTCCCCGAAATGAAATGAGATCACCAAAAGATAATGGGTTCGGGAAGAAGTCCCGCCGATAGAAAGGGGGTCACAACCAAGTCTGGCCGAAACAGAAGGAGCTCAGAGAGAAATACTTGTATCCACCAAGAGGTTTGGCCAAAGCGCGGAGGTTTCGCCGAATGGGTTTCCCCTTCGGTATGATGTCTCAGCTAAAGGGAGCTGATCTCGCCGACATGGAATGGTGGTCCCCACAGGGGAGTCTCAGTGGAAAATTTGAATTCGGCGAAAGGTCCCGCCGACCAAAAAGGGGTCTCGGCGAAAGAAAGGAAGTCTCCCTGACCATGAAATGGGCTCGCCGATAGTATATTGCCTTCGACATGAGCTCTCACCGACACACGATGTCCTACCAACGGAGGAGCACAGCGATATAACTCACAAAGAGTGGTATGACCTCCTGCCGACTGAAGGAGCTCTTGCCGAATGAAGATGACTAAGTGATAGAAAGGGTATCGGTGTGACTCAATGAAGCTCGCTATGACTTTTGACCGATGTCGATTGTCTTGCCGATGGGTTTTGGTGGTATCAATATGACTTATGCGGCTCGCTAGGAGGTCTCACCGACTATCACATGTTTTGACGATGGTTGCAGGAGGGTATAATCGCATCGGGGAGACATAATTAGTGTCTCACCGACATGTGATTCTGTAGGAAGAGCTTTTGATCGCTTGAAGAATCTACGTGGAGTGTGCCCAGAGAATCGAAGGGAGCTATAGGCGAACCATGGCAGTTTGACTAGTTAGAGAAAGATCAACAGAATGTGAGCCGACATGGACCTGCTCTGAAGTTAGAAGCATTCGAGGCATCTCAACCAGGGAGGTTCGAATATGGACACGTAGGCCAGAAGTAAATGTATTTGGTAGCTGCAAAAAGATCTCAGGGAGATTTATCTCGAAGGGAGATATTTTTGTAAGCCCTAAGGGGCCGACACTCTTTTGTATATAGGGAATTTTTTGCCTTTTTGATATAGTTCGGACTTGGTACTTTTTTGCTTCTGTAACTTGTAGAGTTCTTTGTAGAAGAGAGGCTATGTTTTGTAGCTCATGATAGACATGTATATCAGTGTTCACCATTGAAATCAATGAGTATAAGTACTTTACCTTTTCAATCTCTCTATTAAATCATGTGCATTCGTATAATTGATGAAACTACTTGTGAAACTGTATGATTCCTTGTAGTTATGTCTTATCTCAACACCTTTTTGTAGAGCAATATGTATTTTTGTAGGTTCTGAGATGTGTTCAAAAATCTTGATTCTATAAAAGAAACCATATGTTTAGTGGTTAAGGTTGGTTGTTGGTGGTTTTGGCTTGGTCGTCATTGTATTGAGTTTTCTCTCGGGTCAAAGGCATTGACTATTTTGAGACTTTTTCCCTTGTTTTCAAGATGAATTCTATTCACCTTGTACTTTCCCTTGTAGCTTCATAGGGATGGTCAATATTTTGAATGGATGTGAAGGGTTCCTTCCTTCATGGTGATCTTCATGAGGAGATTTATATGGAGAAGCCACATGGTTTTACTGTGAACTCTTTGCTTGTTTGCAAACTTCATTTTTCACTATATGGTCTCAAACAAGCCCCTCGGGCTTGGTATGAGAAGATGGACACTTTTCTACTTTCTTTTGGCTTCACATGATGTCATTTTATCCCATAGTGTACATTCAGAGACATGAGGGTGATCTTTTGATCCTTATGCTATATGTGGATGATTTGATCCTTACAAGTGGTTCATCCTCCATGATCCATAATGTTCAACGAGATTTGATGGAGTAGTTTGAGATGATATATCTCAACCTTCTGCACTGATTTCTTGGTTTATAGGTTATTCAATCTTCAGATGAGATTTCCATATTTCAGCAAAAGTTTGTTCTTGACATGCTTCAAATATTTAGCATGCTTGATTACAAGCCTTCCCCCACACCATTCCAGTCATGTGTTGTATTGTCTTCCACTTGTACTACTCCTTCAATAAATTCTACATTATACAGGTAGTTGGTTGGCAATATTTTGTACTTGACACATTCACATCTTGATCTTTCATTTATGGTTGGTCTTGTCTCTCGATTCTCACATGATCCACATGAGAGTCATTGGTAAGCGTATAAATGAATTTTGAGATATATTCAAGGCACCTCACATTATGGTATTCACTATACATCAAGATATCCTTGAATAATTGGCTTCACTAACTCCAATTGGGCTAGTGATGTTAATGATAGGAAGTCCACTTCTAGGTTTATTTTTTGCCTTGGTTCTAGCCCCATTACATGGTCTTTCAAGAAGAGATCTACCACTTCTAGGATGAGTATCGTGCAATTTTTTGGCCAACCAGGAGGTTTTGTGGCTTCGTCAATCATTGACTAAGTTCGGTTTTCCTCCTAATAGTCCCACAATTCTTTGGTATGACAATTAGAGTGCCATTCACATTTCTCACAATCCAATGGAGCATCAACTTTCTAAGCACATAGATATCCACATGCACTTCATATGACAGTTGATTCAAGATGATTTTCTCACATTGGAGTATATGCCTAAAGAGGGGTAGGTTGAAAACATCTTCACGAAACCTTTAGCATTGCCTTATTACCTCTAATTGTGATCAATGCTTGGGGTGAAGGAATTTTTCCTTGGGGGATCTTCATGAGGCCTCCTTCCTTCATGTTTTATACATGCTTTCATCTCTCTTTAGGAGAGGATTTTTTTCCCATTAGATTTTCTCCTTTTCTCTAGTTATGAGTGATTTATTTGATTGTATTGGGTACCTCATCAGGCTTAGTTGTCAGGACCCATTCATTCTTTCTTTGATTCTTATGCATTGGTTTTAGAGTTTTTAGCTACTCCCTAAGTTACACTTAAGGGGGGTTGTTAGAGTAATCATTCATTAGATAATAATTAATTAATCATTAATGAATTATTATTCTACTTTATTTATTCTCATGTACTTAAGCTAAACTTAGGAGTGCTTTTTTTTGTTAATTAAAGAGCTATTATTAGATCATTTTGTCTCATCACACAAGATGATGACACTTGTCATGATCTAATCCCTTTATCATTTAGGGTTTCTCTTATAAAGCAATAACTCTCTTTGTATTATTCATTTTGTAAGTATTTTCTTATTGAGGAATAGCAAATCTTTATTTTGCAGAGCTCTTGTGTGGAAAGTGTTGTTCGTTGCTTGATCCTTTGTCTCGTGTTATTCACAAATCTAACAGTTTCCAAGGTAATACACTCATTTCCAAGGGATCATATTTCATGAAGTAGCATCCATATAATTTTTTGGGTGTAAATAAATATTTTTATGGGTGTCTAAATAAATATGCTTTCATGTTGGTTGCATTATTTTACTTTGACATACATTCTCATGGTATCTTGTATACAAATCAAAGTGGAGAAAAAATGTAATGTGGAAATTCTACACCCTCCACTTTTCCCCTTCATTTTGGACCCATTTTGGCTAAGTTATCTCTTAAGTGATGAAAAAGGTATAAATGATGTTTTTTGTTAATATTTAACATATGATATAAACCTCATTTATTTCCACTTGCACACATTCATAAGAATTGGTCCTAATCCTTAATTTCATCCCTTTCACACCTTATATTAGATTCACATTTATGCAAATGACATGGTGCATAGACACACCTATGGACATAACTATTGATATTTTAGCATTTAAATTCAAATTTTGGGTTTACCTTTACCTTTCTAACTTGACCGTTGTATGCCAACTTGACACTTAAAATGTTTTTTGTGACCCTTGGAGTTGTATTTAAAGGGGTAAATATAGTTCATTTAAAGAACATTTAACACCTAGAAAATAATTCAATAAGAGCATTCAATACATATTTATTAGCATTGAACCTAGAGCACTTTACAATATATTTGCTTTCATTTTTATCTAGGTCATTTGTTACATGTTTACCTACCATCTGCAATCCTTCCCTAAGTCATTGACTCAATATCCTTGTGGGGTTTGACACAAGGGAGTAATTATCTGTGTTATGTGTGAACTCCCAATAACACAAATGAGTTTTTATGCATGAATAGATACATAAGTTCATGAAAAATTAAGCACACACATTGAGGGGTTTATAGAGATAATATTCATGCATTGTGATTAGATCAACACTTGCATAGGTTAAATTATAGGTGTGTGGTCAATCATATAGTTGTAAAATTGATTGGTAGATTCTAAAGAATTCATTTAAGCATCACCAAATTCATGTAGTTTTACAAATCATCCATAAAAACATCTCATAGAATATCTATATCAAATTTCCAAGTACCATTATTTATAGTATATAGTTTTCCTAAACATTTAATTCATTACATTAATTACAACCTAGATATTTAATCTAAATAAAATTCTAAACATTAAGATAGATTATGAATGCATACATGATTTATTTCTATATTCCTTAAACAACATTTATTGAGAAAATAAATCATGTAGAATATAAAAAAATAGCTCACTTCTTCACATTTTGTTAAATAATTTATTGTTAATCTAATTCAAGACCTACAAGCCAATAATTTAAAATTAAAATACTCTATGCAAGACATACCTCATAGTTATATGCTTGCCTTACATGTCCTTTTTTTAGGCTTGGATTTGCACATTTCTAGCCTTCTTGGTACTTTTAAATTATTTGCATTGGTTCATATTTTTTACATATTCATAACATCCCTAGAAACTTTTGCAAACTTCAATATTATCATGTTGATTGCTTGAAAATCCTTTACCTTCATTGGCCTCTTAGTTCTATGGTCATTTTAGTAACTCTTAATCTCCTAAGGTCCTATAATTATTCTCTTATCACTAATTTGCTTTGTAAGAACAATTATTTCCTTTTTATTAACTATTATTAGCACCTCACATGTTGTCCTACTTTTCTAGTAGCATTGCTTCACACCTTGGGCTCATAGCTCACCTTACTTGACTATATCTAGCTTGTTTTAAGTGTGTTGGATTACTTTTTATGTTATTAGATCACTAAAACCACTTGACTTCTAACTTTCCACTTTTGGTAACCTATAAAAAACCCACTTCAAGACTATATTGCATCTTGTCCTAGATTCCTATCTACACATTATCACTTTGAAACAATTAGCAGAAATATTTTTGAACCAATGCTTATAACAATCTAATTCATAATATACCCTAAATATCTTTATTGGCATATTTCTAAGTATCAAAATAACATGTCAATTTTTGTTTCAATTTTATTGTGCACTGATTATTTAGGTTCACACTAAAATTTGAATTGTGAATGAATTTAGATGTTAGAGAACATTTTGAACACTTTAGTTAAATTTTTTTTATCAATTTACATTACTATTTACACATTACTAGAAAAGGGGAAAAATTATGATCTAGCTAAATGATTTTTCACAAATTTCACATTAAAATTTAGACTAGTTTGCTATCGTAAATTATAATAAATTAAATTTTCAATCCTAAAAATACTTTAAAGGAAAGATTCTTAATCAACTAGAATGAAGAATAAACTAATAAAGTGCTATTTATTAAAACATAAAATAATAATTGACAAAAAAAGATCACATGAAACAAGAATTAAGCACCTTGAGGAGAAAGGCTAATGAAGGGGCTAAAATGAGCCTAAGCATGGACTAAGGGATTGGACACTGAAGTGGACACAAAATATTAGTAATCTTCCTACACTACATGTATCAACAACAAAGGACTTTGTACGAGCTACACAAATCCCTCTAATCATGCATGGGGTGGTATTCTCTATTTTATCAAAGAAGACAAATATTTTGTAGCTAAGTATGCTAGTGAATTGTTTACTGGAGGAACCAAAAAATGGAGTTCATTAGATAAAGAAATATATGAAGTGAAAAAAATTCCTAGAAAAGTTCTCTAAAACTCATGCACCAAAAGCATTTCATTATAAAAATTGATTGTACTAGACTCTTAACATTCAAAGATAAGGATCATTGTCACAAGGATGGAAGAGGTAAGTATGTGCAATGACAAGATTATTTTAATCAGTTTAATTATACTTCTCAACATATTCTATGAAAAGAAAATATTATAGAAAATTGGTTAAGCAAATACTTTCTAATAACAACCATACAAGCTCCTAGACCTCTAAATCCTCCTCCTACAGGCTTTAATTGTTTCCAAACAATATGGTATTTTAAGAGTATGCAATTTTTGACATTAAATTTTGTAGACACCTAAAAATGACCTAGGCCTGCAAGCTTCATTTTTACCACTTTCGTCCTAGCATAATTATGACATTTAATTATGTCCTTGGTCTACATTCGACTATTCATTAAATAATTAATAATTATTTAACTAATTCATGTCATTTTATTCTTCATGATTATTAAATAAATAAATTTTATTTATTTATTAAATACGTCATTAATTGTCTAAGTCTTCCTCTAATTAAATAAATTTCTAAATTTGTTTAATTATCTTTATTCATTAATTCTTCCCAATTTTTAAATAAATGAATTTCATTTATTTATGTCACTAATCCTCACAATTAAATAAATTCATTAATTTATTTAATCATTAATCTTATCTTCTAAATTAAATAATTATCTTTAATTATTTAATTGACAAAATTAATATTCATCTCATTTTAAATAAATAAAATTATTTAAAATGTCATCACAATCTTAACTAACAGTCCATTTTGGTAAATAATCTAAAAAAAGATTATTTATTATTTCACAAAATTCATATTTTGAGTTGATTGGTAGCTTTCTTCCAAAAATCAAATAAAGCAAGCAGGTTCTTGATTTTATAAATTTGCTTTTCAGTCCATCTTTTATGAATCTCACAAAGCAGGCTATCTTTATCTTCTCAATTTTGAAAATCTTTATTTTCAAAATTAATTATCTCCTCTTTTCTCCACCACTAAATCAATTTTCTCAAATAACATCTTGACCACTCACTTAAGGATTTTGCCCTAATCCTAATTAGGGATTATCAAATGAAATCTCGTCCTTTGATTTTAGGTTTCTGTCAAGAGTCGATCTCATCCGTCCATTCAAAATTGTGTTTTCTATAAAATAACAATTTTATTCAAAATTTGGGACCACTTCATTAATATAGGCATTATAGTCATTTAGCATTCATAGTTATTATTTTCATTTATCATATTGTCATAGGCATAGGAATTTAAGATTCAAATCCTTCAAAGCTTGTTTAGGACAATGGCATAGTCAAGATTGTTCACACACTCGATCTGAGGGCAACACAAATCAACATGTTAGAAGGTGTAATGGAGATCAGCCATGGAGATTAAAGACACTGGGTGAGATTGTTCTATTTTCTATGTTTTCATTTATTTTCCTTTACACGTCATTACTTCTTTGGGTTTTATTATTGTGCTTTCAATTTATTGAATCTAATCCCTAAAAATATACCCTTAGTTACATTATGACCCTTAGTTATTATTGTGCTTTCATTACTTCTTTGGGTTTTATTATTGTGCTTTCATTACTTCTTTGGGTTTTATTATTGTGCTTTCAATTTATTGAATCTAATCCCTAAAAATATACCCTTAGTTATTTTCTTTGTCACAACGCAACAAGCTACATTATGACAAAGAGGGGCAAAATGTAGACACCTAAAAATGACCTAGGCCTGCAAGCTTCATTTTTACCACTTTCGTCCTAGCATAATTATGACATTTAATTATGTCCTTGGTCTACATTCGACTATTCATTAAATAATTCATAATTATTTAACTAATTCATGTCATTTTATTCTTCATGATTATTAAATAAATAAAGTTTATTTATTTATTAAATGCATCATTAATTGTCTAAGTCTTCCTCTAATTAAATAAATTTCTAAATTTGTTTAATTATCTTTATTCATTAATTCTTCCCGATTTTTAAATAAATGAATTTCATTTATTTATGTCACTAATCCTCACAATTAAATAAATTCATTAATTTATTTAATCATTAATCTTATCTTCTAAATTAAATAATTATCTTTAATTATTTAATTGACAAAATTAATATTCATCTCATTTTAAATAAATGAAATTATTTAAAATGTCATCACAATCTTAACTGACAGTCCATTTTGGTAAATAATCGAAAAAAGATTATTTATTATTTCACAAAATTCATATTTTGAGTTGATTGGTAGCTTTCTTCCAAAAATCAAATAAAGTAAGCAGGTTCTTGATTTTATCAAATTTGTTTTTCAGTCCATCTTTTATGAATCTCACAAAGTAGGCTATCTTTATCTTCTCAATTTTGAAAATATTTATTTTCAAAATTAATTATCTCCTCTTTTCTCCACCACTGATTCGATTTTCTCAAATAACATCTTGACCACTCACTTAAGGATTTTTCCCTAACCCTAATTAGGGATTATCAAATGAAATCTCATCCTTTGATTTTAGGTTTCTATCAAGAGTCAATCTCGTCCGTCCATTCAAAATTGTGTTTTCTATAAAATGACAATTTTGTTCAGAATTTGGGACCACTTCATTAATATAGGCATTATAGTCATTTAGCATTCATAGTTATTATTTTCATTTATCATATTCTCATACGCATAGGAATTTAAGATTCAAATCCTTCAAAGCTTGTTTAGGACAATGGCATAGTCAAGATTGCTCACACACTCGATCTGAGGGCAACACAAATCAACATGTTAAAAGGCGTAATGGAGATCAGCCATGGAGATTGAAGACACTGGGTGAGATTGTTCTATTTTTTGTGTTTTCATTTATTTTCCTTTGCACTTCATTACTTCTTTGGGTTTTATTATTGTGCTTTCAATTTATTGAATCTAATCCCTAAAAATATACCCTTAGTTACATTGGTGAACCTGATGTGAACACGACTCTGTTATTTGCTATTATTTCCGTATGGTTTTTGGGTGTTTTCTGTCATTTTTGCAGGTACAGGTACGGAGTGACGTAGTCATTTTTTAAAACAATCATGACGCATCTGATGCATTGCGACGCATTAGAGGCCCAAAACGCTGCAATCGCTCTATCGAGCCACAATCGCATCCTAGAAAGCCACATTTGAGATCCCAAGCCGCATTCGATACATAGAGTGACGCATTCGTTCGGTCGCGACGCATTCACTCGATCAAGACGCATTCACCTGGTAATGTTTTCTTCTCATGTGCATTTAGGTTTTTGAGATTTTTCTGTTCTTTCTTTTTTTTAGCACCATGGTTTTTCTACATTATGCTTAGTAGAGGTTGTCGTGTTGTTAATCGTGTTTCACAGCGTGTGGCAGTTACGTTTTGTGGGTCCAAGACTGGTGGATGAAACTGCTAACTTGTGGTTTTGCAGCTCCGTTAATCAAAGACTCATTTCTCAAACAACATGTTTGCTATTTCTAGTGTAGAAAACACTTCATTTGGTGCTTTAAAATGGATGTGTATTTGATTATGTCTGATTGTGCTTGAAGGTGGTAGGTGATTATGCTCTCACCTTATGAATATTAGGTGATCAGAAAACCAGACCCATCTTATTTTTGTGTCACCCTCATGATTTAGTAATCGAAGTATCCTCTCCCCTTGCGCTTTCGAGCGATACTGGGTGTAAGAGAAATGGTTACTGACTCTAGAACTTGGGCCTGTTCTGGTGGGAAAAAGTACTCACCCCAGGATGACTCAGACCGGTAGCACCCTGACACCGAGGGACTTCCAGCTGGTATATAAAAGTGGATTCTTGGGGAAAACCCAAGAATCATGAGTGTGGTTCCGACGAGATGGATCTAAAAGGGGACTCTCACCACATGGATCATGCCCCATGAATGGAATGCCCGTATTAAACACCTCTTGTCTTAGTGTCCAACCGTTCTATTGGCCGTTGCTTGATATAGTGCAGGGTATAGTATCATGCCCAAAGACACTCACTACTGATCCCCTTGAGTAAAGATAGCAATTCTTGGGATGTCATTACCCAAAGAATCTAAATTTGGTGTGCTCGAATGACGTTAATGAGCCGTGGAGGGGAGCCAATGCCACCAAAATTCTAAGCTATCCGCTCTCGAGAAGGAAAGGTGTTTATCACCAATCCGGGGTATATCGGTGGGCTATATCAAGTATACAAACCCTTGGCCTATTGGCCCTTTAGGATTGTACCTGTCTTATGTGCGATTGCTTACATTCAAAACATTGTGCTTGTCAAGTGCTTTCTGGATTCATCAAATTTATAGTTCTAAACAAAACATTCAACACCAAACAAATCAAACTTGCCATCAAAATGACAAGAAAACTCAATTTCCACAAACTGTGTCACATTTGTTGAACTGCAATCGATTTTCTAAGACGCAATTGCTCTGTTAAACCACATTTTCCATTTAAAACGCTACATCTGTACACGTCGTGACGCATTTGAACATTACAGAACTGCATATGCAAAACTGAGTCGCATTTGACATTCCAAAAGCCACAATCGCAAAAACCAATCGCATTCGACAAACTGTCGCAGCTTCAAACGATGCATTCGCCTATCACGAGTGAAACCTTGAAACAGATCCAAATCTAAGTCCACACTTTGTCAATATTTTGTCAAACACTGTTTCCAAAGGAATCCTGTTAGAAACCAATTTTGAAATTGCTCAAAAAATTTGTCCATTAGTTTGCATTTTCTTCACCATAGGTTTCACCATTCATTATTTTTAGGTGCATACATTTGACATTAGTTTGTCCCTAGGCTTCAAATCATTGCATACTTTGGATTAGATAAATCTCAGTACCAATTTACAAATGTCATTATTTTTGAAACTAGGTTATCTTGGACTTCACCATCATTATCTTTTTTAGTCATTGTCCCTTTTTGTGATATTTTTTCCAACTCAAAAGTCTAGTTAGGAAAACTCACTAGTCATATTGGCCTTGTCATCTTATTATTTTCAGCAAAGTCCTTTAGTAACCAAAATCAAAAACAAAGAGTCAGTTTAGAATTGCTTAGATATCCTTGTCTTAAATTGCATTATAGGTTTAGACATTACATATTTTATTCCCAAAAATCCAAAAACATTACACATTCTAGTCGTCATTTTGAACTTAGACCTCACATAGTGTCATCCTTCCACTTAGTTGTCATCTCCATTTTGAGTAATATCATTTTATGGTGGAGACTAGACTCCAAAAACAAAAGAGACAAATAGAAAACTTTCGACAAGACCCCACGTCCATTGTCAACAATCCCACATACGATCCAAACTGGACTTTTGACTATCCATTTGCCAACACAAAGGACCAACCTCTCACAACAACACCCCCCTCATCAAACAGTCCATTTGAACTATTCTTGCGTAAAGATGAATATGGTCAAATACTTGAGGAAAACCTAGAGGTGGTGGCACAAGATCCAGAGGCCTCTCAATTCGTCGAACAAATGGTCCTATATGACAGAGATAGATACTTGGCCATACTCTTAAGTCAAGGAGCCAAATTACCTAAAGGATTCAACATCGACACGTTGAGATCAACATCCCCAGACCCTAAGATCAATAACACACATAACTTGTCAAACAGTGATCAACTTTCCAACACTACGAACAACACTTTCTTTGACACTACAATGACAGTACATGCTACTCCCAACATCTCAAACACCTCCAACTCAATAAACGCAACATCCATTGGAGGATCACAATCGGCCACAATGCCTCCAACATCCATGACACTGTCACAATCGGCTGGAACCACCTATGGCCCCTCGGCAACGTGGGAAAATTATTCAAACCCTCTCTTTATCGCAACGGTAAATGTCATGGGGGCATCATCAAGTCACAACAATCCCCCCTTGACAACCACATCTAGTACCATGAGTACACCTTCGACACACCCTCTCATTAGTATCTCGCAAAATCCTTTGGGGGGAGGCAAACGACATGTATTTGTTCAAGGACAACAACAAAATGTGAACACGTCAACACTATCAAATACCATCAAACCCCAAGGGCACAATACAAACATTCCCCTTGCACAAAATCAACAATTTGGACAAGGTAGTCAACAAACACAACCCATGACATCATTCACAAACCAAAATGTTCATGGTCACCATATTCCCCAAATATCAACACAAATGGCTAGGGGACATATTCCAACCTACTCATCCCACGTCCATACTCACTAACATACACCCAACCCTAACTTTCAGTACCAACAACACACCAATCCACACACATCATACATGTCACAACAATTCATATTGCCACAATTCACCAATATTCATGCACAACAAATAGGGACCTATGGTGTACCAGGAAACCCAACACACGGGACCACAAATGATCTTGTTATGGATGCCTTACAAACATGATTGATGGGTTTAGAGAAAACTATCCAAAACATATACGTATCAGGCGAGAAATTGGAAATATCATATGATCTAAATGTATACCTATTCGACATGAGCTTATACATGCCTCCATTTCCTCCGGGATATGTGTCACCCAATTTCACAAAATACAAAGGCAAGACAAACCCCATTGAACATGTTCGCGAGTTTGCAACTAATTGCATGGACATCGCCTTTGAACAAACATACTTGATGAGACTTTTCTCTAAAAGTCTGGCGGGTCCTGCCCTTGAATGGTTTTCCAATCGAAAGGATATCCAAACATGGGATGAGCTTAAACAAAAATTCATAAAAAATTACGCGTACAACATCGACATGGATACCTCTATCACTAGCTTGTGCAATCTCACGCAAGAGGATGCTAGTGAGACTTTCATCCCATTCTTTCAAAAATGGAGAAGTCTAGCTAGTCGGTGTCATATTGATATACCCAAAAGGGAAAAGGTCGACATATTTGTGCAAACACTTCTTGGGCCCCTAAAATATGCATTGCAAGTACATTGTTGCACAAACTTCATAGACCTAGTTGAAAAAGGGGTCCAAATTGAGAAAGCCCTTATCGCAAAGGGAGAACTAAGATATGGTCCCAAAAACACAAATGCCAATCCACCCGCCGACAAAAACAAATATTGGGTTAAAAATAAACACGTTACAAATGACGGTGTTGTTGACACCAAGACTGCAAACATTGTGGGTCATGTACTGGCCCTAAAAGGGGTTCAACAACAAAACAAACCAACAACAACATTGACACCTCCTCCCAATGTCCCTTCAAACAACTAGAGTGGCCAAAACAATCAGGGACAATACCGTTAGATGAGACAATTTCCTAAAGGTCGCACATACACTTCTTTGGGTGAACCCATTGAGGAAGTCCTCAAGAAATGCCTCCAAACTGGCATCATCATAATTCAAGAACCAAAACCATATGACCCAGGACAATTCAAACTAGCATGGTGGGACGATAATGCATTATGCGATTATCATCATACAAAATGACATAAAACCTCTAATTTTCGACAATTGAAAAACCTAGTGCAAGATCTTATCAAAAGTCATATCATTGAAGTAGGCGAATCTCAATTTGCCTCCAATTTATATCATACTATCCATAAGAACCCACTGCAGGACCATGGTTCTCATAATGCTTCCACCTTAGGTCCACAGACAAACAATAATCAAGCTAACTTCGCCCGAGCCAAGTATGACTATTCTAGTGGACCAATTATAAATAATGTATGAACTAATGACGAATACATCAACACCATTACGATCAAGAGAGCACCTCAGTGTAATGCTACTACTCGAAGTGGCAAGGTCACCATAGTTGGTCCGTATCCTGCTAGGCAACCCAAACTTACCATACCTGGCCCATCTGCTAAATAGTCAAAACCCACCCCGACCACAAAGCAGGGGCAACCCAAAAGTTAGTTCAACCTTATAGACCAGCTAGGCAAGACTCCCGTGCAAATCTCTATACTTGAGCTGCTCCGTATCTCTCCCGCGCACAAGGATATACTAGATAAAACCCTACAAGAGTCATTAGTCCCCAAGGACATTGATGTCAATCAGTTTGAGACCATGGTGGGATACCTTACTACGCCTCACCATGTCACCTTCTCGGATCAAGACTATTCATCACCTAAAACCAACCACAACGATGCCTTGCACATAGAAACGTTTGTCCACAAACACAAAGTCGGACAAGTTTTAGTAGATGGCGGAGCAGGATTGAACATATGCTCCCTCAAGCTGGTTAAGGCTCTAGGATTCTCTGATGCATGTGTGGACCCAACAAAGAGTATAGTGATCAAAGCATATGATGACAAAGAATGCTCTTCACGTGGCGTTATCTCTCTCCCTATCAAAGTGGGACCAATCATTGTGGACACAACCTGCCAGGTCCTAGATTTGGAACTACCATACAACATCTTGCTCGGTCATCCATGGATCCATGCCTTAAAAGTTGTTTCGTCCACATATCACCAATGCCTAAAGTTTCCATTTGATGGCACAGAAATAACCATATATGGAGACCCCAACCCTTTCCAATATTGTACAAACTTAAGGGGTATCTCTGAAAACTGAGTACCTATTAACCGAGAAGCACCTGGCTCCTCGTCATCCAAATACATCAACCCATACGCACTCACATCATCTTCCACATCCACTCCATCCATGTTTGCTGCCATACCACCACCTTCCGCAAGCCCTAAGGCTGAATCAACTGTCAAGATCTAGGACCTCGGCTGCAGAGAATTTAAACTGCACACATCATACAGCATAACAACAATACCCAAATCGCCAAAGATCTATGGTAGGCCATGTTTCAAAATGGAACCCCAAGTTATTTTTAAGGTTCCACCAAAAATAGTTTTCATCAAATGGGGGGACATGAGTAATGAGGACCTTACTGACATCACAGGATGGATCTATAAGGATACTATCGCACTACCCCCATTACTAGTTCAAAAATATGGCAAGGTTTATGATATAATGAGGGCTAAGGGCTATGATGGTACTAGTGGCTTGGGCTGAAATAAAGCTGGTCGAAGAGAGCCCATAGAACCTTTCAAAATACCAAAGTATCTTGGATTAGGGTTTGGATTGCCCGACTATGACGATCGACATACCTCTGGACTTTCAAGTGAGTGAGTACATGCTTTGGACAGTGTCGAAACTACTAGGGAAACCCTCACTGAAACTAACTCCCAAGAGTGGGAATTTGGCTGAGAATGATCCCTAAGTGACTGTTGCTTAGATGATTTGTTTGTCGAAGAAGGGGAACTGACCTCTTAACAAAGATTTTGGAAAACATTTAAAATTGATCAGGCACCAAATAGTCAAACTCCCATTACCACCCCCCATGATTTACAAACCCCACTATCTGAATCCCATCAATCCAACCCATCTGAATTACCAAATGACATTGATAATCATGACTCTAGGTCCTTCACCCCTTATTTCAACAACAAATATGAGACAAGCGAAGGGGAATATTGGATAGAATCCGATGTGGAGTTGGATGATGATAACCTCATCTACAATATCACTGAATCGGTCTGCATGCTTTCTGCATCCTCCCCACAATTCACCAACACTGACGATGGCATTTCCCTAGTTTATCCTCAACTAGTCGATTGGGACCAACAAGGCTCGCCAATTCTGGATACATTTCAGAATAATGAGGCAATTGCATAATTTATGGGATTACGTGAGGACATACCTAATGGTGACCACAAGGCAGGATTCACTATTGATCTAGATTGCACGGCATACTTCGGCGAGACTGCTCCGTCCTCCAGTCACATAAGTAAAAATAAAAATAAAATAAAAAATGAAACGTCTCTAGGTGAAAACCAAAAGGCACCTTTTGACGATAAAATAGTAAAAACAAAGGATGTATATGTGGGTGAAAACCTCTCTAAGGCACCCAAAGATGGAGGACTGGACTTTCTTCCTGTGCAACAAGAGAAGTCGGCTATGCTGGTAGAAGATACCATAGAAGATAACATATCGATTGCAAAAGATCCCAAAATGGTCCTCTTTGCTACATCATTGACTGAGGAAGAGAGACCGAAATTTCATAAATTCTTTGTTGAACATAAAATAAACTTCGCATGGTCCTATGCAGACATGTCGGGATTAGATCCAAAACTGGTCCTGCACCATCTTCCCTTATTTCCTAATGTCAAACCAGTCAAGCATAAGTTACGCAAAATGCACCCTCAAGTCACTCTATTGGTCAAGGGAGAGTTGAAGAAACTTCTAGACGCAAGATTCATATGGTCTATTGATTATGCTAAATGGATATCTAACTTGGTGCCGGTAACAAAACCAAATGGGTTGATCCGCGTCTGTACAGATTTTAGAGATCTAAATAAGGCATGCCCAAATGATGACTTTCCTTTACCCAACATTGACATCATAGTTGACCTTACAGCAGGATATGAGATGGTATCCCTCATGGATGGTTTCTCCAGCTATAATCAGATTTGCATTGCCCTAGAAGACCAGCACAAAATGGCATTTACTTGCCCATGGGGAACATATTGTTGGAATGTCATGCCCTTCGGTCTCAAAAATGCAGGCGCCACATATCAAAGGGCTATGACTACAATCTTCCATGACATGATGCATAAAATAATGGAAGATTATGTAGATGACCTATTGGCTAAATCAATAACCAGGAAAGATCACCTTAGGGTTTTAGACATAATTTTCAAACGACTACAAGAATACAAACTTTGACTAAATCTTAAGAAATGTGTCTTTGGTGTAACATCAGGTAAACTCTTGGGCTACATAGTTTCTCGAAGAGGCATTGAGGTTGATCCAAAAAAATTCAAAGCCATCATAGACATGCCTCCTCCCAGAGGAATCAATGAACTCAGAACTCTACAAGGTAGGGTACAATCTATTTGGCGCTTCATAGCCCAATTGGCTGACAAGTGCCACCCATTCCAATACCTATTGCACAAGGCTATCCCCTTTGTGTGGACAAACAAATGTCAAGAAGCCTTTCAGCAAATCAAAGACTACCTACTGTCAATGCTAGTTCTCATGCCTCCCATTCATGGAAAGCCATTGATCCTATACATCTCGACAACTAGTTTAGCATTGGGGGCATTATTAGCACAAAATGACCAAGAAGAAAAAGAAAGAGCTATATACTATATTAGTCGGACATTGGTCAGGTATGAGCTAAACTACACACCAATTGAACGAGCTTGCCTAGCCATGGTCTTTGCAACACAAAAACTAAGGCATTACATGCTAAGCCATCAGACGCAACTAGTAGCAAAGATCGACCCCCTAAAATATTTGTTGAGCAGGGCAGCATTAACAAGACTTCTAGAAAAATGGGTCATGATCCTAAGTGAATATGATATTCAGTATGTGGAAAGAAAGGCGATAAAAGGACAAGTCATTGCAGACCAACTGGCAGACGCACCTTTCCAAAGTGATCGCCCACTAGTGGAAAATTTTCTAGATGAGTCGATATTCCATACGGAACTTAAGGTACCTTGGCGACTCTATTTTGACGAATCACACACAAATCATGGCTCGGGGGCAGGAATCTTGTTTATCACCCGTCAAGGAGACTCCATTCCTAAGTCTTTCTACATTGCCTTTCGATGCACAAACAATGTGGCAGAATATGAGCCATTGGTTACAGGACTAAGAATGGCAATAAAATGGAAAATTAGAGCACTACATGTCTATGGAGATTCTCAGCTTGTCATCAACCAGGTTAATGATGACTATGACACAAAATATGAGAAGTTGATGCCCTATAAGCGAATGGTTGACAGCTTCCAAACATACTTTCATATGGTAACTTTTGAACAAGTTCCAAGAACACAGAACAAAGTAGCAGATGCAATGGCTACAATAGGCTCTCTCCTCGACACCCCAAGCAATCTGCCATAGTTGGAGTTTCTCATAGAATAATTGTTGGTTCCTACCTATGACATTCCAGAGTCAGAAATGGTCTGCGAACTTGTTGGTCCCAACTCTCCCTGGTATCAAGACATTCATGACTACCTTAAGTCCCAAACCCTTCCACCCAACCAATCCAATAACCAGAGGAAGTCTTTCATTCGAAAAGCTACAAGATATGCCATCGTCATTGACACCCTTTATCGTCGTAGCTTTGACAACACCCTCCTTAGATGTCTCGACACTAACAAAGAGGGTACAACCTTACGCAAAGTACATGATGGTATATGCGGATCTCATTCGAGTGGTCCTACTCTAGCTAAGAAGATAATGAGACTTGGGTACTATTGGCCGACCATTGAAAAGGATGCATTAGAATATGTCAAGACTTGTCACAAATGTCAAATTCATAGTGATTTGATCCATGCTCCCGCACAAGAACTTCGGCTAATCACCTCTCCTTGGCCCTTCACTAAATGGGGACTTGACCTCATGGGTAAGATCCATCCAACCTCGTCCAACGACCATAAATTCATTATCACCGCCACTGAGTATTTTACAAAGTGGATTGAAGCCATCCCATTGACATATATTACCAACAAACAAATATCCAAGTTCATCCTTAACTACATCATTTGCTGGTATGGCCTTCCGCAATCCATCATCACTGACAATAGACATCCATTCAAAAACCAAGACGTTCATGAGTTATGTGAGCGATTTCATATCCAACGCCATTTTTCATCTCCGTACTACCCACAAGGAAACGGTCAAGCTGAGGCATCAAATAAGACCAATGTTAAAATCCTCAAAAAGACTGTCAATGACGCTGGCCGTGACTGGCATATACAACTCAACCCTGCTCTGTGGGCTTACCACACTAGCATCCGCACGCCTATAGGAGCCACTCCATTTTCCCTGGTCTTTGGTGTTGAGGCAATCTTGCCCATTGAGGTCAAAATTCCTTCGTTACGAGTCTCACTGAAGGGTTTAACGGATGAAGAGGAGTATAGACAATCACGCCTGCATGAGCTGGAAATGCTAGAAGAAAGAAGACAAAATTCCCTAAACCATCTACAAGCGTATCAGAACCATCTCTGTCGCAATTACAATAAGAGGTTCATGGTCAGGAAATTTGACATTGGTGACTTAGTCCTAATTCAGAACCCTAAGAACCAAGCTGACAGAGAAAATCCAGGAAAGTTTGAACCAAACTAGTTGGGTCCTTATGTCATCATCTCTTCTTTTGGTTCTGAAGCCTATCAGTTGGCGACTCCAAATGGAGAACAATTGATAGAGCCTACCAACAGTCTACATCTCTGGAAGTTCTACGCATAGCATCAGGAGATCGAGCTGGAAAAACCATAAAAATACAAAAAAAAATGATAAATGATAAAAAAAATCATTACCTTGATGAAAACCTGGCAAACAGGCATCTTGGCAACAACAAAAAAATAAGAAAAATGGAAAAATAGTAAAGAGAAAAATGATTTGTCCAACAGTGAAAACCTGGAAAATAGGCACTTTGGATAGGTACCATGGTGAAAACCTGGCAAACAGGCGCAATGCGTAATCGATCATTGCTCTACCATCTACTGTCACTTTGTCTGCCTTCGCTTAGAATGGAGGACATCTCATGCCATTATCACGCCAGTCAACATGACATTATACCCTTCCTTTCATGGTTGATAAACAATTGACATCAAGTCCTAACGATTGTCCATCTAGTAAACCAGCAGCATCTCGTCCATATTCCTTAAAGCTGGCTAGGTCTTGGACCTGACTAGGGGAAAAATTCATATCATATAACTGCAGTGGATGTCACATATGGCTTCAGAAAACATGGCAAAAAGTCCTAAAAAAGACCTAAACATTGAAAAGGTCCTAAAAAAAGACCTAAACATTGAAAATGTCTTGAAAAAAGACAAAAAAACATCGCAAAATGTCCTGAAGAAAAAGACAAAAAATATCACAAAATGTCCTGAAGAAAGACCTAAAAATTGAAATATGTCCTGAAGAAAACCACAACAAAATGTCAAACACAGGATCGTCTCTAGTCAAATCTATCCTATCAATCAGTCAAGTGGAGGTAGGCATACAACTTTGGAATCTTGGACCTATGAAAAGTTATGACAACTATAAAATGTGTAAGGCATATGTCACAGCATATTTTTAGCATATTCTAGGTGCCCAAGCTTGAGGAGGGAATCTTTGGATGTTATGACATTTGTAAGGGATGTAAGGGAATATTGTGTGTTAGAATCCTATGTATGTGAGAGATTGTTCCATGTGGATTTGGATGCCCCTCTCCTTCTAGATGCTTCTTTTAGCTTGCATCTCTTTATATATTGGATGCCTTGCATTGTATAATGCATAGTTTGTTTGCAAGTAATGAAGTGCTATCGGATTTACTCCAAAATAGATGTTTGCTTTGAAATGCTTATTAAAGAAGCTTTCTACTTGGAGCTACATTGTATTCACTATTTGATATAATACATAAGTATTATGTTTTTGGAGGGTAGGTTCTTTTACTCGAAAGGGTTTTCCCCACATATATTTGGTGCTATTTGTTCATGTGTATTTGTTGTTCTATCTTCTTTCTCTCTAAGTGTTTCTATTTTTGTAACTATATGAGGTGTTATAAGAATTTTTTTGTAACTCTCCCCTACTTAGATTAGTGTAGAAATTTGTTTCCGCTCACCTGGCTTCCTTTTAGTTGGTATCAGAGTCTAGCCAACCTTAATTCCTATGTTGGGTTAGAAGGGTTTTTTGAGTTGATCTTTGATTTAGCGAGATTTTTGCAGAAGTGTATGTCATGACCTTGTTGAAGGAAAATTATGACAGGCACATCTTGGAGGATTGATATGGAGAATTCTAATGGTGATAACTTTGAGTTTTGGAAGCTCAAGATGGAAGATATGCTTGTAGATCATGATTTATGGCTTGATATTTCTAGAACCAGACCAATGGGCATGAAAAATGAAGATTGGGATCTCATGGATTAGAAATCCAAGGGTCTAATTAGACTCTATTTGACTGATTTCATTCTCCTAAATGTCCATGAAGAGAAGACCTCAGCTTCTTTGTGGAAGAGACTTGAGACGTTTATCAGGCTAAATCCTTGCTAAACAAGCTATTCCTGAGAAAGAAAATGTACTTTGAAGATGGAAGATGGAGGATCTGTGGCAAACCACTTGGATGATTTTAACATGTTGATTGCTCAACTTGGTTTCATTGGATACAAGATTGACAAACAACATCGTTGTATGCTCTTATTATGTTATTTGTCAGACTCATGGGACCACTTTCAAGATGGATGAGATGGTTGCTTCATTTTTATTTGAAGAGATGTAAAGAAATTCTTTTGAGATGGCCAACAAGGCCCTTGCTATTCATGGAAAACTGAAGGAGAATGGCAAGAAGAAAAAAAAAGACCAAGTCAAAGTCTCTGGGGAGATCAAAGTCTCCTGGAAAGAATTCTAAGGCAAAATGTTAGAATTGCGGTAAAACTGATCATTTTCAGAAAGAGTGCAAGGAGGAGGAGAAGAAGAAAAGTAATTCTTTCTCCAATTCTAAATTTGACAAATCTTCTCAAGATGAAGTAGAAACGTTTGTTGCAGCCTTGGCAACCCATGCATCGAAATATGTGTGGTTGATAGATTTAGGTGTTTCCTTTCACATGACCTCTCATAGAGGTTAGTTTTCAAAGTATGGAGGAGTATAATGGTGGGAAGGTGCACCTGGGTGATGGATCTCACTTCAAGATCATTGGTTGTGGAAGAGTCATAATGAGATTTCCTGATGGAAGAGTGAAGGGGATTGATGGTGTCTTGCATATCCTGGGTTTGGCATGAAACTTTCTTTCTGTGAGTAAACTAAATGATTTTGAAGTGCAAGTTGTTTTCTTTGGTGGAGGATGCAAGATGATGAGAGGAGCTATGGTGTTGGCTAAGGGTGTTCGAGTTGTAACTTTGTACACTTGATGGATGCATGCATAGTACAGTGAAATAGTTCTTCTTATGTACCAAAGAAGAGACCTATGGATTCTTCATCCTCACTATCAGATCATGCAATGAAGAAGTTTGTTGCAGCTACATCTGATGGTCATGCTTTTTTGGTACCTAAGGATGCTCATTCCATGGAAATGAGGCTTCTTGCAGAAAATACAATGTTATGAAACCAATGACTTGGTCACATTGGTGAGAAGGGTCTTATAACCCTGAAGAATAAGAGCATTGTCGAAAGCCTTGATGATTGTAATCTCAAGCTTGACTTTTATGAGCATTATGTTTATGGAAAACAACATCATGTTTCTTTTTACTCTAGTTCTCATAAGTCTTCTAGGGTTTTGGACTATGTTCATTCAGATGTGGTTGGTCATGTGAATGTTCCTTCATTATCAAAATTTGTATATTTTGTTTCTCTCATAGATGATTATACTAGGACATCCATTTATTTTATCAAAAGTAAAGCTAAAGTCTTTAGTCAGTTTAAGGAGTTTAAGGCCTTGGTATAAAATCAAACTAGCAAAAAGATTAAGTGTTTGAGGACTGACAATGGTGGTGAATTTTTTTTTTGCAAAGTTCGACAAGTTCTATAAAGAGCATGAGATTGAGATACATAAGAAAAATACATACAAACCACAACAAAATGGAGTTGCAGATAGGATGAACAAGACATTGATGGAGAGGGCTAGGAGTATGTTAAGCATTGTTGGATTTGAGTAGAAGTTTTGGGGTGAAGCAGTAACCACTACATGTTATTTGATCAACAAATCTCCTACATCAACGCTTGTTGGAAAGACACCCATGGAGGTGTGGTCTAGTAAAAAGCCTTTGATGATACATCTCAAAGTATTTGGTTGTGAAGCTTATGCTCATGTTCTAATTGAGAAGAGTTCAAAGTTGGAGAAAAAAGCAGTTAAGTGTATCTTTATCAGTTATGGTATCAATGTGAAGGGATAAAATCTTTGGGACCCAAAGGCTTAGAAGGTCCTCTACAACAAAAGTGTAATTTTTAGAGAGATGAAACCTTCCACTATTGAGCTACAGCTAGAGAAAGAGGAGAAATAGAAGGAGGTGATTTAGATTCCACCTACTTAGATGAAAGATGAACTTCACACTCTTGTTGGACCTGATGATGAGGAGAGCTCAAGCAGCTCTAAAAGTTCTAAGGAAGTTCTTAGCCTTTCAGGAGGTCTACACGAGTTAGGCGGCAACTAGAAAGGTTTGGTTATTCATGTTATTGGATTCTACTTGCATTTTTGCTTTGATTGCTAACACTAATGAGCCTATGAATGTTAGAGAGGCTATGGGTATGAGTGATGCAGATTCCTAGATGAAAGCCATGGATGAGGAGATGGTTGCTTTAAAGAAAAACAAGACTTGGGATTTGGTACATTTTCCTATTGGACACAAACCTGTTGGTTGTAAATGGGTGTTCAAGAAAAAGTGTAGTCCTAATGGTCGTGTTAAGAAGCATAAGGAAAATTTGGTTGCTAAGGGGTTTTCATAGGTGGAGGGAATTGATTATGGTGAGATATTCTCTCTTGTTGTAAAGCTGACATCTATCTGGTTTCTATTATCACTTGCAACAATATATGATTTAGAAGTGGAATAGATAGATGTGAAGAAAACATTCCTTCATGGTGACTTGGAGGAATAGATTTACATGTCACAGCCATAGTACTTTGTTGAAAAACGTAAAGAAAATTTGGTTTAAAAACTGAAGAAGTCTTTTTATGGTTTGAAACAGTCTCCTAGAATGTGGTACCAAAATTTTGATACCTATGTGTTGTCATTGGGATTTCTAAGATCTAAATCTTACCATTGTGTGTATTATAAATTTGAAAATGGTCACATTCTCATTATTTTTTTATATGTAGATGATATGTTGCTTATTGGGAATGGTAAAAGTATGATTTCAGATTTGAAGTTTTAGTTGTTACCACAGTTTGAGATGAAAGACCTAGGTGCAGATAGGTACATTCTAGGGATGGAGATCACAAGGGATAGAGCTAATAGAAAGCTTTGGTTAAGCTAGATCAAGTATGTGAACTCAGTGTTGGAGAGATTCAATATGGTAGATTGTAGACAATTAATGATTCTTGTGATGCAGGGGACAAAGCTTTTTGTGAATGATTGTCCAAAATATCCTACTAAGATGAAGGACATGACTAGAGTACCATATGCGAGTGTTGTTGGTATTTTGATGTATGCTATGGTGTGTACAAGACTAGACATTTCCCAAGAAGTGGGAGTCCTTGGTCGTTTTATGGCTAATCTTGGATGAAAACATTGGGATGCAGTTAAGAGAGTGTTCAAATATTTACGAGGTACTTCTAAGTATACCTTGCATTTTTAAGGCCATCCTACTAGACCTCAACATTTTTTGAGTATTTGTGGATATGTGGATTCAAATTTGGTAGGTGGCATTGACAACAAAAGATCCACCTATGGTTACATTTTTATGATGTTTGGTGGTGCTATTAGTTGGATGAGTAAGAGACAGGCTATAGTTTATTTATCTACGATAGAAGCAAAGTACATGGAAGCCACTCATGCTTGTAAGGAATCCATTTGGCTTAAGGGATTATGTTCTGATATTGGTTTAGATGCAGGATAGATTACTATTTGTTACGACAGCCAGAGTGCCATTTTCTTAGCAAATAATTCTACCTTCCATACCAGAACAAAGCACATCGAGGTTTAGTATAATTTTGTTTGTGATATGGTAGAAGATGGCAAGGTGAATTTGGAGAAGGTTGAGACATTGGTGAATGTTGCAAATGCACTAACAAAATTAGTGAGCATAGAGAAGTTCAAATGATGTTTTGATTCCATGGGCCTTAGGGCCCTAAGCAGATGATTTCATGACTCTTGGCAGGTCTTCGACAAGTGGGAGAATGATGGGATTAAGGTGTATCAACCTTAGAGTCCTAACATGATTAATTTAATGTATTATTGTATTATTTAATTGCCTACATTGTCATGTCATCAATTGAGATCCACTAGCTAGGTGGTATCCCCTTTGGAGGTGATTGGATGACACATCATCATCCCAAGTGGAGGTAGGCTTCCCACTTTTGAATCTTGGACCTATGACAGGTTATGACAGTTGTAAGATGTGTAAGGCATCTGTCATAGCCTATTTTTAGCATATTCTAGGCACCCAAGCTTGAGGAGGGAATCTTTGCATGTTATGGCAGTTGTAAGGGGTGTAAGGGAATATTATACATGTTTCAAAATCTTGTGTATGGTGTGGGAGATTGTTCCATGTGGATTTGGATGCCCCTCTCCTTCTAGACGCCCCTCTCTCTATGTATTGGATGCCTTGCATTGTAGAATGTATAATTTGTTTATAGGTAACAAAGTGTTGTCAGATTCACTCCAGAATAGGTGTTTCTTCCAAAACACTTGTTGAAGAAGCTTTGTACTTGGAGTTGCATTATATTCACTATTTGATATAGGAATTTATTTCAAAACACTTGTTGAAGAAGCTTTGTACTTGGAGCTGCATTGTATTCACTATATACATAAGTATTGTGCTTTTGGAGGGTGGGTTTTTTTTTCTGAAAGGGTTTTCCCCACATATATATGGTGTTATTTGTTCATGTGTACTTGTTCTATCTTCTTTTTCTCTATTTTTTTCTATTTTTGTAATTGTATAAGGTGTTAGAAGTTTTTTTGTAACTTTCCCCTACTTAGATTAGTGTAGGAAGATGTTTTCGCTCACCTAGCTTCCTTTCAAGACATGCACCTGATGGTCCTCTCTACATTGCTAGTCGTATTAATGAAAAACCTATATAATGAATACTCATTGATCCCATGTGTGAAGAGAATGTGATCACTGAGGAGTTCCTATTTGTGTAAGATCATTATCAAGATTCTTATGAACAATCGAAAGCATGGATAAAAACTCATAATGGTTTTTCTTGCCCTACGATAGGTTCAATCACTCTTCCTATAAAAAATGGACCAAAGCAATTAGATGTCTCATTCTCCATCATCCGGTAGTTGAACCAATTTCATGTCAAGCTAGGCTACCTATGGTTACACTCTATGAATGTCGCCCCATCGGTTATTCCCAAGTGCATAAAGTTCCCCTTTGAAAATGAGATATTTACAGTGCATCATAGTGGGCTTAATCCTTTGTCTTCCAGTGGGAATTTTTCATTGTATTTATTTTGGCCTCAGCCTATGGAACCTATAAAGCCTCATGAATATTTATTTTTCAAGTCATAGCAAAAGTTCAAGACAAAGCACATAGTAGAGTTATCTCTTATCAATATTCTTGAGAATGATAGGTCCATGGTTGTTCCTCCTTCCCTGCCCATTATGGATGAACCTATGCCTCAAACCAAGACCCTTCCAAGTAATCAAGGTAAATATGTTGCTATCCCTCCACCCATCTCCTATAAGAGACCTTGAGACAATAAAATGATTCCTTTTATGCCACTAAAGATAAAACAAGTGTATAAACCTAACTTGAGATAGTGGTTTCCCAACCCCCGATGGTTTCTTCAGTTCCTCCCTTAAGGGAAGAAAAGAAACCAATGGTCAAGAAACTCACTCCTACCACATCACAAATTTAAAATCATGCAAGAAGAAATCAAAATGCTAAAGAGCGTAGGTGTAGATGTCCTGCTATTGCTCTCCAATTGGAAGAAAAGAAATAAAATAATGCATGATAAACCAACACCTATGGAAATAACTCAAGAAGAAATACAACTTTCACCAAAACAAGAAATGAAACAAGAAAATTCAACTAAAATTGTTATAAAACCTTTGATTGTGATTAATTTGGATGATGATGAGGAAATTGCTAAAATTGATGAGGAGGTGCATAATGAGCTTAATGTTTAATTTTTAAAGCAAATGAATTTAGATGGGGGAAACCATGGCGATCCTCCTAATGAGAGTGACCCATCATGTGTGCACCTAGAGATGCTCCTAGTATGATACTCATTGTAGTCCCTTTGGCTAGTTGTCTGCCTTCCATATATGATGAGCAAGATTGGGATGCAAAAAACCTACTTTAGGTCGGCTCACATGTGTGGTACTCATTTATATTTGATTGTTTCACGTGTTCTTTGTGTTTTTTTGCACACGATGTGATCTCTTGTGTTGTGTTGCTTGGTGCATCTTCATGTTTGTGATTTTTCTTTGGATAACTCGTGTTTCTCTATTGGCACAAGGATACAAAGGAAACCAATCTGTCATAATATTCTTCTATTTGTATCTTCATTCTTCTATATGGCATAAAATTTGTCTTTTTTTCATGTGTTTTCCTTTTGGGGACAATGCAAGGCGTTGAGATATTTAGATCTCTTCCATGTTGACCCAAAATTTTATGTCTTCTCTCTCTATGTGTTATTCCTCCTTTGTGTTTGTTGTTCCATTAGTATTTAGGGAATGATGTTAGTTCCAAGTGAGCTATTATATCACTATAGCAAAGACATGTATTATAATGTCCCTTGCCAATTCTGACCTAAAATTTTAGTTTGCTACCTTGGGCATTTCGTCAAATAGTTTGCTTGTATACTGTTGTCAGCTAGACTAATGATGTTTGGTATGAATTCCTTTGTATTTTTACTTTTAATTAAGATGATATAATGCATATAATGACTTGACTATCAATGCACAAGATAATTTCAACAACTAAGATGAAATGTAGATGCTATTATGATTTTCAGTGCAAGTAAATGCAAAGTTCAGTAACAAGAAGTGGACATTATATTAAACAGTTCAAATGCATTCTTCAACTCCTCATTAGCAAACGAGATTCCAAACCAATAATGATTACTCCCTCAACTTGTTACAATGCTAACTATTTCAATTTGGTTGGCATTCAACATAGGTAATTTTAAATGCAATTGACTACACACTATATAAAACTGAGTGCATACAATCTGCTATCCATGACAGCAATACAACAACTACAAAATGCTAATGATAGCAGCAAAGATAATATTAGAATGCAACTTCATCAACTTTATTGACAATGCAAATACATCTATCTCAATTATAGTCCAATAGCTAGATGTATTGAATATACAACTAATATAAGAACCTAGAACTGAGTCAATGATGACTGATGATCCTATCAATGATCAAAATAGATGATAAAATCATTTCCAACTTGATAAGATGTTGTGCCAAGACTCTGGGTAGGCCACACCAAAACTCTTGATGAAATACAACCTTTCCAAGATCAAACAAACCTCTGGATAGGTGATCTTCATCCATTGCTTACAATTTCGCTTCTTCTAACATTTGAATCTCTAGGTTGTGATGCATTGGAAAGGGAAATTAAACTTTGTCTTATTCGATGGCTTCCCTAATTTTGTCTCATGCATTGGAATTCTTTGATAGACCAATCACTTTTTCATAAATGTGAGGAAATAGTATTATCGGCCCAAGAGATAACTTGCACTTGCCTTTATTGAGCAGCTACCTGGCGGATTCTTGTCTGGATTGGATTTGTCTGTATTCTCTAGAAATTAGAATATAGCAGCTCCTTCAAAAATGAGGCGGCTTTGTCTTACTGTCTCAACAGCTCTTCAAATTTGTCCTCCACCATGAGAGTCTTCAAGGAAAGAAATAGCTATACTTTTCAAATATAACATTGACTCCAAGCAGCTACTTGGAAGACTTTTTCTTTTTCGAATTTCTCATTATCTGAAGATTCTAATCAGATATTTCCAAATCGACTTCTTTAGTGAAGGCAGCCAGAAAATTGAAAGTGCTTAATCACCATAGTAAAACATGATTCCTCTTAAAGATATTCAATTCATGCCATAAATCGAATCTCTTGCAAATTTTTCTTTTTACTATTGTAGACAATCAATATCCAATTTGTATTTGTCTCCTTAAAAACCAAACTCAGCTGAACACTCCAAATAATGTAATTGATCAAATACTTCACTAGACCACTAAAAAAGCAACAATTTTTCCTCTATACAATATGAACTCAGATGAAGGTCCAATTCATCTTCAATTATATAGAAATCGATGCCACCCAAAACTGAGAGATATCCACCAATGTTTCCTCAAATCAAACTCCTCAAATTTGGCCCTTGGCCACTAAATTTTCCCAAATGAGAAGACTAAAGTATCTCCTCCTTACCCAGCTAGGTTTGGTGTTTCACAAACGAAACTGGAACCCTAGAGTTTTTAGCACTCTAGCCAAATTTCCAAGCATTCAAGCTCACCAATGTAGTAGAAAAGATGTCAACAACCAAGATGCCCAAATATAAAGACAAGAGCTCCTTATAAATAATTTTCACCAAGTCTCCAAGAAGCTTCTAGAATAAAATATTATTTTATTCACTAAAGTGACTTTATGATTTATTATTTTATTTAGTTACTTTAATATTAAATTAATTAAATATAAGGTCACCTTTTAATATTTATTTATTTGATAACCTTATAAATAATTAATTTAATGATTTCTCCTTACTGCTCCAAATTGGGGACATGACAGTCCTCCCTTCCCAAAGATTGCTTTCCCTCAAGCAATCCGTGACTACCATCCCAAGACCACTACCATGAAATTTAGAGTATGTCTATCCACCACCTGCCTGGATCCCAAATAATCCTGAGAAGAACTCCTATCAATAACCTCTAAACAAAGCTGAGGACTCTGGCACTGTTCAATCTCGTCAATTTGTGAAGGCAACAATCCATCAAGAGAGCTCCTAGAATATCAGACCAAGTCTCCAATTCCTGCTTAGATTCATCATCTAAATTTAACGATATATCGAACCCAAGTGAACCCAAACTCCTCTTCTTCAACCCACCTCAGTGTGTGTGTAATGTCATGGTCACATCCCATAGATGTGGGTAGAAGGAAAACTGATGAGCACACCTAATAATGCAATCAAGATCAAAATTTGACTCACCACCTAATGGAATACCTGAGTAATTATGTGTATTCCTTGCCATATTGCCAACATCAAAAGTTGACTCACCACCTAATGCAGAAAAAGCAACACCGTCAACATCACCCTCATGAATTCCATCTACTCTAAGCGATCTCCTATCCATATCACCTATTGTTTCCCATGATACATCCTGATGATGGAAGATGCCCTCCATTCGCCTGGTTGACGCAACCTTGGGTGCTCTATCTTCCTTTCCCCTAAGCACCACTTTCCAACCATTAGCTGTCCTAAACTTGAGTTCCATCTTCTTGAAGTTTTGTGAGTATTCGCCCAATGAATAGAGCAACTTAATACCCAATATGGCATGGGTATCACACAAATCCAACACATAGAAATCATTGGTAATGGTATAATTTCCTAGTGTGATACTCAAGAAGAAATGCTAGAGAGTGCAAGCATAGACGTCCTGCTATTGCTCTCCAATTGGAAGAAAAGAAAAGAAAAAATGCATGATAAACCAACACCTATGGAAATAACTCAAGAAGAAATACAACTTTCACCAAAACAAGAAATGAAACAAGAAAATTCAACTGAAATTGTTATAAAACCTTTGATTGTGATTAATTTGGATGATGATGAGGAAATTGCTAAAATTGATGAGGAGGTGCATAATGAGCTTAATGTTTAATTTTTAAAGCAAATGAATTTAGATGGGGGAAACCATGATGATCCTCCTAATGAGAGTGACCCATCATGTGTGCACCTAGAGATGCTCCCGATATGATACTCATTGTAGTCCCTTTGGCTAGTTGTCTACCTTCCATATATGATGAGCAAGATTGGGATGCAAACAACCTGCTTTAGGTCGGCTCACATGTGCGGTACACATGTTCTTTGTGTTTGCTTGCACATGATGTGATCTCTCGTGTTGTCCAGTTTAAGAGCAACATTTTCAAAGCTTTATTGCAGCAATTCAAGATCCTAAAATCATGTCCAATTCTATGCGATTTCATGTGTGTTCATGTTATCATTGTTTTGTGAAGGCTAACACTTTTGTAGGTCTCCAAAGCATTCAAGCAAGCAAGATCAAGACCTTGAGGTGATGTGTATGACTTCAATCCTTCAAGGAATCCATTGAAGGGTGGTGAGTTGCAATACTTTGTGATTTCATCATTCCTTCTATCCATTTATCATTGAAATTTTCCATCGTGGAAGTGGAAACACTTACATGACTAAGGTAATCCCCTAAATGGCTCAACCTTTCTTATCTTTATGAATGTGCAGATCTCAAGTTTGAAGAACATTGAAAGGAGTTTGAAGATAAATTATTCATTGTTGCATTTGAAAACCTACATCTTGTCAACCCATGGAAACTCAGTTACATAAATATCTAGAAGTGTTTTGACAGACCTAGAAGAAGAAATTTAAAGCTTAGATCTGACATCAAAGGACCCCAAAAATAGATCTGATAAAGCATACAAGGACACTCACACCCTAGGCATATGTGTCCTACATTTTCAGCGTCAAATTTGAATCACAAGTGCATAGTGCCCTGCTCTACTCATTTTTGTTATCTGCTCTACTCATTTTTGTTATCTGAATTTGTCTGTGAGCTTTTGTAATTTATGTATTTGCATTAAAAGAACAAATTGCATTATTAGCCTAGTTAGATCATTGCATTTCATCATTAGGACATTTTTAGATTTGGTTAAGGGTTGGTTGACTCACCTATCAGGCTATAAGTAAATCTCATACCTTGTTCAAATCCATCAAACCCTCATTCCAACCTTGCATTTTCAATCCATCACATCTCCCCCATATTTTCCTAAACCCCCACTTCATGAAATTTGGGAAAGGTGTCAAACCCTAAGGCAAAAACCAAATGGGAACTTCCCTTTTCCCTCAATTTCATAAATTAAAAAGGGAAATATTGGAAAGTAAATATCATCATGAAACCAAAAAGGATACTATAGGGGATGCATAATCTTCAAGAAAAAGAACCTTGATCCTAGACCAAGAATTTGCAAAAAACTACATTAGACAAGAAAAATATGCACAAAATAATAACATTAAAATCACATAAACTCGTAAAACTACTATGTTAGAACATCATAAAAATATATATGAAAATATGAATGACATATACAAATGGAGAAAAGAACATACCAAAGAAACTATTGGTGTAAATAAAGTCTTGTACCTAGTTAATTCATTACTAGGTGAATTATTTACATGTTAAGTTTACTTAGGTCCTAGGAAGGAATCTTTCTAGAAGGTGTTAGTTGTCATTAGTTGCTATCTTATCTTTTGACTTGTAACACATGTGAACCTAGGTAGTTGTGATAAGTTGTCTCATTTCATATGATTAAGACACTTATCATAATCCTATGACATCTTGTATCTCACCTTAGCTACATAACTAAGGGGTTTCTACTACATTTTTCATATCAATTGAATCATATTTGCATATGCATATTCCCTCTCTTGTGCTTTCCATTTGGCCTCAAGATCTTGGCAACCATAGCCAATTCTAACATGGTATCAAAGCATCGTCCTTTGCTGATGTCAACATTTTCTATAAAAAATTGCCCGCTCTCCAATTGCATTTTTAGTTTTGCAGTTGATTTTCAAATGCACATAACTCAGTCATTTTGACTCCTTTTTTAAAGCAATTTTTTTTTTTATTTGGGATAATTTTTCGTGCTCTTCATAGTGATGCAATCATTTTTTGGTTTTGGTATCTATTTTTTCTAGAAATTGTAGATTCTCATAGGTGTTGTTGCTTCATCCTCATTTTGGGAACTTCAAGAGCTAATATCTTGCTCCTACGATAACATTTTTGTGTACAATTTTTTTTTAAAGTGCATAATTTTTCATGTAATTTCAGTGGTATTATCAAATTGATCTCATTTTGTACCAAAAATTTTACTCAATTTTGTGGCCTATTTTGGCATTTGTAAGCACTAAGATCAAGTCTAGCTTGTTGTTTTTGGCATCTAGAAACTGTAAACGCACTAAATATAAAGTGCCAAATCATATATTGCTAGGAGGTTTCTTGATTGAGTGATTTGGGGAGGGTCTCTTGGTGCATTCTTTTGATCTGTTTGCTTGTGCTCTCCCATTGTCATGGATCATTCTAAGGTTCCTTTTCTCACATCATATAATTATTCAACATGGCATCAAAATGCATGGAGTACTCTAATGACTGAAGGTCACACTCTATATGTTGAAGATAAGGTACTTGAACCTACAGATGCAGATAAAAAAAAAAGGATGATTGAACATACCAAAGCTCTTGGATGTCTTTGTAAACTAGTTTCTCAAGATTTGTTGTTTCAAATTGAATCATGTAAAAATTCTCATGAAGCTTGGGACAAATTGAAAACATTGTATGGTACTAAATATGAAGTAAGAGGCTATCAAATTGATAATGAACTGATGAGCCTTGATCCTAAGAACTTTGACAAAATCCAAGACTACATCACTAAGGTTAATGATCTAAGAGAGCAATGTAAAGCATGTGGAATTGATAAGAATGACATTTAATTGGTCTACAATACAATGAACAAACTTGGTCCTGATTATGCTTCTTTTTTTTCTAACTTTTATACTCATAGATTGACTATGGGGTCTACATATACTACACCTTCATTTGCATCATTTTTTGAGATGTTGATACATGAGCAACAAAAGCTTATCTCAACGAGTCTCATCAAGAATTCTAAATCTCAAGAATTGTTGGTTAGTCAGGTGAAAGAATCAGAATCAAATAAGAAACAAAAGAAAGCAAAGAATAATCCACATTCAGATCAAGCAAAGAAAAAATCCTCTTCCAAAGGGGAATCCCATAAGGAGAGGCCTACTTGTGCATATTGCAAGAAGGATGGACATGAAGAAAACTATTGTTATAAGAATGATATTGATGAGTTGAAAAATATTCTCAAAAGAAATCACATTGATTTTCCTTCTAGAATGTTTGAATCATCTCCTCCTCCTTCAAAATAGTCTAAAAAGGAAAAAGGTCAAGCATCTACATCAGGAAGTAAAGGACAAGCTCTTTGTGCTCTTTCAGGTCCAGGATCAGGGAGATGGCTTCTAGATTCAGGAGCATCTCATTATATGGCATCTTCACAATCTATCTTCTCTTCTTTTCAGCCTTGTACTATGTATCCTATCTTGATGGGAAACAATACATGCATGAGTGTAATTGGGAAGGGGTCTATTGTCTTTGGGGACAACACTTTTCAGGATGTTTTGTGTGTTCCTCATTTGATGAACAATCTTCTTTCCATATATCAAATTACACATGGTGGAGATGGGAGGACTGTGGAGTTCACACCCGATTTAATCATCATTCAAGACTTAGAAAGTGGAGAGATCATTGCTACTATGGTGGTTGATCATTCATCTCAATTTTATACCTTTGTAGATTTTGTTTCTGATGATGACATTGTTCCTTCGGCTGTCGATCACATTTCTAGTATGAACCATGATTCAAAGGAGACATTTGGCTTCTTAAACTTAAGAGTACTCACATCAGATCCAATTCTTGAGTCATGCATTTCATCTCCTCCATCTACTGTTGTACCTAAGGATGCTTGTGATTCCACAATTTGGGTTCCTTGTGATTCAATGTGCAGTAGGACATACATCGTCTTCCAGAGATAACTACTTGGGATGAGTACTTGATAGACATTGCTGGTTTGTTTTGTGAGTCCCACATTTTAGATTTGGGAGACATCATTGATGACATTCATCTTCTCTTTGATGGAGAATATCCTTCTTTAGTTGTTGTGAGGGAACACTTTGACCCTCTTGTTCATTCTCTACATGATCATTCTTTGCAGTTTGGTGTGAGTGTGGATACTTTTGGACAACATTTGGAGGAGGATTCTTTATCTCTAGAGGGGATATCTTTGTCTTTGGATCATGTTCTACATTCATCTCTACTAGAATTTGAATTTTCCTCTTCAGTAGTGTGGCCTAGAACGCATATTCGGAGCATGACAATTTTTGGCATCAACATGGAGACACTTGAGCATTCTTTAGAGACATCATCCATCATCCATATTCCTGACATCCTGCATACATTCTTGGTTTTGTTTCTTCCTAAGGGGAGGAACATTGTCAGTGAAATCGGATCATCTTCAACATTCAATGTAAAGCTTCTACCATCATTGTAGGAGACTCAACATTGAGGGGGGGTTGCCATGTCTCTCTTCTTCTCTCTTATGGGGGGGTCTTTTTCCTCATATGGGGTTTTGGCCTTCTCATTCTTCATTGAGATCATTTCACTTTTTTATTTCATCTCTTTTTGGGGGAGGAATTTTGTCCTTCTGGGTTTTCTCCTTTTCTCCGTTTGTGAGAGATTTCATTTGTATATGTACATGGGTACCTAACATGGCCTTGTAGCCGAGACCCATTCTTGCATCTTTGTGTCATTTGCATAATAATCTAATACTCCCTAAGTTGCACTTAAGGGGGGGTTTTGGTGTAAATAAAGTCTTGTACCTAGTTAAGTCATTGCTAGAGGAATTATTTACATGTTAAGTTTTCTTAGGTCCTAGGAAGGAATCTTTCTAGAAGGTGTTAGTTGTCATTAGTTGTTATCTTATATTTTGAATTGTAACACATGTGAACCTAGGTAGTTGTGATAATTTGTCTCATGTCATATGATTAAGGAACTTGTCATAATCCTATGACATCTTGTATCTCACCTTGGCCATATAACCAAGGGGTTTCTACTACATTTTTCATATCAATTGAATCATATTTGGATATGCATATTCTATCTATTGTTCTTTCCATTTGGCCTCAAGATCTTGGCAGCCATAGCCAATTCTAATAGAAACAAGGAATTTTTTTTAGTTAACAAAATGAAAGAGACCTCGATGTGGAAGGTGTCTCAATACTATACATCATCTCTAAAATTTAAAGAAAACAAATGAAACAACAAATAGAGTAATTCTTAAATGAAGAGAAGAATGTAATAACTTTATCAATTTCTCCAAGGAGATAATACATACAAAAGATAGGGAAACAATCAATATGAAAGAGAATATGTGACTTAGGCACTAGTTTTCTTTATCACTAGGGGTCATGTAAATCATAATACCATCACGGATCATGAGATAGCAAGCTATATTATGCTAAGTGACCATCGACACATAAAAAAGGTAAGCTATGTAAAGTGCATAGGATATCAAGCTATATTAGGTGTCTTATAGGTTACCAATGTAGGATATGTGAAGAAGACACATGCTAGCAAGTTGTATTATGATAGGTGGCTCACATGCTACTAATGCTACATGGATTGCACACTTTAGTAAGTGTAACAATGAATAATGTCACAAGGGGAAAAAGTAAAGTAAGGTACATGTATGGATGCACATGTGAGAAGAATATATGCCCCCCATAAAATATTAACATGTGTAATATGCTGATATTTTAAGGTAATGCAAAAGGGGAAGAAAGAAGAGAGGGGATCCTTAGGAAGGATTCCCACCTCTAAAACAAGTTGCCCATGCCCCATAGAATATAGGTGAGGAAAACCAAAATATTGTGTTGTTACCAAAAGATAATATAGCTGCATTTGAGATTGTACCACCATGAATCACAAGCAAAGAAATAAAGAACTATAAGTTTTGCATAGTGGGTAGAAACACAATAGACTCGTGAGAAAATAGAGGAAGAAAAGAATCAGATAGAGGTGATCCTCAATGTTAGTTCATATGATGAAGTGACAGGTGTGCCAACAAAGGAAAGAGTGATGAAACCTATTTCAAGAAGGTGTTGTATTTTATCTTGCAAGGCTCAATATTCATTGGTGGAATGACCAAACAATAAATGATAAACATTGAAAGAGTTTTGTATGATTATGTTTAGAAAATTTCTTGCATGTAGGAGAAGGATGAGTAATTAGACTAGCTTTTATAAGCCTCAACAAGATGTTCTCTTTTTTAGATATAGGAGAAAATGGAGTAGGAAGCAACCCTTTCTATTATGGAGAAAAATACAATTTTTGAAAAGAAGAAATCATAGAAACATCAACGAATGGAGGAGGGGATGTAGATAGAGGAGAAGGTTGGTACCCTAAACCCAATATAGAAAAGTGTAGTATTGGTTCCACAAGGACTTTAACTCCTTGGTCCATGTGCCCAAGACCATTTCCTTTGTATCCACACTTGGAGAGAATTTTGAATCCAAGCCCATAATGTGTCTCCAAATTAGAAAGGGGAGGATAATTAATGTCACTAGCCTTATAAAATGACAAGTATATCCATATTTTGGAGAAGAAGAAATAGCATGATTCATGGTAAAAGAAGGATACATTATAGCATGAGAATTTACATCATTGTTTAATGTAAGAATGTCAAAGTTAGAAAGGTCAACTTCATATTCTCTAGGCCCACATGAGGTGAAATATAAGGAGGCCCAATCATCCCCAAGACATGAATTTTCAAAATAAGAAGGAACATCATCATCAAGAGAGAGTGATAATGGTGTTTGGAAGTTTGTTGTAGAGGGTACAAAATTATGAAAAGAATAAAGAGCAAGCTTCATGTGACCCAATTTATCTTGTTGACAATATTGAAGGGGGTTAAGTTCAATTTTTATTATATGTACTTTACCATTATGAAAAAATTTAAGAGACTGGTGAAGGGTAGATGAGATTGCAACCCCATGGCATGAATTCATAGTCTACTAAGAAGAAGATTATAAGAAAGACTCTTCAACATGACATAAACCTCAATAGGCAATGTAACAAGGCCTGATGTAATATGCAATATAATAGTGCCTAGAGTTGAGTGAACCACCTTATCAAAACTTTTTATGGATAGAATTAAAGGAGAAATAGAAGAAGCATTAACACTTATATAATTTAGGAGTTCTAAACTACAAACGTTAAGACTAGAACCAGTATTAATAAGGGTTCACTTAATCCTAGTCGATTTTATAGCAACAAGGGTTCCTAAAGTTGGGTGAGTCACATTATTAAAACCTCTTATAGATAGATTTGAAGGAGAAATAGAAGAAGTATTAATATTAATATAATTGAGGAGGTCTAAACTACAAATGTTAAGACCAGAACTAATATTAATAAGGGTTTTTCTAGTTGATTTTATACCAACAATAATTATAAGTACATTATTATGCTTCTAAACTTTAGCAAAAAGGAGTTCTAATAAATGAAAAAATAATGTCAGTTACATTATAATTATTGTCTTTTAAAATAGTGGTCATGTCCATGGGCTTCACGAAAGAATGTATGGGTATCTTTTGTAAGGCATATTGAAGGGCACTAGGATAAGAAGATGAAACTTGTATTAGGACCCAAAGAGAGATTTTATCTTGTGTAGCATAGAGCTACTTAATAAGATCATACTCTTTATAACTCTCAATGGAATAAAATTATTCAATGGAGGAAGGGAAACAAGGGTAGGAATTACCTATTTGTTTTTCTGAGTGTTATATGTATGTGATACCATATAGTAATTAGTATCCATGGGCACAATATACAAGTCATGTGTTGAAGAACATAAGAGAGATAAGTAGAAGGTCAAGGATTGTTAGGAATACCTTGAACAATGATCACATGACAAGAAAGTGGAGGTGAATTAAGTGTTGCATGCATAATAATTTTATGAATAGAAGAAAGATTTTAAATGTTAATGGACTTATCCAACATCTACTTAATAGTGGGATAAACTAGTTAAAAATTATTGAATTAACATTATTCTCTTTTTGAAGAATACATGATGTAGGAGAATAAACAAAAGATTATGTTCAATATGTACCTATAGAGGATCAAATGTGAGGTTAGAATATGCATCCAACAACACTTCATCGCTAGAAGGGAGAGCATCAACATGAAGAGTAGGTAGAGTAATGTTAAGAAAAGTATCAATGATTTCATCCTCTTGTGCCAAAATATTTGTAGAAATAGGAGGAATTTTGGGAGAGAGATCAAAAGAATAGAGTAACATAGGAAGAGCTAAGTCACCATTACATGCATGTAGAATAGAACATCTGGAGCTTTTAAAGTGAAGTTAGAAAGTGATGTAACAAAACAAGATAAGAAGGCCATATAGAAATTAGAGGAGAATGATAAGAAAGGTGTAGTTAAAGTTAGCTAAAGGCCATTTTATTTCTCCTTTAGGACTATGGAATGAGGTTTGAGCCAATGCCCCAATTTTTTTGAAAAAAGAAAGAAAAATGAAAAAAAAAATTCTATTTTTAAAGTTTTTTTAGCTTTTTGAGAAGGTTTAAATGTAAAAAGGCATGCTCACCAAAATATAAATAGTGAACCATGGCAACAAAGTGGAGGTGTCAAATGGTGGGTTCACCAAAATGTAAGAGGAAAAATATGATTTAGCTAAAGTGTATCATCTAAATTATTTTTCATTGCTTTCATATTGGGATTGAGACTAGTTTTCTACTATTAAAAAAATTAAATCTATAATTCTAAAAATTATACATTAAAGGAAATATTCTTAATCAACTATGATGAAGAAGAAATTATAATAAAGTGCCATTTACTAGAAAATAAAATAATAATTGACAAAAAGAGACCATAGGAAACAAGAACCGAGTGCCTTGAAAAGGAGAAAGGCTAATGTAGGGGTTAAAATGAGCATAAGGGTGGATTAAGGGAATTGACACAAAATATATTATGAAATTTCAAGGGTATGAAATTTTTGACATTACAATTGCATACTTAACATATACATTTTTTGCCACTTTACATCTTTGTTTGCAACTTATGCTTTCACTCTTTGTTTGCAAAAATATGTTTCGCTGTCTTAGTGGAAGCATAGAATTTAAGTAGCTTGCATTAGTGAAAATCCATATAGGGAAAGGTCATATAGTAAAGATTTGTAGAATTCCTACTTGCATCCGTTCTAGTGACATTCATCTTATCACTAGAAAAAAACATTGATTTCTCACACACATTTTCTTTTCATAGCTTAGATTTTATTTTCACAATTATTGCCATAAATTTTGTAATCAAAACAACTCTAAAACTCAAAAATTGTAAAAAATCTTAAAACTATCAAAAAATATAACAACTTTGCTACAAATCCCTTGCTCTTTGATGTGCTCTAGGGTTATACTGAACATAACTCAAAATTTGCAAGAAGAGGGTCTTCTTATTCCTATTATTCATATTCTCCTTCTTCAAAAACTTGATGTGCTTGGAGAGTAGTTGAGGCTTACCACTCCTCCATTGGGTTTGTGAGTTCCTCTATAGCCTAGTCAAAGTTATATGCACTAGTAGAATTTGGCAAATAAATGACTAGGTGACTAAAAATTTTAGTCACAACAATTAAAAATGACTAAATTCTACTCATGTTTTGCAACTCAGCTATAAATGGGTAAATAAATGACTAATTTGGTCATTGACTAAAAAATTATATAGTCACAAAAATAAAAATGACTAAAGAGTTAGTCGTCAAATCCAAAGTAGACAAAAAAAAATTAAAAACAATTCGGCCAATTATTGGCACGATGTATTCATGTGCACGATGTATTGGCACGATTATTCACTTTCATTGCAGATTCATTCATCTTTCTTGACCTCACTTCATTCGTTCATTGCAAACCTCGCTTCATTCATTAGCCCAACATGAGGCATTTTGATCAGTTATAGTAGCTACTTGCATGGGCGAATAAGGATTCAGAGAGGACCTAGAGACTTTTGAAAAGGTGGGCAAGGGCAAGGAATTCAGAGTTTGCTGCTACGAATTTGAATTCACCAAGGCCCTTTGTAGCGAAATCGGATTTAGGGAGGCCCTTTGCAACGAATTCAAAGGTAATTTGAAACCCTCATTACATTAAACACAAATTTGAAACGCTCATTACAATCCACTACTCTTAATAATGTTCTACTGCTCTTAATAATGTTCTTTTACAATCTTGCCATTGTTCTGATTCATAATGTGCTCAAGCTAAATATAACAAAATTTGGGTGTTAGTGCCAAATTAGAATTTCCTCAAACATTTTTGATACATTTTCACTGCAAGCACAAACTATCCTTGTGCAAAGTAAACATGTGCTATATTTACCCACACATCAGGGATCTGAACAAAGATGTTTCCTACTGCAGCTTCTTGTAGCTATGTAAAAATTTCCTTTGCAATATCAAATTGACCCCTTTCAGCTAGCACAATGGATGCCTCATTTGTAGCATAAACATTTCCTGGTCTTTGTGCCAACACTTTACAATACAGTTCTCTATCCTTCTCAAGATTTGTGCCTCCACCTTTGGATCCCTCCTCTCATTACGAAAAGCTGCAAAATAATTCCAATTTCCAAGTGAAATGTCAACATAAGAATTCTTTGCATCTAATTCACTTTGTGCAGCTTTAATTGTTTCTTTGCTTTAAGCCAGCCATCTGTTTTCAGTTCCATTTTACCAAGCATAGATAAAGCATTTGATGATTTTTTATCCACCTTAAGTGCATCACCAATCAATTCTAGGCTTCGTTGGATCTCATTCTGAGCCTGAGACATGGCTGCAAGACATAGATATGTATCCACATAATCAGGAAACTTGAACAATATTAGCCTGTATAAAAGATTTGCTTTTTCAATATCCTATAGTTGTTCAAACAACCTAGCAAGATTAAATAGTGTTGTGACTTTATCCCATGGTAACTCAAGTGAAACACCACCTTCTTCTAGTCGATGGAAGAATTTCATATCCTTAAAGAGCATAGAAAAAATTGCAGAATTAGCACTGGGGCTTTTATTTATGAATTCAACCCAAATTCCATTTCCTAATGCCTCCATAAAAGTTTGTTGAGCCAACTCTAGTTTATCACGCTCAAAATGAAGAACCCCATTTTTTTTTAACAATTGAATGGGTACTTCTTCTCTGCTCTTCTTCATAAGAGACTTTGGCGTCTTAAGAGAATCTAAGGCTACATTGGGTTCTGACGATATTAATAACTCGCCCATCTTGATAAATGCATGGGCATTAGGTGGATCTATGCGAGTTTCCTTTCTTAAAATTTCCAATTCCTTCTCTACCAGCCCTTGCTAAGCATATATATGGCCTACATCTTTTAAGCTCTCACAGTTCTCAGGGTGGACCTCCAAAACCTTTTCAAAATTTGAGAGAGAACTCTTAAGATCTCCCAAGTTCAATTGAACCTATCCACAAAATCCCATGGCCTCTAGCTTTCCTTGACTGATGTCATGTAGTAGCAGCCAGTGGTATCATAATCACCTTTACCATGATAAGATCATGCAAGATTATAATATGAATGAGATTTCATGAGAGGGTGGTCAATTGAAACAAGAGTTGTATCAGTCAACTGTTCCACAAGAAAATGTTGCCCTGCAATGAAGAAAAAATGGTTTGCTAAATGATTCAATGCCATTACAGAGTACGGGTATAATTCAAAGGCTCTACTCATCTTTTCCATTCCTTCATGAACATTACCTTTTTCACTAATTGTGAGAATCCTATAATTAAAAAATGCACAAAACTGACCACAGAGATTTATGTAGAGGTAGAACATCATTTCTTAATGGCTCCATAATTTTTTTTTGAGCCAACTCTAGTTTATCATGCTCAAAATGAAGAACCCCAATGTTGTTTAACGATTGAATGGGTACTTCTTCTCTACTCTTCTTTAGAAGAGACTTTGGCGTCTTAAGAGAATCTAAGGCTGCACTCGAGTCTAATGATATTAATAACTCACCCATCTTGATAAATGCATGGGCATCATGTGGATCTATGTGAGTTGCCTTTCTTAAAATTTTCAAAGCCTTCTTTGCCTGCCATTGTTGAGCATATATATGGCCTAAAATTTTAATCTCTCATAGTTCTCAAGCTGGACCTCCAAAACCTTTTCAAAATTTGAGAGAGAACTCTTAAGATCTCCCAGCTTCAATTGAACCTATCCACAAAATCTTGTGGTCTTTGGCTTTGCTTGACTGATGTCATGTAGTAGTGACCAGTGGTGCCATAATCACCTTTACTATGATAATATCGTGCAAGATTATAATATGAATGAGATTTCATGAGAGGGTGGTAAGTTGAAACAAGAGCTATCTCAGTCAACTATTCCACAAGAAAATGATGCCCTGTGAAGAAAAAATGTTGCTCTACGCATCTTTTCCATTCCTTCATGAACACTACCTTTTTCACTAACTGTGAGAATCCTACAATTAAAAAGTGCACAAAACTGACCACAAAGATTTTTCCCCATTTCATATAGAAAAAATGCCAAAAAAATGCATTTAAAACCTGCAAAGAAAATCACATTGATTTTTGTGCCAAGAAAAAAACCATGAGACCATAGCTTGTTGCTTACTATTATGCTTTGATAGATTTTTTCCAAGCATCCATAGATTTTTTGAAATCACCTATTTTAGGCTTTTAGCCATAGCAGCAAGGCAGTGAACTGTTTGATAAAATGCTTTGGTAGACATGTATGAAAAATGTGGTAGCATAGAAAAGGCAATGAACTTTGGAAAAAATGCCTCAAAGAAATGTGGTCTCATGGTGATGGAATGCCATGACAAGTGAATTGTTATGGATTTTCATGGCATTCCATCACCATGAGACCACATTTCTTTGAGGCATTTTTTCAACCAGTTCACTACCTTGTCTATGTTATTGCTTACTATTTTGCTTTGATAGATTTTTTCCAAGCATCCTTAGCTTGTTTGAAAGCACTTTTTTTAGGCTTTTAGCCTTAGCAACAAGGCAGTGAACTATTTGATAAAATGCTTTGGTAGACATGTATGAAAAATGTGGTAGCATAGACAAGGTAGTGAATTTTTTGAAAAAATGCATCAAAGAAATGTGGTCTGATGGAATGCCACGACAAGCAAATGCAATTGGAAGTTGCTCCTAGTTATTAGTTATGCAATGTGAAGTAATTGCGTATCTGCTTAGGTTGACTTTGTAAAAACTATATTGTAATTAAAATTTTGTCATCTATCAACATCTAGTTATTAGTTATGCAATGTGAAGTAATGCTTTGAGTTTGAAAGATGTGTAATGCAATGTAATCAACAATTTGAATATAAACTACAAAAATATATTTTTTACAATTCATTAGTTAAACTCTCTATTTTATTTTCTCTCTATAACTCTATTGCTATGGAAATGCCTTTCAATTAAAAAAATAGTTTTTGTCTCTTAGTCTACAATGTTTTGTTGCTATGTGTAGAACATTATAGATGGATCAACGTCGAAGGTTGACTAGGGATCAATACCATGTATTTGATGAGAGAATAGTCGATGAGAGGGACATGGACAAATATCCATGTCCATGTAATTATTGTCTTGGTGGAAAGGTGAAAAAAAGAAGTGACATTTATCGACATATGATAAGATATGGGCATAGTGGTATAAGCCCTTGGAATGCCAATTATTATGAAGATATGATAGAATGGCAGAGTGTGAGAGATGAAGAGGGAAAAAACATAGATGAAGTGGCACCAAACATAGATGAGGAGGTAGCATTGTTAGACAAAGGGTTTGAAGTTGATATAATGTTGAATGAGGGTCTAAACGATGATTGGGCCAAGTTGATGGAGGATGCTTCAAAACCTTTGTATGCTAATTGCAGGTTAAGTGGTTTGACAACAATCCTTCAAATTCTTAACTTGCAAGTGGTGTTTGGTTAGAAAAATGATAGTGTAAATCAGTTATTGGCATTATTAAGTTCGTTGTTACTATCTGACTCCACATTTCCAACAAAAAAAATTCAATGTAGAAAGGAAATCACTAAGCTAGGCTTAGGGTATGAAAACATCCACACATGTGTGAATGGTTGTGTATTATTTCGCAAGAATCTTGCAAGTGAGAGTGAATGTTTGAAATGTCATGAAGCGAGGTATAGAGAAGGGTTGAAATCAACAATGGTTCCTAGAAAGGTTCTTCACCACTTTTTAGTAATCCCACAATTACTCTGAATGTATAGGTGCAGAGACATTGCTAAACTTATGCAATGGCATGCCCAAATAAGAGCACTAATGGAAAACAATGGCATGTGCCTAATTGTAAGACATGGATGGAATTTGATAACAGATGGCCTAATTTTTCTCAAGATCCTCGTAATATAAGGTTGGGTTTGGCTCTAGATGGGGTGAACCCATTCTCAAATCAAAGTACTAAATGGTCAACTTGGCCAGTGTTTTTAATAAATTATAACTTTCCATGGTTAGCAACTAAACCATTTTTCTTAATGCTATCATTGATTATACTAGGAAAGAAAAGTGTGACTTCAGATACAATTGATGCATATCTAGAGCCATTATATGATGAGCTAATGGAATTTTGGAAAGAAATTGAAGCAATTCAATCTTTAAGGGATGGTCATTCAATCAAATTCACTTTAAGAGCTTCCTTATTGTTTACAATTCATGATCTTCCTACATATGGCACATTGTCTGGTCTCAGTGTTCATGGATACCATGGATGTCCTACTTGCAACTTTAAGGATTTTGTGAGGCACTCAAGAAGTTTGCGTAAGTTTATTTATTGTGGACATCGTGCTTACCTTAAAATGGATCATCCATATCATCAACAAAAAACACAGTTCAACGGTCAAGAAGAGAATCGTGAAGCACCATTGCTAATAACAGGTGATTACACTATTGAGAATGGACAAAAAACAATGTCATTTATTGAAAATGATGGGATTACTGGTAGTAGATATGATCCATGTAATGAAAGTGATGTAAAAAGGTTGTGCATATTCTATAAGTTGCCATACTTTAAGGATATAGCCATTAGGCATACTATTGACTTTATGCATACTAAGAAAAATATAGCCTATGCTATTATAGAAACTCTTTTTGGTGCTTTTGATACTATTTCATCACGTGAAATTTTGCAAACTAAAGATTCATTGAAATCTTTGGGTTGAAAAATATGATGATGAAAAATATAGAAAACCTAATGCTCCTTATGTTTGGACAAAGGAACAACGTGCACAATTCTTACAATTGATATCTCAAACTCGCTTTCCCACTGGATATGTAAGTAGTAGTATTAGAAGCCAAACTGACATTAATGGCTTAAGAGGCCTCAAGACCCATGACTATCATGTCATAATGGAGAATATTTTACCTATTGTGGTAAATATATTAAGTTTTCCAAAGGGGCCAAGATTGGCAGTTATAAGGTTGGGCCTAATATTAAAGAGAATGAGTTTACATGTATTAGATCCTTCAAACTTTGATAGTTTGAGGGAGGAGGTTGTTGATGTCCTTTGTTTATTGGAACGGGAATTTCCACCAACAATCTTTAACATTTCTATGCATCTTTTGATACATCTACAATATGAACTAAAGCATTGTGGCTAGATAAGAACAAGATGGATGTATCTTATAGAATGATATATGAAGGTTTTGAAAAAAATTGTTTGTACTAGGGAAAAACTAAAAGACAACATGTTTAAGGGATATTCAATGCAAGAGGCCATGGGATTTTGCACAAAATATATGAAGGATTTTAAAAATGTCAATCAACGTGTATGGGACGATGACAAAGAAGACACAGTTGCAGGTGAAGTATTAGAAGGAAATGGATGTCACTTCAAGCTATCACATCAAGAAAGAAGTGTGATACATGCCTATATTCTTCAAAACAAATCTTTGTTTGATAAGTGGCATAGGTAAAAAATATTTTACACAATAATTTATTTACTCAATTGCATTTACACATTTATATTATCAAACTTACAATAATTTATTTACTCAATGGTAGTCATTTAAGAGTGGAAGAAAAAGACAAAGGAAATATAAATTTTGATTGTGTTGTTAGTGCTGAATTTCTTCACAAAACTGAGAAGAAATTTTATGTTGGATTCATCCAACAAATTATTCTAGTGGACTATGGTGAAAATAGTCCTATATTATTAAAATGTAAGTGGATCCGACCATTTGTAGTACAATATGATGAGTATGGATTTGTATGCGCAAATAGAAGACAATTTTTATCATAGATGGATGAGTTGTATGTTTCCCCTCTTCAAATTAACCAATCATTTCTAATTCATGATGTAAGAATCCTAGGATGGTCGTATGTCATTCAAACAGAGTCTCGCTCAAAATGAAAATTCATGGAAGTTGTTGATATAATGCTTGATGGGCAATATGTTAATTCACAAGAAACATTTGAAGAATTGGATGAAGATGATGATGGAGTGTTTGAAGAAGACATTTTGATTACCAATGAAGAGATTGGGAGAGAGAATGCATTGCATGTCACAAATGCGGATGAGGAAAAAAATTGAGTAGATGCAAACGCGAATGATCAAGATTCTGATCTTGCTAGCAATGTAGATGATAATGATGATGTTTTGTCACCTTAAGAGGTTAGCTTTCCACCTAAACTTTGGTTATATGTATAGTGTAATTTATTATTGAATGTAATAAAGATCTGAGTATAGGTATGCTTATTCACTGTTGTTTTACTAATACATTTATGAATGTAATCATCATTATCCTGCTAGTACATTGTATACAAAACCTGAGATGTTCACTGCTCATTTGAAGTGCATTTAAAGTTAGGTTCAATCATTCTTCTTAGTTTTCTTACTTTGGTTGAAAATTTAAAATTAATTTTGTTTAGTTAGAATATAATTTCTTCTATGTCCTATATGTTTTCTAGATGCAAACATATAATGAGCATCTATGATTTAATAATACATATAGATATCTTAACATTAGGTGAACTAAGCCTCCCCATTACAAACAAAGAAACGATCTCTTAGGTCTGACTGACACTGAAAACTAAAATTGAGAGACTGCAAAATTAGAAAATTGTTTAATCTTTTCAATAAAATGATATCTAAAATATTGCATTCATAATAAAATCCAATACTGCACTACCACAGCAGTCAATAGAGGTATGCACGAGATGGCGGGACATATAGGTCAATTTACAAATGCTTACCACAATAACGCAGCAACCAAATATGAATACCGTGGGGTGGCGGTGATAACATGTTAACAACTAAAGTAAACTGCAACCCCGCAAGGGGTAAACAATGGCATTGCGATATGGCAATGAACAATCACTCAACCGTTAGAATTAACCTTTCTATCCCATGGGAGTCCAAAGGGGTGTGTGCGGGGTGGCGGTACTTCTACCTCTACCCCACAGTGGTCTTGATATGACAGAGTGGTATGGCAGTGAATAGTCACTCAACTGCTAGAATTAACCTATCATCTTGCGAGAGTCCAAAGGGGTGTGTGCGAGGTGGCGATACTGCTAATGCTATCCCACAAAGGTCTTTAAATGACCTAGCGATAGTGCGTTACAAGATGTCAAAGCATTAAATGATTACACTGTTCAATTTCCCAATCAACGACATATATTCAAACTCAAAATATGTGTAGATTCTGAAATATTTTGCACGAATTGACATTAATAGTGAGGTGATCGAGCTCAACAACAAATATTACTTGGGGCTCGACAACATTTTGGCAATCATTCACAAAGCTCAGCATATTGGAGGCAAGGGAGTTCAAGTAGGAAAACTCTGCAGCTATTATTTTGCCAGATAAGTTCACAGAAACCCTCTATAGCAAGTGTATAAGAACTAAATTTGCTTCTACAAGTAGACACTTAAAAAATCAAGTAGGAGTAAATTCTTCATCATGCCACCCAAAAGAAGTCAACTTGCGAGTAAAAAGGAAGAGTCCACAGTTTCTAAATCAAAGAAGAAGTCCCTGTAACAATCCATTTTAGATGTGTTACCTAATTCTATAAACAAAGGATCCAAAAAGTTGTTTAAAGATACAACCCAAGGATGTAGAGACCCAATTATCCCTATCTCAGGGTGGGATCTTTTTTGGTACTTCTATGAAAAAAGGGTTGAGAGGATACTAGTTTTGAATCCTTTGACCTTAGATTTGGCCAAATTGATAGTCCCAAATGTCTTTGTAGATGTTGAGTTTATTAAAGTATTAGCACAATATTATCACTCAGCTACTAGGACTATAAGAATGTCAAATGGTTCACCATTAGTGGTGCTAACTAAAGAAGCAATTATAGAGTGTTTTATGTTAAACAAGCAAGCTATCACTAAGATCGACTTGGACATAAGTGAGGAGGATTATAGGAGATTGAGAAAAACCTACATGAGTGATGAAATTACTTTACACATGAAAAAGGGTGTAAACAATAGGAGGATACCTATCTCACCCTCCCAAAATGATCCATTTGCCACATAAGACTTCCAAGTATATTTCAAAAGAACTTATTTTTCTTTGTGCCAAGTGTTTGGAATAGATGCTAAAGAGAGGATGCCAACATATCTCATGACATGATGGCAATGAGGATACAAAATCCTAAAGTCAACATTGAGTATGACTTTGCTGCTAAAATTGAGAAAGGGCTACATGAAGGAGTTTTGCAAGTAAGAGATAACTTAGCTCCCATCACTTTCAGGAAATACTCTCTAATGTGTCATTTAATATTGTACCAAAAGAGAAATAAATGGACTAAAAGAATGTGTTTGGGAATGGCCAATGATGAAGGGCATAGGTTGTCTATACAAAACTAGTGTTACATCTGGGATTGTAGATGCAAAACTAGTGATTATGTGATGATTTCATAGTAAAGGTCATGGCCACTCTTGGTCATATTTCACCAAGATTTCCTAATAAAATCATGCAAGTATTAAGACCTTTAGCATTGAAGCCAGAGTAGGGACACACTCACAATTTCAGTGATTGGTTCTTCTTAGCAAACCAAATAATAATAAGGGTCTATGGGTGTCCTCAAGCCCCACATGTTTTACCTAAATTTGTTTCTATTCAAATTATTTTTTTATAATTTATGTGGCAAATGTTATGGATGGAGCAAGATGTTATGAAAAGACAGAAGAAGGGGACATTCCTCCCTAACCTAGAACTGAATGCGAGGAGCTATCCATAGGGTCTGACACTCTTAAAGAACTGCAAAACTATTTGAAGATGTGGTATTCATTGAAGTCACAAGGAGAAAGGATCTTTGATCCTGAAGGGCATCTTAATTTTATAAAGCAGACACTTCTCACTAAAGTTGGGATTACCCATGTAATGGATTATGAAGAAAATGTAATAAGAAATTGCTTTACACCTGATGAAGTTTTTCAGAGGAAGAGGAAGTGGGAAATCATAAAGAGGCTTGAGGAGGAGAAGAAGAAAAGGGAAACTGGATTCCAAGGATTCTATGTTGAAGAAAGGGATCCTATCAAAAGAATGAATGTAATAATTGACAACTTTGAAAGATTATATGTTGAACCAAAAAAGAAACCTGAGGGTCAGTCTTTGAAAACCTCTAAGGTTCCCATCAAACCAAGTGTTATTTTAATCACAAAGCTCCTACCAGACACTACCACAATACAATCAAAAGTATCCCCTGAGCAAACAAGTCCTAAAAGGCAGAAGACACATGGAGTGGCCCCCTTAGTGGCATATGAAATAAGTGAAGGAGTAGGGGATACTGAAGAGGTAGCCGATGTACTTTTGAATTTTAAAGATGATGAAGTTGATCAACCACTGCTTAAGCTTGAAACTGATGCTCACAAACTAGAAGAAAGAGTGGATGTACATGGGCATAATGATCAAGAAGTGCATGATGATGAAAGGGTGATTGTTGCCCTTAGATTTATTGAAGATGATGAATTTATTCAAACTCCTAAGTTTAAGGATTTTTGGTTTAAGATGAAAATGAAAGAATTTGAGGAGAGACTCCAAATTAATAAGATGGGCACTGAGGAGTCACAACATGACCAGATTGTTGCCTAAACTCTTGAAGAACTCAGGATTAATGAAATTACTATTAGCCCCTAAGAAGCAAGAAAATTGGTCTTAGAAAGCAATATACTAATTATTCCTGGGATGGAATTAAAAAATATATTCTTACTGGATCAAGTAAGAAGCTAAGAAGATCCCATGTTGGTTTTTGAATTCAATTCAGATGAGGGAATGAGTGGCACAGGTTACAATCCAAGACTTGAAACCCTATCCTTTTGGACAAAGCAAAAAAGAACAAAAAAACCAAGATTGCTTGATGTTGTAAAATAAATGAGAGGAACTACCATGGTAAAGACACTTCAAGACACATGATCATTGGAGGTAGCTGCTATGATAATGCACTCAACAATGTTTACTAGGGATGCGGTTAAAGCTATGGAGCTTAGATTGGCAGAATATGAGAAAGCACAGACTGATCTAAATGATGAAGTGAATAGGTTATTCATAGAAAATGTGAAATTGAAACATAAGTTGAAGGGAGCAAGTCCTTCCCAAAACACAAAATTAATAGTATACTAGCCCCTGCTATCCAGACTGATACAAGTGAAATCACTGTTAGACAAGTTAATGTGCTAAAACAAGAAATTGAGAAGTTGAAAAAGAGTAATGAAGACACAAAGGAAAGAGTAAAGAGAGAAACCCTCAGGGGATTGGAACAAATCTTGGAGCACAGGGTTAAAATAATTATGGACAAATTGGAAAATGTGTATGAATGTTATGTTTCCTTGTCACGAGCAGTTGATCAGATAAAGGACCATATACCTATATTGGACCCCTTAGTCAAGAAATGGCAACCTATACATCACATCTTAACGACTTTGTGCAAAATTTTACAAAGGAGTGTTGAGGCCCCCACAAATTTAAAGCCTATTGAGCAAATGGTCTGAATGGTCACATATGAATTTCAACACATGTCTGCAGAAGACCAAAAGATCAAGGCAATAATGGATTCATTTCACATGCTAAAGTAGTGGTTCGTGCCTAAGATACTAAGGGATGATGATCAACTGAAAGGCTCCAAGGATTGGATAGATGAGTTTAGAAAAATTGTTCCCAACTGCCTCACTAATATACAAAAGGATGGTGACATAAATATTCACTGCCTCAATTTAACCTTGGATGGAATAATTGCACTGGATGTTGGGTACTAAAAATTCATCATGGATACCAAAGGGTTATTGGACAACAGATGGAAGAGTCACTTGGCCAATGCACAAAAAATCCAAGAGTACAAATGGCCTCATGATTACACGGTGTACCAATGGGAGAAGACATATCTAGCTCCCTCAGAAGAATATGTCTTGCAGTGAAGTACCAAGCCTTGCAGATACTATCATGGAGAGAGGACCTCACCAGATCTAAATGATCACGGGTACCTTACGATGAGTAACAAAATTTTGTATCTTGCGAGTGTTGTGGACTTCAACATATGATAAATTTTCTTCACTTCTCATCTTTCATTGCTTTTAAATTTTTATGTAAACAATGATAATTAAGACTTTTTGATTTATGTTAAAAGTGGGTAACTAACAAGACACTTTTTGGCATGTTAGTTAGGACTAAATTTTGAAATGTAATGTAAAATCTTTTTGAAGATAAATAGAATGAAGTTATAATTGGAGGACGAATTTTGGTGTCAATTGTTTGTTGAAGTTAATTAATGAATGTTATCTTGTTGTCTTAAGTTTGATCTTTCCTTGTTATTTAAATCAATATATCAAGGGTATATCTGGTTTATCAAAACACATTTGTTGTCAAACAATTCATTTTGTACTACATTTTGGTGTCAAATCTTTGGTAATTATGGTTAGTTTCATTACATTCAAATTTTGAATTATGGGAAATTATATATAGTAAATAGATTGATGGTTGTTTGGATAGTGAAATTAGCTCTCTTAGAAATTAACTGAAATATCTAGAAGGATTATTTTAATTAAAGAGGATTTTGTGGTTATTTTTCTGATGATTTTACAGTGCAACTAGCTTGCTATTTTCATTCAAGATACAAGTCATGATCAAATTCAAGCACATACCAAGAAGATGGAACTCTACGTTAAACCCTCAACCTCACTTAGTTTAGTCTACTTACATGGAGATATTAAGGAAGTTGCTAAACAATTAATATAAATCATTTGTTGTTTGTGAAGGAGAATCCTGTGAGATCCACTATGGTAGTGGATTAATATCCGATTTATTTTAAGCTAATACTGAACGAGTTTAGGGTGCTGCAACAACCAAGACATTATACTTTAGAACATCAGAGTTTATAGTTATGGTGGCTGATATAGATCCTCTTGCCATTCTTGATCCTTTGATTTCATTGGCCAAAGATAAGGTATTAATTTTTTCTCTCCTTGTACCATTTTGAATTTCAACATTATTGCAACCTTCTAAGATGTTAGATGGGAATTGCAACATTTTTAGGTTAACTCCATGTGCCATGCAATACCTAAATCATTCCTTAATTTGTGAGGCTTTCCTTCAATCGCCTCTGATATGTTTCAACCATTCACTGACAATCTTTACATCATGTAGATGTTGCAAAGGTGGATTGAAGGGATCGAAACCAATAAAATGAACACAGTTTGATTCTTATTGTACAGGGCAGTAATTACATGGGTAAAATGGTATGATTGAAACTAATGAAATGATGTTTGACATAGTAAAAAACCCTTTTAACTACGAAGTTTTCCCATGATCAAATCCCTTGACTTGCTACCCTTTTTTCTAATTTTGATGAATTGTAAGAGAATAAATCTAAATAACTTGCACTGGAACATCAAATTTTTGGAATTATACTAATGATGAGTTTTGAACCATTTGGTGATGGTTCTGTGTATTTGTTCAAGTAGTTGTTTTCTTGCAAGTTTAATGGATACCTTAAGTTTTTTTATTAATCATTAGTTTGAAAATTACCATTGCAGAAAGTACCTTATGTGTTTGTGACTTCAAAAGTTGAATTGGACGGTGCTTGTAAAGTGAATGGGGAAGATGATGTCATAGTTGGGAAACTTGTTTTGAAACATCAGGTTAGTAATTTTTGAATGTTAAGGCTTCCTAGTTGGATATTGTCACCAAAAAATGTATAGTTGACATTTTTACGCTTACTTGAGTCTTTCTTATGGACTTTGGCTTGATTTTGCCTAGATTTAATGTTGTAATGTGGCCAACACATTTCACATTAGGTCTTGGACCCTTGAGAATCATTAAGACTTCTAGGTTGTCTTGTAAAAGTGTTGTGAAGTGTTGTAACCCACTTTCACACTTTTCTGGGACCCTTTCATTATAATTCACTTAAATAACCCCTTTTTATCACTTACCAAGTCTTATTTCAAAGTGTTGTAAAGAGTTGTAACAAACTCTCACACTTTTCAAGACTTGTCATCAATAATTCAACCTTTCTCATGTTTAAATGACCCCTTAATGCACTTTTCGACCTTACTTAAGTGTATTTTTTAGGATATTCCCGTTAGACCTTATTTAATGCACTTTAATTTCCAAAACCCAGTGAAATTGCCCTAGTGGGACCAAGTCGCCACCTGGGGTGACTTAGTCCCACTAGGCACAACAACCAAAATAATTTTAATTTCTTGGCGAGATATTATTCTCTTACCCTTGAGGTCGGCCTATGATGTGTTATTTTTGAGAAATAATGGAAAAGCAAAAATAAATAAGGGTTTTTCCCCTCATTTTACATCTCTTAATTCATCAAGCATTCGAGCATTCATTCACTTAATCATTCTCAAACATTCAAGCACTCTAAGCATAATCAAGTCATCCATTGGAGCACTTCATTGCATATCTTCAGATTTACACATCAAGGGTTTGGTAAGTTTATGACATTGCATGTTGTTTATTTATCATTCTCTTCTTATTTCATTTCATTATTTAGGGTTTGAATACCAAAGTGGGGTTTGACTAAGGCAAACCCCTATACTCTAACCCTTAACCATTTTTCCCCTCTTTGCATGTGTGTTTCCAGACCTTATATGTAGATTTGTCAAAGAGGAAAGTGTCAAAAAGGTGTTTTCAATCCATCAAAGTCATCAAAGTCAATAAAGCCCTAGGTGAAGCTTAACAACTTCTTTCAGCCTATTTTCTGTAGATTCAGATCCAGACACCTGTCAGAAAAGCAAGTGCAGACCGAAAGCTACAAAATCCTATGCCGAAATTCCAAAAATTCCCAGGTGGACTAAGTCGCCACCTATGGCGAATTAGTCCTATTGCTAGGCCTAAAAATTTATTTTCATATTTCTGAGTACCTATTATGCCTTGCATAACCACACCATTTTATTTTGGAACAAAATGGGTCCCCCTTTGTTTTGTTTTGTCCTTTGCTTTTGTTTGGGTCTTAGCAGTTGTTTGTTTTACTCTTAAAACCTTGTTTCCTTTTGTCTGTTGGTAGCAGAATCGGGATGGAAACTGGACTTGAAACTTTTGTTTTGGTTCCAAGTCTGGATTTCATCTCGGTTCTGGGTCTGCCCTCTTTCCTTGTTCTTTTCATTTTTTGTCCGTGTGTCTTTCACTCTCGGGTCTGTTTCTCCCTTGAGTTGTTTGTTGTTTTCCTTGTGTGTTGTTTTGCCTGAGTGAAAGCAGAACCGAAGTTGGAAGCAAACTTGGAACTTTGTAAAATCTTGATTCTGTTCCCACCCTGATTCTAACTCCGCTCGTTTGCTTTGTGTTGTTGTTTCCATTGGTGTTTGGGTTGGGTCCAGTTTTTGTTCCAGTCCCCCTTCCCGTCGTGTTTGTTGTCCTTGTTTTGTTTCTTATTCCTTTGTTAGGAGCGGAACTAGAATCGGACCCAAAGTTGGAACTTTGTAAAAATTCCACTTATGGTTTTGGTCCTGGTCCCGCCCTCGTTTCCTTTTGTTGTTTGTCTTTGTCGCAAGACCGGACTTGGGTTCAGAGTTCGATAGGAGGCTTGTTAAAAAAATTCTTGTTCTGTTCCGGATCTGGGTCCATGTTTTTCCTGCTTTTGGTGTTCACTTGGGTTAACTATTCATTGGCGTTGATTGCTCCACCTTCGACCTACCGCATTTATGGCATTAATTACAGCCTCCTCGCATGCGTGAAATGATTTTAAAATCTTAATTATGTTTAACTGGCTCATTATCTTTGTTATCCAAGTTGTTTAAGCAAGCTAGAGCCAGGAGATCTTCGAGAGGAGCGATTTGATTGTGAAGGCGTGTCGGGGAGCAAATTTTTATCAAGTTTCAGTCTTTCCTTGTGGGCGTTTTGAGGTAGGGTTTATTTTCCCTTCTTTTTCTGTTGTGCTTTGTCGTTTCTTTCTCGTGTTCTTACTCATTGTGTTTGGGCACGTTTGCAAAATCTTTTTTTGTGAGTTTTCACTCGTTTCTTGTTTTCTTTTGGTTGGTTTTTGTCTTCTTTTTTGTTTTCCTGTTCTGTTTTCTTTCTTTATGTTTGTTGTTTTTCGTTTGTTGTCACTTTTGTGACAAGTGCATTTTTTTGTGCCCTAGTTTCTAACTAGGGTATCATTTGGTTGGGTCCTTGTGTTAAATGCTTCTGGTTTTGTTTGGAGACCCTTTCTAATCATTTTTCCTTGTCGATTTTGTGATTTCCATGCTAGGTTTGTGATGCCCTAATTTTCTGAGTTGACATGTCATAGAAACTAGGGTTTGCTCGACGATCTTTGCAAAATATTTGGCCTTAGATTTTAAATTGGTCTTTGTACGGTTAAGAGGTGGGGTTAAGCCCCTCTATTTTGATTTCCTTGTAAACCCATGTGACCCAAGTCCTTAAATTCATGTGACCACACCTTCAAAGAATGTGCTCAATTTTTATGTTAAAAATAGTGGAAGCGGACTCGAGACTGAATTCATCCCGTTGATGTTTGCATTGGGGTTCATTCCCAAAACGATCTTGCTTCCAGTCATTGATAATTTTGGTCTCACACTTGCCCTTAAGCGGAGGTGAAACTGGAGTGGAGGTCGAACTTGGAGCTAGTGATTAGTTCCGGGTTTGGTTTCTATTCCGGTTCTCATCTTGGTCTCATCTTGGTTCCAATCCCGATTCCACTTTGTATTGAAATAGTTCCCTGTTTCTTATTCTTATGTGGCTTCACCTTTGATGAAGTTGAAATTTGACTAAGTATGAAAGTTTTCCTAAGGAGGTAGAGAAAGATGTTGATTGATGTATTGACTTTTATGCTTTTTTTTCATCTAATAAAAGAGTTTATTGCAGAGATTAGAAGATGTTGGGAGCTTCAAAAGAGGCTTCTCAAAGGAGTCAACCTGCAAAAACTTCAAGGCAAGGAGCTAAGCCAGAGAAGATTAAAGTGGAGCAGCTCCCATACACTCTAAGATACAAACATAGGGAAGCTACTCTCAGTGCTAGCAAGGTTGATTCTGATTGGGCAGACATTACTAATACCAACTTGGGTTCATTTAGCTATGAGGAGTTGCTCTTGGAAACATTTGGTGAAGAGGTGATAGGGAGGACATAGAGAATTGTCCAATTTGGACTAGCACATGTCATTTTCCCCCTATCGGTCCAATGTCCTGAATTGATTTAATGACTACAACTGGGGCATACAATCCTACCACTAGGTAATGTGTGGATTTGCAAGGGAATGTTATTATTGAATTAACGCCCTAGATGATTAGATTTATGTTTAATGCTCCTATTCCACAAAATCCCAGGCAACTCAATGAAGGAAAAGCTCTCAAATTATATAGTGATAAAAAGGAGGCTAACAAAACTCATATGAACAAGAGTTGGATGAGAGTTGAGAAAAAGTATTTGGAAAAGCTTCTTGACTAGCCTAAAAGGGAAAACTTCTACAAGGAGATTTCAGATATAATAATGATGCTCTCTAGGGTGTTTGGGAAGAGGGATGATTCCCAATTTAAAGAATGGATGTTACCATTCATCCATACCATCCTTGATGGTAGGCAACAGTTTGATTGGCCTATGATTGTGTCAAATTGTATACATAATCAGATGCTTAGAGTGAGAGAAACCAAGAGTTTCTTCATGACCTCTTATGTAATCTATGCAACTGCCAGAAGAGGGATCTTTCCTAGACTCAATACAACTGTAGGTATATTGGGAGAGGCTCAAGGAAAAAAGAATGTATGGGATCACTATGTTCAAATTACCTTGCAAGCTTCTGAGTCACACTACAAGAGGGTTAATGATGCATTTCTATATGTTATCGTTAACCAGCTAACAAGAGATACTGGTTACAAATTGAGTAGAGAGGCCATGGCCTTCATCAATGAATGGGGACACTGGTATATCCAATACCCCAGATTTACCTATTTCAAATTAGCTGGTTTTGATGGCCACCCCCATCTACTGCCTAGGTGCTGCAGCAATAAAATTGTTTTAATGGAATTCATTTATCAAGCTCTAGCAGTCAATGTGAAGTTTGGTAATAAACATAATATTGGCTGTCATAAGTTCCCCATGAAGTTGGGTGAGTATAGTTGTCCAAACCTTGTGGCAGCTGAGGTAGTTTGTGATGAATTGATTCAGATGAAGTTGGGTTTGTATACTTCCAGGAAACATTTTGATCCTAAACACAGGATGCAGGGTTTGCTACCCACTGTCTTTGACAAACATTTCAATCTATTGGAGGACTTTTGGATGGATTTGTAAGATGAATATGATCTCAGGAGGAGAAATTATGAAAGACTATCTATCCCACTCATGGTTGAGTATGGGATAAAAGAGGACATCCCTGAGAAATTGTCAGATGATGGGGTAACTTTGGATCCCCAGTATGATGCAAAGAATATAGGCACCAAAGATCTTGATTCAATGGACTGGAATGCAGAAGAATCCATCGACATAAAACAGATTGCGAGGTCAGTATTGGACAAAAGCATTCAATGGGTTATCATGAGGGTCAAGGAACCAGAAGCACAAATATCCAAGAAGAGGAAGGCTACATGAACCACCCAGTATAAAAGGAAAAAAAGAAGAATGCCTCCTAAAGGGCCTTTGGAATTTCTCCCTCCCAATTTAGGAGAGGAGATTGTTGTTCAAGATCTTCCTGAGGTACAAGGAGGAGAGGCCATTACAGAAGTTGATGCCTCAACATCTGTTGCAGCAGAAGCATCCACTCAACCTCTTGTTACAAAGCAACCAAGTGAGGAGATGCCCATAGGAACCCTCCATAAGGAAGCTGAGTTATTGAAGGAGAAGGAGCCCGAAATAGAAATTCGTGATATTGACACAAACTTTGAGGCTACTCCATCTGACAAAGAAACTCATATGGTGGCATCTCTTGATGTAACTGATGATGTAAGGACTCAATATGTTTTAACTGAAGAAGATCAATGGAAATTTTTTTAGGAAGCTAAAAGGGAAGTAGATGCCAAGGCACAAGCTGAGGCACTAGCTAAACAATAGGATATTGATGCTAGAGCACAATCTGATACATTAGCCAAGCAGAAAGAATTGGAAGCTAAAGTCAAGGTTGATGAATTGGCCAAGCAGGAGCTCAAAATGAAAGAGGAAAGAGATAAATTGGCTTTGCAACAGAAAAATCATGACCTTGAGGAGGAGAAGCTTGCTCAAAGAAGAGAGAAAGAAGACCTTGAGGCTAGATTTAAGGCTATGGAAGAGGCCCACAGAAAGAAAGAAGAGCATGCACGCCTAGAGAGGGAGAAAGAGGCTGAAGAACTTGCTCAATATGAGAAGTCCAAAGAAGCATGGGACTATGTCGAGAAACTGAAAAGGCAAAGAGACCAAATGTATGAGGAAAAGAAGTTCGAAGAAGAATGTTTGAAGAAGGAGTTGGAAGCCAAAATATTGCAAGAGAAAAAAGATAAGAGGTTGAAAAGCTTGCAAAAGAAGAGGCACAAAGAGAACAACAGAATGTGCAAGAGGTTGACTCTCAACCTAAGAACACAATATTGCAGCCCTTGTCTTCTGCCACTGTTGCTTCTTCTTCAGCACAAATAGTCACTATTCCTACTACTCCTACATGGTTGAAGCTTGACTTAGAGAAGAAACAGATAGTTGAACCACAACCTCTCAATTGGGATGAGATGATGAAGGAGATTGAGAAGGAAAGACCCAAAAAGAAGGCTCAAGTTCTTCACTCCACCAAGCTCACTGATACAGGGGAAATTATTGTTGAATGTGCAATTCTAATGGTGGATAAGAATAGGGATGATATGCAAATGACTGATTATCAATTGGGTACTGTGAATTTGGGGAGACCTACAAGAAACCAACAAATGAATTTAATTGATATTGTAGCTTCCTCTACCAAATCTAGAATGATTAAATACAAGTACAAGAAAGATGAGCTTAAAGCTCAATTGGACCAGTTGCACAAATTTCTAAAAGATGTCTCCACTCCAATTTCTCAACAAGTTGTTGCTCCCGAATCCCCAATTTTACTAACAAAGAAGGAAGTTGATGACTTGGTGCAAATGAGGAGTAAGGTGGGGATGCTTGATAGATGGATTGATAGACTCCATCATGAGGTTGTTGAAGTGTTAACTTACAGTTTCAAGGTTCATGAAGCAACACTTGAGGTGGTAGGAGATATGAATCAACATGCTGAAAATCTAGAAAAGTAGGATGAAGAGTACAAAAAATATATTAAAAAGCTTAAGGACATCAACAAAGTGCCCAAGTCAACTCTCCTAGAGCAGTCAATTCTTGAAGAAGACAATACAAATTTTGTTGAGAAGATTGTGAGTACAATTAGACTCAAATCCAAGTTCATCTATGAGCATAAGAATGAGGTTCAAGAAGCAAGCAAAGACTTGAACGAGCGAATTGATGAATTAGAGGCAGTAGTTTCCATTTTGGTCAACGTGGACATCCCAATCAAAGAGAGTCTTCCTTTGGACAAGTTGAGGGAGAAGTGGAGTAGTAGATTTGAAGAGGTAATGAAAAAAGGAGATGATGGAGAAGATTTGTTATTGGATAGATTCATGGATATCAGGGAAGAAGTAAAAGCTGCCAAAAGAGAACTAATCAAATTGAAGGATATGCAAGAATATGCCTCAGTAGAGTTAAAGAGGATCAAATTTGAAGTCAATTGGTTAGATGGGCCTGATTTAGATATCCTTCAATAAGTGTTCTCTAGTTATGATGAGTATATCATGGACCAAGCAACACAGGAGTAAGCTGGCAGCATAACATTCTCCTCTTGACACCACATCCTCTCTTCTCCTATTTTGTAGGATTTGACACAAGTTGGACTCCAATTCCCATTCCTCAGTTTCACCTTCTCTCTTGGGCATCATAATTTTGTGTAGCAGAGCAGTCAAGCCTTGATGTAACTGAAGATCAACAGTCTAGTTTCTTCATGTAGTCCTGGTTCCTTAATTTGTGGATCTGAGTTTTGATTGAGAGAAACTTGTGCATAACATCTCTATATGTACTTTTGAGCTCTATTTTGTAAAGGTTGACTCATTGAAGAAAGATTAGCCACCTAATGGTAGCAATAGGAATAATAGTCTTAGAATTTCATAATTGTTAGCAAGATACTTTGAAAAAGTTTAGTTGAACTTGGATACAATTTTACAGTTTTTATACAATTTATATGTTGTTAAGTTTGGACCTCTTTGATAAAGTTAATGAATCATAATCAATATGTATGCCAGTGATTTTTTGTGCCTAAATGTTTTCTATTTGATGAGAATCAATAAAGGAAACCGGATTCAAGATTATCTCATTGAATTATCTGTGATGAAGTTGCTATTATATCTATTTGATTTGTGTTTTAATGATGAGTGAATGATTTGTTTCAAGTTTTGAAGTAAAGTTTAGTGAATGGTTGTGATTGTGAATTAGCACTATGAATGTATGCAGTGGTATGGATTATTCTATGGATTGCATCATGTTGTGGTTTTTTATTTGGTAAAAAAAGCACTCATTATTGATATGCATGTCTAGTTATTAAGAAGTTTCATTCATGTTCTTTTATTTTAAAGCTTCGATCTATCTTTTTATTTTTATTTGAACACCCCCCCTCCCCCAACGTAGGTTAGTTGATCTAATGCAGTTTTGTTCCTTATTACCAACAAAGGCCCCTTGAACATTACAATTACATTGACCATTGAGCAATATCAACATAGTTGAGAACCAACTACTAGGACCTTAGGAGTTAGATTACTATATGTTATCTTTCTTTTTTAGGAGAAATAGAATAGAGATATTCTATTTAATGTTGTTGTGTTGTTTTGACCATCAACAATACCCATTTGGCAGATTCCTGTTTCGGTAGATTTTCCCCAAAACTGGACTAAGTCGCCCAGCTTGGCGTAAGTGTCCTAGTCAACTCTGTAGGATTCCAGAGCTTCTCTGCATTAGATTCTATATTCCAGGTGCACCTCTCCAATTTTGTTTAATTTTGTTATCATTTACTTGCATTCTTAGGTGTTTTTGCATACATCACTCTATTTTCCAACACTTTGCATTTCTTAGGTTTAACATTAATAATCATCTTTCCTTTTCAGTTCATTGCATTGAACATAATTATTAGGAATATTGCATCCATTTTACATTAATATTTTAGGTGAAAAACCTATAAGAGTTAGAGAACCCTTGGACACCCCAAAATCAGTGTCCACAGATATCAAAGATCTTTTCTCATTAACTTAATTTGGAATTTATGTGTAAATGGATTCTTTAATGGTGCAGTTCTTTACTGAGACAACACATGAACTAGGGTTGACATTTTTGTTGTCCAAGTCTGATGGCATTCTTGGGCTTGGTTTCTAGGAAATTTATGTTGATAATGTTGTTCCAGTCTGGTTAGTGTTGATAGTCTTCATTCTATAATATGTCAACTTCATTCTATAATTTGAGTGTATCACCTTTCTTAAATTTTGAACAAGGTTATGAAATCAAGGGTTCAATATGCATATTTCAGGCCTATGTTGAACACTCTGTTTAAGGCATTTGCTGACAAGGCTACATTTTTTTAATTGATTTATCTTTTTGCTGTGTTTGGACTTTCTTTTGTAAACTTGCAATATACAATACACTTTTATTCTTCCTGAATTGACACTAATATTAATTTTTTTGGTTGTATTGAGGCATAGTTTCATTCATGGAGGAAAAGGCAACAACCTGACATTGCTCATATCATATGACACATTGCATATAAAGGAGGAAATATTCTAGCCGAGTTATTGTTGACTGCATTGAAGGATAGAGCTTCATATATGGGACACGATCAAACTCTCCTTGGATTCTCCATGTTACAGCTTGCTCCAAGAAGATTGCCCAAATTGTAGAAGTTTTAAGAGATGAAATTAGGGGCATGTGTTTCCATCATTGCAGAAGTATTTTGGAGAAGTTCCTTTTTTGCAGTCATTTCTCTACAATATTGTAACTCAGATTTTCAGTCTTGTGACTGAAAATAACAATTGTAATACTCTATTTCTAAGTTGTAACTAGAACACCTTTCTTTAATTAATAAAGTTCATTGATTTTTCCTTCTCGATGGTTGTCTTATGTTTGTGTGCAATTGATGATTGATGTGTATTTTTGTGTTTTATGCTTAAATCCTCAAATATCAGTCAATTAAAATGACTAAATATACTACTAAATGACATCAATTAATAATTAAATTAACTAAACATACTACCAATTGACATAAATTAGTGTTAACAGTGAATAAATATGACTAGATATATTACTAGTGAAATCGGTGAATAAAAATGACTAAATATACTACCAAATTGATCAAAATGATGATTAAAATTAATGATTAAATACACTACCAATGCATCGAAATTAGTGAGTAAAAACGACTAAATAAGTGACTAGTTAACAACAATCAATGACTAAATATATCAGTGAATAAAAAAATGACTAAATAAGTGACCACATTACAATAATCAATGACTAAATCAATAACTAAATAAGTGACCAGTTAAATATATTAGTGAATAAAAAATGACTAAATAAGTGACTAGTACAACAATCAATGACTAAATCAACGACTAAATATATTAGTGAAAAAAAAGTGACTAAATAAGTGACTAGATCACAACAATGAATGACTAAATCGACGACTAAATATACTACCAAATCGATCAATCAAAACAACCAATAAATGACTAAAAATGGTTTAGTCATCAATCTGGTCACATTATATATGACTGGCAATAAACTACTAGTGGTCATGTGACCAACTGTAGTCATTTATAAGCAATTTTTAGTAGTTTATTGTTGTTTTTGTACTAGAGATGTACTGTAAACCTATGCCTCCTATTGACCTCTTTCTACCTCCTATTTCGGTGCCACACAATCACCTTGACCATCCAATTACTTAACCTTAATGATCTCCATTACATCTTCTTTTACCTCAATACCAACTAGGGCCTCTCTAGGATATTCAAAGGATTGATCTAAATGAATAACATTAACTCTCTCAACCTTAGCCTCTATGAGTGACTCTCAGTTCATATTTTGTGACTCACTTCATCTAGTTGCATGGTGTAATATTGCCATGTAAGTGCACTTAGCGAACCCCTCTTACAACTAGACTAACTCATTTGTCACCAAGAAAACTACTTCATCACGCAAGGTTTTATTTGAGGTTTGTTTTATGAATTCTCCTTAAGACTACGATATTTGTTTAGGTTTCTCTCTTGAAGCCCACATTGAGTCTCTATGACTTGCTCTAACTTGACCCAAGATGTTACTGAAATATAGAGAAAGGGAGAAGGCTATGAAGTCTAACCCCTTTTTTATAGTTAGGGTTTCATGCAAAAGATGAGATCCAAGAAACTTGAAACAACTATCAACCCAAGAGATGAGTCAAGTCAAGATTGAGGGATCTTGCAATCTTTCCTTTATACAAGAACGGGGTGGTGAGCTAAATCACAAATTAAGGAGAATGAATTAAACCAATATGCAAACCCTAATTATAGGTCTAACAAATGTAATGCATAAATCTAACATAAAATAGAATGAAATTGTAACTTTTCTAGAAGAAAAATAAGATAATACTGTGCACCTAACCAAATCTAACTTTTTTGAATTACTAACAGGGACTCATTCGCCACCAAAGGCGAATGGGTCCTGGTAGGCTTGTTCGTGGAGCTCTGAACCTAAAATAGAAGCTTGTACACTGTAAAATCTGTTGCCCTTCAATCCCTAAGAAGGACTCATTCACCACTAAAGGCGAATGAGTCCTGTTAGGTCCTTTCAGAAATCTCTGAATTTGATCTGCAACTTCCAGGTCTACTCTTCCTCTTTGCACTTCAAAATTCTTGTTTTCGGATCCGAATTTTCCTATAACCTCCAACACAAATTTGGTAGCTTGTTGGTGGATAGGGGTTTCCCTTAGTCAAACCCCTTGTTGGTAATTGAACCTTTGATGATCAATGAAAATCTTAAGCATGTAATTGTGTGTGCAATCTTAATCTTAAGTGTGTCTAAGACTAAGATCTATGAGAATGTAAAGGAAATTCTATCCAATTGTGTTAGAATAGAACCCTAAATGTAACATGAACAATGAGAATGACTCATTAAAGAAGATGTCTAATCCCCTTAATAAATCACAAATCTGAATATACCTCTTGTAGGCTACAAATATGATGATTATAAAAGATGGAATCACTTAGGAAATAAGTCCTTAGGCTTGGTTGTATCTCTTGTGCATCTCCCAACACCTAGAATCCCTCATGATTCTCCATAGTCATCTATCATCAACCTTCACTAATGCTTGATCTTGGACACAAAATGAGCTTGAAAGCTTGCAATGCTACTCCAAACTTCACTCTTGCTTGTTTCTTGACAATGAATGCTTGATCTCATGAAAGTTCTTTATCTCTTAGCTTGCTTGAAATGTTCTTCTAGGTGAAATTATGTAAAATAACCTTGTATTTATACCTAATTTGAGAATTAACCTCAAAATTCAAATAATTCAAGTCAACACTAGATCTGGAAACGAAAATTATTAAAATCCCACTAGAATCAAATTCAAAAAGGGGATCCTCATTAAGGGAGGACCCATTCGTCACCTAGAGCAAATGGGTCTTGACACACGTTTCCAGGACCATGCCTTTGGGAGGTGAAAGAACATCAAAAACCCATGTGAAATATGCAAAGAAAGGGGGGTCCTATAGAAGGAGGACCCATTCACCACCTAGTGGCGAATGGGTCCTAGCACCAATTTCTAGGACCTTGATTTTTCCCAATTAAATGTTTTACAATTTGAATTATGGGTGTCAGGATAAATCCTCAGAAGGTGTCACAAATAAGACTTAAATTTGAATTAAAGGGGCTAACTAACTCTAATTAACCACAATTAATTAAGAGGACCCTAGATAAGTGTGAAAGTGTGTTACAACACTTTACAACACCATAAATAAGGTACAATTTAGGTACATTTCCTTTGAAAAGGGGCCCATTAAGCTCCATTTATTAATAAAATCCTAGAAAAGTGTGAAAATGTGTTACAACACTTTACAACAATTTTAAACAAGGTAAAATTTAAGTGTATTTAGATTGAAAATGGGCCTAGATTAATGTGAATGTGTACAACACATTACAACACTAACCCAAGGTATAATTAAGTTAATTATATGTCAATTATTTCCAAATTAAGTGTGAAAAAGGACTACTTTTTTTGACACTATAGTTACATGATGTAGATTGCTTGCATTGAATGTTATACATATTTCATATGGCAACACATTACTTTTACTGCCCTAAGATAATATCTATTAGTTTGTTTCCTTAGGTGATATTCTTATTCCACCACAAGTGGAATATCTCTCAACCCTTTCCTCTTTATCTTTTGATTACAACATATTCTTTTTTAAATTCCTATATGATGCTACTCTTTGAATTTTTCTTTGCTTTTCTTTTTTGTTTTGTATATTTCCAAGGTAAGACACTCATTTACGAGGGAGCATGTTCCTTGAAGTGATTTTTATTTGCACCCTTCTTATTAGTGTCTAAATAAATTTAAATTCATATTGGCTACTTGATTTTACTTTGACATGCATTCTCATGGTAGTTTGCATGCAAGTTAAAATGGGTGCAAAATGCAATGGTGTAAACTACATCTTATTTTTTTCTTCTTATTTTGGACCCATTTTGGCTAGGTTATACGTTATGTAATGGAGAAGTTATAAATGGTGCATTTTCCATTAATAGTTGGCACATAACTTGAACCTTATTTGGTTCCACTTACACTCATTCTCTAGCACTAGTCTCAATCCTTAGTTTCATCCACTTCCTGCCTTCAGTCAAATTTACAATTACCTAAATGACTAGGTATAAATATGCACTTACGGAAATGACCCTTAAAACTTTATAATTCAAGTTCAAATTTAGTGCCAACCTAACCCTTTCCACTTAACTAGTGTGTGCTAACTTGATAGATAAAACATTTTATCTATGACCCTTGGTATTGTTTTAAAATGAGCAACCCTAGTATATTTAGAGACCGTCTAACACTTAGAAAAGACTTTGATCATTCAAGCCACGTTTATTAATATTGAATTCAAAACACTTTACCAACATTTTATTTTCATCATCATCGAGAACATCCACTAAATGTTTTCTTGTTGTCTTGATTATTCTCTAAGATGTTGACCTAATATCCTTGTGGGGTTAGATAAAATAGTAATCATATTATATGATAAATAAGAGATTAATCATGTTTGTCACAATACCTATATCCATATTGAATTTTCAACATGAATATTATTATTTTAATATTAAATTTTCCAAAAACATTTAATTCCACACATTTATTACCTCCTAAATTTTTAATCTATATTGAATTTTCAATATAAATATTATTATTTTAATATTTAATTTTTCAAAACATTTAATTCCACACAATTATTACCTCCTAAATTTTTAATCTCAATAAAATTCTCAATGCTTACGTACTTGATTTCTAAATTCCTGAGCAGAACCCACCGAGATAATCAATCGCACAGAAAACCGAAAAAGTTTATCCCGATGCTCGAATTCCGTCCAACACCCCGCCGTCAATCCACTCCAAGACCCGTTTGGTCTCTTGAAATGCCGTGTATTATATATGCCCAAAACGGTCAGCCAATCGTTCCAGACGTCCCGTCAATTGACAGGAACAGACATTTAAGCCTGCTGGCCGATCGTCTCTCAGGATGTTTATCGTCAGCCAAAACCATTTCCACCGTAAGTAGAACCCCAACAAGAACAGTATTTGTATTGTTATTGTTGCGTAGGAAAAAGGAGGAGAAAAGGAGTGGAAAAGGTAAGGGGATGACGCAGGCCCAGTAAAAGCAAAGAAAGGTCGGTGGAGTTCCTGCACAGCAAGAGCAACAATAATTATAATAATAGGGAGAAGAGCAGGAAAAGAAATAAGGCAGGGTTCCTTGTATTTATGGTCTTCTTCCTTTCTTAATGCCATGCTGGCATGCTAATCTTAGTACCTGGCATTTTGCTGTCATTTTCAAACCCTAATAATGGAAAGTTAAAGGAAGTTCTTTCAAACGCCATTATGGAAACTCCAACTCCAACTCCAACTTGAACTTCAAGTCCAATCCTACGCTGCACAACATTTGAGAGTCAAAGGTACTGTTGAGATTCGTTAAGCAGCTTTTTCAATGCCTTCTTCATCTTCTTGAGCTGTAGAATAATGAGGAGTGCCTGAATGCTGCTGCTGCTGATTGTTGTTGCTTTCCCTTCGTTGTCTTTGTCTGCGTCATCGTCTTTTTCATCGTTATCTTGGCTCTTAAATCCACAGCTTCGCAAGCGTATGGGTTAGCATCTGGATTTATAGCCTTTGCTCAGTACTCTTTGCAACTAAGGGGCCAGATTAATGGTCATGGATCCCCTTGGTTGTATTGCCGAGCGTAACGAGCCAGAGGCTTGTGCCGGGACATCGCTGTCTCCCGTGTCCGAGCAGTTGCTCCAGAGAATTAATGAATTGGAGGTGAGCCATGCCCACCTCAAAGAAGAGATGTCTAAATTGCTTGGCTGTAACACCCCTAGGCTAGAAGAAGGATCCAAGTTGGATTCATCTGCAGCAGCCGAACCGAGGCCACTATTGCACTCCAGCAACTCTGCAAAATTGCGGCGCTCCAGCACCCCAGACAGAGTTCGCCATGAATCTGTGCAGCAAAGGGGGCAGAGGTTACCGCCCTCGGCACAGAGATCACATTCGGTGTCTCCGCAGCGAAGTCGGATGGTAGCTTCCAGAAGGTCTAGTTTCGATGCTCGGCAGAGAAAAGGGAAAAATTTGCCTCAGAGGCATCATGCATCTCCCTTACAGCAGGAATGCAGCTCTTCACAATCTGGACAGAAGGAATTGTCAGAAAGTACGTTTCCAAGTGAATTAACAGATAGACATTATATCAACATTCTTCAGTCGTTGGGGCAAGCAGTTCACATATTCAAGCCCACAGGAGAAATAACATATTGGTATGATTTTAACATTCTGTTATTGCTATTTTTGAGATATCAGTTCTTTCATCGATGTTGACTATTGCTTTTGTTCAACTATCCTTGGAGTATACAAGGGTTCAAACAAACTGAATCATCATGCTGTTTTGGATTTAATTTGTAAAAGATTGAGGGGCAAGAATTCAATTCTCAGCAAGTTTGGCATAGTCTTAGAAAGCAGATTTATAGTAACGTGCCTACTTTATTAAAGATTTAAGATTTTCACAGGTAAACATAATCACGTCTGGATATAACTGTGTATGGCTTGTGATTCCCACTTTATGTTTTGTAAATCATATTTCTGATATGTGGGGCCTGCTCCAGTTTTTATAAGTTACATGCTTTGTTGATTTGCTTAGCTCTCGTTTATCTTTTGGTAAAATTTACTCCTAACAAACAGTATAAGAAAAGGCAAACTTCTCCTGAAACAATATATTATATAAGAAAATGGAAGCTTTTGCAATTCTCTGTTTTCCATATCCGACTCAACAAGCCATCGAGCATTCAAAATTAACAGATATATAGTAAATATAATTTCATATTTCAATAGTGTATTTGAGTGTGTAGACTTGGTAGCTGTGAAAGTTATTTTTTTAATTTTAATGACATGCCAAGACAAGCATGCTAACAAAAACTAGTGTACTTTTCTTAATGATAGTTGCGTGTATTGTAGAAACGAATTTTCTTGATTTTGATTTTATGATCATATCTTTTATTTAGACACAAGTTCTAATGCTGTTGTGGAAGTTTGAATTGATGACTTTCAGTTGTTTTCTTGAACTGCACAATTTAGAAATAATACAAATGCCATTGGGACACACTGAATTTGTGTAAATGCTTTTTTCTATCCATCAAATCTTGCTACAAATGAAGCTATATGTGTGTTAATTTGAATTTCCAGGAATCGCTTTGCCGAGCTGCTTTATGGATATTCGGCATTAGAAGCAGCTGGTCAGAATACTATTGAACTTCTTGTGGACGAGAATAATTTTGACTTGGCAAATAGTATTGTAGATCGAGTTACAGTAGGGGAAAGTTGGAAGGGTCAATTTCCACTTAAAAAGAAGTCCGGAGAGTTATTTTCAGCAGTAATGTCCTTTAGCCCATTTTATGATGATGATGGTACACTTGTGGGTGTTATTTGTGTGTCAACTGATGCTCACCCTTTCCGGGAATCAGCCGGTTCATTCAGTGAATCCTATGATCAGTGGCAGAAAAGCAATGATACAGTCAAATCCAAATTTGAACAGTTGCAAATTCCGATTGCATCAAAATTATCCAATCTGGTAATCTTTTGAAAATGATATAATCTTCCTTTTTCAGATAAAACTATCTTGAGGATGGGAAGGGCCTGGCAAGAAATGCTGCTGTCTGATAATAAATGATAAGTTTCCTGGCAATTGATATTTGATGTTTTTACTGGTTGTATCATTGAAACAGGCCTCTAAGGTGTCATCTAAGGTGCGTTCACGTATACGGATTGGAGAGAATTCTGTGGAGCATGAAGGTGGTAGTGGAGGTAGCCAATGCTCTGATCATGGTTACCCTGAATTTGGTAGAATGTCAGATGAAAAAGGATATGGTGAGGCAACTTCCAGTGGAGCTAGTACACCTAGGGCTGGGTCTGTACCAGTGCAGTCTGGTACCTCTCCTCCATCATCTCCTTCAGAAAAGTCAAGGAGCAAAGTTCAAACTGAGGCTGCAGATGAAAGTGAAGGGAAAAGTGGTATTCACAATATCAAGGCCATAGGATCAAAAGCAGAAGCATGGATGGCTAAGAAAGGTATTTCGTGGCCTTGGAAAGGAGGTGAACGTGATGGAGGGGAGGGAAAGACTCGCATTATGTGGCCATGGATACACTCTGATCGTGAAAAGGAGGCTGGTCTTCAGGGAAGAAATCACATTGGAGGTCGTAGAGAAAGCTACTCAGCTGATGTCAATCACTCTAGTGAGGTTCTAGGGTCTTGGTCATCAACCAACATCAACAGTACAAGCAGCAATAGCAGCAGCAGTAGCACAAGTAGCAGTGCCGTCCAAAAACTGGAAATGGATGCTGACAGTTTGGACTATGAAATACTATGGGAAGATCTAAAACTTGGAGAACAAATAGGGCAAGGCAATTTACTTTATTCCTGTTTTCCATCTCAAAGATTTAATTAGATATAGAATTAACATTTTATGACTCCAATTTATTTGTTTTGACTTTTCTTTTACATGGCTTTCATTAGTTAAATGTTCATCTATCTCCTTTAAAGAATCACATGCAAAGGACATGCCAGTTTTGTTGCCATGGAATGTTCAATGCTGACAATTGTTTAGTGAACTGTTATTTATTTGGTGGCCATTCTTAATTTTTGCATTAAAAGAAGCAATATCTACATCATTTCACATATCAAAACAGGAAACCAAAACTTCGGCACTCTGTGGCCTTGCCAACAATAACTCATCCAGAGTACATGATATATCCAATAAATTGTACTGTTCATGGTGTGTCAGATTGGGCTAAACAAAGGTAACTGCAACAGCGTACTTGGTCTCATAATATGCTTGTTGGTCGTGTCATCAGCTGTCATTATGGGGTGTATGTTCTCTTCAGAATAGTTTGCTGAAAAAGGGACATTCCACTCACCTTTGTGTGCCTGCTCTATATGCCTGTTGGTCAGGGAAATGTTTGTGAACACTACACAAATTCTTTCACCTGGAGCTAAATATTATGTCTTTCAATTGCATTTGCATGAGAACTTTCCCTGTCAGAGTATCTATCTCTATTGGCACCTCCAAATCCTCTACACTGGCCTCTATTTTGAAACATCTCTAAGTAGCAGCACTGATTGCTCTAAGGTAAAGGTAGTTTTTTAGTTCATCACCAAGCAAGACACTTATTTGGTGTATGAAGCCAACAGTGTGCAAGCTCCCAAGGAGATTGTTTGTCCATTTACCTTATATATTGTTCAATGAATTCTATGACTCTATCCCCCAGTAGATTTTAACATGTGTCCTTGTGTCCTCCTTTATGGAGTATATTGGCCTTCACCATCAGGCTCCATTTAAAATGTACCAGAAAATATGAATTCAAAAGCATAATTAGTGAGCTCCTCTGATTGCATCTATAGAACATTATTTTGCAATTCCTGTAGTCACTACAATCCTTTTATTTTGAACATTAATTGTTTATTGGAATGTCAGAACACACCTGTAAAAAGCCACTCCATGTATCAACCTAATAGATATCTCTTGTAGTGATTTTCAAAAGCATAGATGCCAATTGAATAGGTAACTAGTACAAACCAAAGGTAGTGAGTTTTTGTTTGTAGAGAATGTGACCATCATGATCCATATCAAGATAACATTCTTCAGGACAGGTATCATATTTACATACACCCCAGTATTTCATATTTCAAGGATAGTGCAGGAAAGGGAGAAGGGGAGAGACACAGTTGTACTGGGGGAAATGGGTCAAACCTTTGGTAGGGAGTCTTTGCTCTGTGTGAATATAAGCTCCTTCATCCGTATCCAAGATAATATTGAATGGATTGGTCTTGTATTACTTCATATTATCTCAAGTGATTCATATAAATTTTAATACTTTTCTTGTAGAGGAAAGATTTTAGGGATATGTAAAAACAAGTCTTCCTCCTCCAAAACACAAGAGCTCCGTTATTTTGGTGCAAGTCTTTAAGCAAATTTGCAAATGCCCACATTTGAGTGCCTTTTTGCTAGAAGTTGTAAATGATAACTCTCTGGGAAATCAATAGTCCTTATCTCATATGCTTCATTTAGTAAGTGATAGAAACATTTGAATTAAATCAGAAAACTAGTCTTCTTGGCATTTGGTCAAATGATTTCTTAAATATTTCCTTATGGTGCTGTATTATGGTAATATGCATAATTCTATTATGTTTATTGAATTCTTGGATATAAGTTGATATTTGCCTTGCATGACATGTGCAATGGGGGCTTAATCAAGTTCATTGTCATCTGACAATTATTACATTGAACTCATGATCTTTCGATTCTCATGTCATGGTAATTTTGAGTTTTTTCTTTTTGTTTGTTCTGTGCTAAAGTAGACTCCTTGCATGTAGCTCATTGATGTGGATGCATCTGGCCAGGTTCTTGCGGGACCGTCTACCATGGTCTTTGGTATGGCTCGGTATGGTTACTGATTCTTGTTGGTCTTTCACCCATATTTTGAATTGTATGCAGTTTGGTTGGAGTCTCACAAATTACAAATGCCAAAATAACACTGTTTAATATTATACAGGATGTGGCAGTAAAGGTTTTTTCTGAGCAGGAATATTCCAACGAACTTATCGATGCATTTCGGAAGGAGGTCTATTCATGTCTTATCATCCACTTAATTGATTTCATCTCTTTTGCATTTTATAGATCATTCTTGTATTGCATATATCTATGCAGCAGTAAGCAAACACTATCTTCATCTTTTCCTTTTTAAATCAATATTTAATGTTATCACTTCGAATTTGAAAGTGTTCTTTACTGTTCTATTCACAAAGGTGGCACTTATGAAGAAGCTAAGGCACCCAAATATACTTCTTTTCATGGGGGCAATTACATCTTCTGAACGGCTTTGCATAGTCACAGAATTTCTTCCAAGGTATTTACTGTTTATTCTTCACACTTGCTTTGTGAAGTCAGATTCTGCATTTTTTAGTTCAAGATTTCATTATTTTGCTAGGTATGGTGAAACACCAAAATTTGTATTATGCTTGGGTTTTGCAATCTATCTGAAATGTGGAAGGTTTGCTATTTTTTAGTTCATTCTTTGAAGCTGCAGAAGCTGAAGTTTGGATTTGGACTTTTGTCTACAATGTGACATGATTGGTTTTAATGCATTGCAAACTGATGTGAAGAGTCCAAAGTAACATGTCTACTTGTTCTAGAAACATTTTAATGTCAGTGATAGGCCTTTCTAAATAAAGATGCTCTTGGGCAATTACTTTTGATGATGGTAAAGTGGTTTAAAGACTTGGGGACATGTCTGTTCATGTCTGGGAATTTTTTTGATGTTTGTCTTGCATTCAAGAAGGGATATTCATGGGCAATCACCCTTCTTAATTTCAGAGGGAGTTTGTTTCGTTTGCTTCAGAGAAATACTCCTGGGATGGACTGGAAACGAAGGGTGCGCATGGCATTGGACATAGTGAGTGAGAAATTATTATTCAGGAATGCCTCTTCACCAAGATATAAGATCTCTGTATATGTTAAAGCTTCTATATTTTATCCTACAAACACATAAATGTTATTTATTTATACTGTATGTTCTTATTCACCAAACAATTTTTTATACAGGCACGTGGGATGAACTATCTTCATCATTTAAATCCCCCAATAGTTCACCGCGACTTGAAATCTTCCAACCTTCTCGTTGACAAAAACTGGACTGTGAAGGTTTGATCTTTGTTTACTTTCTCCTTCTGACTGCAGTTTTCCTCAAGTTCTCTTCTTGGCTACCTATGATTTATGGTGTTTCTTTCTGTTGAATTTAAATGAATCTGTCCTTTTCCCAAGGTTTTCTCCAATACATATGCTGCTCTTGATATGCAGGTTGGAGATTTTGGCTTATCACGACTCAAGAATTCAACATTTTTGACTGCCAAGTCTGGAAAAGGCACGGTAATTGATAACAATGTCGAACTGTATATGTTTGCTCTATCATTTGCATGCCAATTATTGCATTTGGGTGAATCTTTTTTAATTTTAAAGAAGCTATATTTTTCCTTTTGCCTTTCAACATTTATTCTTTTTTGTAAGGTTGTGGACCTTGTGGTGAACTGTGAAATAGGTGGTCAGAAACCCCAAATAGTACAGTGTTATTTAAATTAAAATCAATCCAAAGTGTGAATTAACTGAAAAATGAATTCCATGTTGATTCTATGAGTACCTCTTCACATTTTAATCATAAAGTTTTGTGGGTATTACTTTCTAATTTTGCAGCAGGAGTGAGTTGCATTTGGTAGTGGGAAGTTATATTAATTGATATCATAGGTGTAGTTGTGTATCATTTTTTAATGTTTATTTGCATGGAATGCATTTTTCTTTTCTCAGAGCATGGTTACCATGGTGATTTTTGAGGTTAGGATGTTAATGTTGTAACATTTGTTTTCTACAGCCTCAGTGGATGGCTCCTGAAGTCCTTAGGAATGAACCTTCAAATGAAAAGTGAGTTGGAAAGATATTCTTATAATGTAACTTGAACTATTTGCACATGATTTCTTTAATAGTAACCTGCTCTTTCGATGCTTATAGCTACATTATAATAGGATATTTTATGCATTGTACTGGTGCCTATGTAGGTTTCATCAGCTGTTAAGCTAGGTTGACAAATTTTATTGAAATTTAATAAAATTATACTTTATGTGATCAAGCTTATATGTCGTACCACATTATTTTCTTTTGAAATTTATGATATGCGATGATCATGAGTCTTTAATATTTTTGCAGCTTATAGACATTGTGTTGTCTTATTGATTGATTGCATCTGTTTCAACTATTTGTAAATTCCAAGATCATCAATAACATGTGAAGACATGATATGAACAGGTCTGATATTTACAGCTTTGGTATTGTATTGTGGGAGTTGGCTACTGAGAAGATTCCATGGGGCAATCTTAATCCTATGCAGGTATGCTTTTCCATCTTGTATTTTTTGGCTTTGGATGAGCTCTTCTTTGGAGCAGATATGGGAAAGTGTCAATGGAATATGCTGAACCTTTCGGAGCATGTTTTGTGAATAATTGCTTATTATATTTCAAATACATATTAGATGTGGTTTTTACTAGTAGAATGTAGTACATGTGGTTTTTACGAGTAGAATGTAGTACATGTTTTTACTAGTAGAATGTAGTACATGTAGAACAAAGTTCTGATAAGAAGTGTTCTAATGATATAAAGTGCATAGAAACTTTTCATGAGTTTATTGATGCAGTCTACCGGGTTAAAGGATCAGTTTTAGTAGAAGGATATGCCTTCAAACTGTTATTACTTTGAGCATCTATTATATGGTTATCTTATGTTTTTAGGTCATTTCAAATATTTTGAACCTTCAATAACTTTTTTTGTTTATATAGGGATTCTTCATGACTATAAAGTACCGTGTTTTTTCCCATTACAAATGGCCAAAAATAGAAATTTCAAGGTGAAAGTGTGTGATTCACATTAAAAGTCCCTCCCTTTGATGGAAAGCTCACTCTCTCTAGCCATAAAGAAAGAAAGAAAGAAGATAAGTTATATGAATGTTTGTATGTTGGCCAAAGTAGGTCAATGAGACTTGAAAGCACAAGAAGTTGCATAGCATATTGCAGTGTTAAAAGGAACTCATCCCTACAAATCAAACGCATCTGGGTTTCACTAAGCTTCTAACCATCATCCATTTTAAGATTCCTTGGCCATTTCTCTATCTTTATAGCTTCCCTCATAACCATCCTGTTGGCCCCACAGTTGCCGTTGCACCAAAATATCGACTTGTTAATGCCTGATACAACTGTCAAAGTTAGCGGATCCATGGGAGGCAGTTAAGCCATGTCATGAATCCCAAGGGGAGTGTTGACCATTTGCCAACAATCTCCCCCTCAGCGTTACCCGAGGGGATTCAAACTCGGCACCTTTGGCTCTGATACCAATTGTTGGCCCCACGGTTGTCGTTGCACCAAAAGATCGACCTATTAATGCCTGATACAATTGTCAGAGTTAGCGGATCCACGAGAGGCGGTTAAGCCATGTCACAAATCCCAAGGGGAGCATTGACCATTTGCCAACACATCCAACCAACAATTATCCAACAAAAGATTCTTGGTATCTTCAATGTGGATTGGATGATTAGTGTGACCATTGTATTTGTCTCATGTTATTGTTTCTTTTTTGAAAATGAGAACTTGTCTTGTCAATGTAGAGAAAATGATAGGAGCAAGGGATATCCAAACGCTTTTTTTTGAGTTTAATGACATTTGGCGCTTCTAGGGCTGTTTTTGAGGTTTGAAGCATATTCTTATGCCTTTCTTCCCAAGATCTTGACACCTTTTCTATAGCACCATGAAGGTGAAGTAAGAAAATCTTCTTATAATTTATCAATATTGGTCTAGAGAACCCTTTTTCCTTTGTTAGCTTTCTTAACAACTTTCTTTAACTAGCAGTTGTGGCAACCTTTTTTCTTTAGAGATTTTTTGAGATGCTTTTCGTCATTCTTTAGGTTGCCAATATCATAGATTCTAAGAGCCTTGGTAAACAAAGTGTTCATCCAATTAGCTCTTTGATGGGTAGTGTTGAGAATCAACTCTAATGAAGACATTCGTAAGTGTCTTTTTATTATAAATCTTTTAGGAAAGAGAACCATCTGCTTTATAGGCAATTAGGAGAAGGGGAGATAATTATTTTCTTTTATCTCCATGGTCAATTGAACGTGCTCTGATTTTGCATAAAGATATGCTGATAACTTCTTTAGCATTTCTCTACCACAAGCCCAATTTACATGGTGTCTTCAATGTAATGATACAACCACTTTGGTTTGAGATGGGAGTACCCCATTTGTTTGCTCATAAATTTCTAGGACATTGAAAGAGGCGGATCTTAATTATAAGTCCTCTATTTTAGTAGTATTGGTGTCCATATTATCCCCCTTGACCTTAATGCCCTTGTTGTACACGGGGATTTTTGTGAACAATGAAATTACATCAAAACTTATTGAATTTTTTTTTCTTTTGGCCATTAAGGATATTGGTCAAAGTGGTGGAATCCTTGACAAAAGGTGAGGTCTTCCTGTAATGTCCCCTACTTGGAGTATGCCTGAAATTTCCTTAAGAGACACTTACACAACATAGAATTGTTTTACAAATAATATTCCATAGTAAATCATATAAGAAATATTGTACTTAAAAATAAATGAACTATTAACATTTATGAAATAATGAATGACAACTTAGACTTGAATCCAATCTATAGACTCTTTTCAATAACCAATCATGGTAGAGATTGGAGAGAAACGCATGATAGGGCACTAGAAAAACTGTTCATCATAAGTAAGCCCAAGGGCGGGCTCATATCCCCCTTGGCCCCAAGTGGACGGAACATCCCACCAAGACAACCCCATCCAACTTAGGGTTGGCGTCCTTACAATGTGAGAACCTATACGTTATTCATCCCAATTAAGCCCAAGGGCGGAACCATACCCTCCTTGGCCCCAAGTGGACAAAACATCCCACCAAGACAATCCCATCCAACTTAGGGTTGGTGTACATAATGAGAGAACCTATACTGCCCCTGCCTAACATGTTTCCTTGCCAACCTTACACATGATTGTTTGAAGAAAAGGATGGTGATTATAATAGATTCACTATTTCCTTATCTACCAATTAAACATAACATATCTCTACTCATTGCATAATAATCATTATAAAATTATCTATATATATATATATATTTGTATCCCTATCAAAATTATATATTAAATGCATATTCATTCATTTGCATACCAATTACTTATTATACCACTAGCTGCTGCTCTTCTGAGTGCAGCTATTTATTTCTGATCTCTTTTAATCATCTGCTCTTTTATTCAGATTTCTCATTGATTTCTATTCCATGATCCCTCTTCCCACTCATTTATTTCCCCTTTTATATCTTCCATGGTGGGGAGAGTCACATTCATTCATTTAACAATAGACACACCCTTTCATGGTTGCTATCCTTTGAAAGAGTCATAACTATTCATACATTAATTATTATTTCTTTATTAACTAATCCACAACCTTTACTAACTATAATTTCTGCCACCTTGCATATATTGATCGCTGTTTTTTAGACTTCTAAGCGCTGCATATTATCATTGCCTTTCTAATGATCTCCAACGCAGCTCTTCAAACTTTAATTACTTCACACATTGCTGTTGTTTTTTTCTACTTTTATCGCTGCCTTGTATTTATTGATTGCTGCTCAAAGAAACATGATCACTGCCACCTTATTATCAATCGAAGTGTTTATAATTTCTATACCCTCTTCTAATAATCGCTGCTCTTTAACTTTTTTCACAATCCATACTATATGGGTGATTAAATATATTATATGTATATTAAATATATTTATAAATTGAATTTATTGTTAATATATTTATTTTTATATTAGTTATATATATATTTTAATATTTATAGTATTATAATGATAATAATTATAATAATATTTAAATTGTTAATATTTATATATATATTTTTTAATATTTATATTGTTATTTATTGCATTTCAATGTTTGGTTTTTTAATACTTTAGTGTTGCAATTTGATCATGGCGGGGCCATGACAGTCTGCCCTTCCCAAGTTTGCTTGTCCTCAAGCAATCATAATCTAGGATGCTCTTGAAGTCACCAAGATCCCAAATCAACTTTGTAGATTTGTATTGCTCCTTGTGATGTAATTAGCTTTTGTTGTGATACTTTGATGTATTTAGGAATTGAAAATTCGGTAGCTAGTTATGTCCAATTTAATACTACAATGACGTCCTTGGAGAATGGTTGTTAGTATACTGCTAACATGGTTAATTCTATTCTCTAAAGTATGAGGACAATTTATTGTCTTATGTACTACTATTTCCTAATAACTCTCAACAACAAAACCAAGAGTTGGGAATTGATACAACCTGTTATTTAAGACAAGTTTTCTCTCATTTCATTACCTCAAGGATTCTAGGCTATGATACAAATTTTTCATTACCCTTGTTGGAAATCCAGAATGATAGAAAAAATATTGTATCCTTCATCATGATGGAGAATGGGAGTGTTGTGAATATCAAGATCCCACTCCTTTGTGTAAACCCACTTTGCATTTGTGTAAAGGATCTAGATGTTTGAGTGACAACTTCCCTTAGATAAAGTATGTTTCATTTTGTGTAAACATTCAAACAAGGTTTGAAGCAAGTTTGTTTCTAATGAGGATGTAATATAAAATAGCTTATAGGGTTTTTTGTAATTCTTAACCTAGTCAAACATCTGTCATACCCATAGGTAATTAATGACATGTTATAACCTTGTAAGTGTATATTTCCTAATACTAAGTACAAATTTATTGGATTGATCAAGTCAATAAAATGAAAGATATACAGTAGTTTAGCATTCCTAGCAAGCAAAAGGACTTAAATTTATAGTTTTACCCTAATATCCAATTCTTGTCCCATCTTGCAAATCAATTGGAGGTTATTACTCCTTTCTGACATATCCCCATGTTCGGTACTAAATTTATTTTCATTTCTTGGGAAAGTATTGTTTTATTTTACCTGATTCATTTAAAAAATATCAATTTATCCCAAAGTTTGAAAGGTGAGAATGATCCTAGGATTTGTGGGTTATGGACCCATAATGTAACTTAGCATAGGCTTATGTAATAATTTTGTTGTAGCTTGATTTGTATCAAATTTATATCAGATACCTAATATTGATGTCCTTGACCTTAAATCATGGATATAGAGCAATAAAAATGACTTAGGAGAAGAAGAGCCTAGGATGAAATTGTCTCAAATATTTTCTATATCACTAGTTCCCAAAGAGTTGAGCTATCTTCATTACCTTTGCTCAAAAATATTGTGTTTGGCATGGATGATTGTTTGGATGTTTATTTATTTTTAGTGCATAAATGTTGTTAACGAAGAGGCTTTGAGTCTATTCAGCAATTTAAGTAATAGGTGAATTTCCAGAGACCTTAGATTTTTCAAGCAACCTTTGACAGTTTTCCACATTAAGATGAGGATTAGAAGCATGACACACATCTATGATCTTAATGTTGGTCTTCTTTTCCCTTCACCCAAGGTGCAAAGCAAGGAACATTTTGGTGATGCACTGTAAGTGATATTATCTGCCTTAGTCAAATAATTCTCCTTTCCCTAGTTGCAATAGAAACCATACATGGAATAGCTATGTTATGTATAGTAGGTACGAGTATAGCCTATGGTAATGCTTATCATAAAATAGATACTTTATGATGTTAGGAATACATTTACTGAATCCTAATTGTTTGTGTGAAAGTTGTACCTTAACACAATTTATGATTTTGACTAAAAAGGCTTGACATAGTGACAAATCATGTACAATCATGTTTTGTAATTAGTTAGGTTTTTATACTTGTTTCAGTCTTGATTTTAGGTTTACTTACCTCTCTTTGGCATATGTTGGTGGTGGGGTGAATCCATTGGATGGATTTATTCCTTTATATCCATTTCTTGAAGGAGTCACCACCCTTCACGGTTTCCCTTTGAAATTACTTTACTCCCAAATTGATTTCCTATTGACACTCATGAAATAATGAATGACAACTTTGACTTGAATCCAATTTATATACTCTTTTCAATAACCAATCATGGTAGAGATTGGAGAGAAACACATGATAGGGCGCTAGAAAAAACTGTTCATCACAAGTAAGCCCAAGGGCAGGCTCATACCTCCCTTGGCCCCAAGCGGGCAGAACATCCCACCAAGACAATCCCATCCAACTTAGGGTTGGTGTACTTACAATGTGAGAACCTATTCGTTATTCATCCCAATTAAGCCCAAGGGCGGGATCATACCCCCCTTGGCCCCAAGTGGACGGAACATCTCACAAAGACAATCCCATCCAACTTAGGGTTGGCATACTTAATGAGAGAACCTATACCGCCCTTCCCTAACATGTTTTCTTGCCAATCTTACACATGATTGTTTACAAAAAAGGATTATGATTATAATAGATTCACTATTTCCTTATCTACCAATTAAACATAACATATCTCTACTCATTGCATAATAATCATTATAAAATTATCTATATATATATATTTGTATCCCTATCAAAATTATATATTAAATGCATATTCATTCATTTGCATACCAATTACTTAGTATACCGCTGCCTGCTGCTTTTCTGAGTGCAGATATTTATTTCTGATCTCTTCAATCATCTGCTCTTTTTTTCAGATTTCTCATTGATTTCTATTCCATGATGCCTCTCCCCACTCATTTATTTCCCCTTTTATATCTTCCATGGTGGGGAGAGTCACATTCATTCATTTAACAATAGACACACCCTTTCATGGTTGCTATCCTTTGAAAGAGTCATAACTATTCATGCATTAATTATTATTTCTTTATTAACTAATCCACAACCTTTACTAACTATAATTTCTGCCACCTTACATATATTCATCGCTGCATTTTAGACTTCTAAGCGCTGCATATTATCATTGCCTTTCTAATGATCTCCAACGCTGCTCTTCAAACTTTAATTACTTCACACATTGCTGTTGTTTCTTTCTACTTTTATTGCTGCTTTGTATTTATTGATTGCTGCTCAAGGAAACATGATCGCTGCCTCCTTATTATCAATTGAAGCCTTTATAATTTCTGTACCATCTTCTAATAATCGCTGCTCTTTATGACTTTGTTCACAATCCATAGTATATGGGTGATTAAATATATTATATGTATCTTAAATATATTTATAAATTGAATTTATTAATATATTTATTTTTATATTAGTTATATATATGTTTTAATATTTGTAGTATTATATTATAATGATTATAATTATAATTATAATAATATTTAAATTGTTAATATTTATATTTATATTTTTAATATTTATATTATTATTTATTGCATATCAATGTTTGGTTTTTTTATACTTTAGTGTTGCAATTTGATCATGGCGAGGCCATGACACTTCCCCACAAATAGTTCTAACTTTTTATCTAGGTAACTTGCTAGGTTGTAGTTGGGGAGTCAATCTTTTGAGAAACAATTGCCGAATTTCTATTTGGTGTACATGTTAGGATTAAGGTGCCATCTGTTGTAAATCCTATGTCAAATTGCATGGTTCTAATATCCTTGGAAAGTGTCCCTAGGCACTTAGGATGTATTGAGAAAATATCTTGTAATATTTATTCTCACTATTGCTTGTAATACATTCATAAGGGACGATGGTTTCCACTAGCAGCGGTAAAGGTGCCTTGTGGACATGAATATTTAATATTGGTTTCCCCACATGTGGATGCCTAGAATGGGATGGTAAAAGATACGTAAAGTGGACAAATGAGTGACTGTTGGGCTTCTCGAAGTGGGTGCTTGAGAGGCAACATATGTCTTTCAGTATTCTGTCTTTTGTTGCATTTAGTGTAATGTTTAATTTTCAAGTTTGGGCACCCAAGTTGCAGGGAAAGTATTGGAGCCAAAACTAGTGTCCTTTTGTATTTCGAGGAGGCAATCCAAGGGTTGGAATGTTTGGAATGAAGAGTCATCTTTGGGTGCTATGTTTGGTGCTTAAGACATCTGTACAAGTCTATAAAATCAGCTCCTTGGATGTAGAAATTGTGAGGAACAGTTCAATGTAGGCTTACTCTGTAGGAACAAGGATAGTTTAAGGCATAAAGAGGTTCTTCATAGGTACACAGGTCCTGCCATGTAGGAGGCAAAGAGGAGAATGGAAGTGAATGTATTGTAATCTCATTTATTTGAAGATAATACATACTTGGCCTCTCTTCTCGGTGGAGTTTTTTCCCACAAGTGTTTCTCCATGTAAACCTTGTGTCATGTGATGCTTTTTATGTTGCTGATTTGTGCCTTTTTGCTGCTATCTTATAATGATGTTATGCTTTGTTTATTGCTGTTATAAGTTCACATAAGGTGGTGCTATTAAACATGTTATGTTTGCTGTTTTTTAGCATCATAAAGATGGATCTAATCATGGTAATTCCATATTAAGGTCACTAAATTTCAGATTTGCATACAAGTTTCAGATTTTTATGTTGTAGTCCAAGCCTTGTATCTCATCCATTGAAGTCATAACTTGATTATTTGGATAGAGATTGAAATTCCCCAATAGTACAAGAGTGTTTATTGCTCTATCTGATAAATTAAATACACGAATTAATAATAGAGATGACAATGCATACCAGATACATGAATAAAATATATCTTTATTTGCACATGAAATTATTACAGAAGAAGACCAAAGATGGTCAACCAAGGTTCAAAGTTGATCCTACTACTTTCTTTGACGATACACAATCTATTTAAAGGATTCGACGATTGCTAAGAAGAAGACAATTGTCAGCCAACCGACGCTTATAACTACTTGAAGTTGACAACCAATTAATACATAGTCAGACAACCAATTTTATTGAAACATAATAATAGGCATTGTACACCGACTACATCATCCCTCCCAAAGGGAAAACATCGTCTTCCAGACATCAAGTAAACATCAAGTAACATTAGGAGAGACTTGCCAAACTGATGACGATATTGTAGACAAGGACCTGTAAACAAACTTAGAAGTGTACTTTGCAAACTTGGACTTGGAGTGTAATTGGCAAATCAAATGAGTGCAACGGGGAGTATGGTCGTCTGATTCGACATGCACATTGGGGGCTTAACATATCCATAATAACATGGAATTAGTGGTGCTAGAGATAGTTGGAATGAACAATGTGCCATTGAGACTCTATAGGAAATGCTCAAATTAAAAATTCATCTTGGGATCAAGAGGTGGGGGAGAGGCCTCAATGACATGAATATAGTCAATAAATGTCCTCCATGACAATATTATCAATCACATCCTTTGGGTGAAGAAAGCAAAGAGTGTTCAATGAGTATTTGAATAGAGATGCCAACTGATTGCAAGAGTAAACTAAATGTAGCAGTCCAACATCATCAATACCCAATTGAAGAAACAAATGCCAAGTAGGTGGTCAAAGGTTGAGTCACCTATCCAAGTCTATGAAAAAAAGGTGGCCCTAAAGATATGTCCAAACAAAGGTGTTGGGTAGCAAACTTGGCCTTAACAATCCACTACAAAGATTTCAGTTTATTACATATCATATGCTGAAGCATAATAGTTGGAAGTGGCCAAAGCCTCTCAACCATAGTTTAAAAAATCATCTAAAAACTTGCTAACATGTGAGTTTCTTCAAGAGAAATCTCAATCCAAGTCACTCGCCCAACTGAAATGAAAATTCCTGAATGAAAATGTCATCTCTAAGTAAAACTTCAATGTTCAAACTTCAAAGAGAATTTACACATCAATTGAAATAAATTTGTGATAAGATAAATCTAAATGGTAAACCCAATAGGGTTGGCGGTCTCCTCCTTGTTCCACAAGCTGGCTAGGCACATGGAAACTTGGATTTGGCTGTCCTTCCCCAAGCCTGCAAGGATTTTTTAAAACTCAAGACCATCTACCACTTAATTAAGATAATCGTGAAAAGTTATAGAGTGTCTGTGAATGATTGATCAAATTTCTCTCTTAAGACTCGCCACCTTTATAGAATTGGGAACTGGAACTAAACTCCTTGACCATCTAGTAGTTTATTATAGATATGTTAATATAAACTTAAATTAGGTGATAACTTCAACATGCCACATCTTAAGGCATCTTAATCTTTATTTTATGACATAGGACCATTGACATTCAATAAAATACGTTTGAACCCATCCTAAAGATCTATGGCCTGCAGACTCCACTATCACATGGAATTTAACATGAATGCCTTGGCTTTAGTGTCTTCTACTCCTTGTGGTGCATAATAAAATTTGATGTTATTTCCATCTAATTCCTTTGTACAAGTGTAGGCAATATTTGTGACATATCTTTCAGCTAGCTCTTTATCTGGAGTATGAGTGTAGGCAGTGTCACGACATATCTTTCAGCTAGCTCTTGACCTGCAGTATGAGTGAAGGCAATATTGTAATGTTTCTTTCAGCTAACTGTTCACCTGCAGTATTAGTATAAGTGATATTTTAACATGTCTTTGATTTAACTCTTTACCTTTGTTAATGTTATGACAGCTTCGGTAGCTCCTTCCAGCTCAGTTTCGCAGTGAAGAATAAATTTGAATGATAGCCATAGGCTATTCAAATTATATTTTATTATTATGGGCCGACATAAAAGTTCTCTTTGATATTTATCTTTCATTAAGTGATGTTTAATTAAGGCCGACCTTGTAAAAGAATATTTGAAATATATTGAGGCCGACATGCAAGTAATTGTTCATATACTTATACAGCTTGTTCATCGGATAGACACACAATTTTTGGAAGCTCATCACAGTGAAATGCGAAGATATCTGAGAAGCTCGTGACAGTGAAGTGCGAATACTTCTGTGAAGCTCGTCATTGTCAAGTGCGTATATGATAAGAGAAGCTCGTCATTATCAAGGGCGATCTGATCAAATGCGAATTACATTAACAGCAATCAAATTACAGTGAAGGGCGATCTGATCAAATGCGAATTACATTAAGAGCAATCAGATTATTAGATCTGTGTTAGCTGCGATCACTTCATGGTGCGGACTATGTAAAGGAACAGTGAGAACTCATCTGGAATCCAAGTGTGCATAACCAACATAATCAGATCTACATTCTATTCCCAGGTGTGATCCAGAACATGATATCATATCTGTCATTCTTATTGCTTGGTATCAGCAATTGGTCTTGTGTTAGACCTCATTGTATTTTTGTAAATTTACCACTGTTGAATCAAATATAAGAGAGATCTTTGTTGCTGGGTTTTTCTCCCTCAAGAGGGTGGTTTTCCCAGGGTACCTGCTGTGTCATTTTGTCTGATTTTGATTTGATTTTCTGTGCATTTACTTCTGATCACAAAATTTAACATGGTATCAGAGCGGGTTTGAGGATCGTGATCAGATTATTGTGCTCAGATTATTGCTTTCAGCTCGTCAAGATGGTGTATGATCTGAAGTTCGAAGGTCCATGCGATTCCATGTCTCATTCAGCGTTATCAAGCTGTATACCTTCCAACTCCAGCACCTGGATAATCGACAGTGGTGCCTCCCGCCACATAACCGGATTCAAGGAACACTTATCCAATTTGGTGGAAAAGGAATCTGCTGATCAAGTCATCATTGGAGATGATGCCACCTACTCCGTAAAGGGAATTGGAACCTCCACACTTCACTTGGATTCTGGCATATCGTTTCAATTGGGTAATGTTCTTTATGTTCCCGGAATCAAGCGTAATCTTATTTCTATTTCAGCTTTGGAAGATAAAGGATATCAAGTTGCCTTCTCCAAAGGCAAAGTTCTAGTGTGGATGCAGAACTCTAACTTCAAGGATGCTCAAGTAATTGGAGTAAGACATGATAACCTCTACAAGGTCTGCTCACTTCCTCTTCAAGCATTGGTTCATGACTCTACTAGTCTTTGTGATCTTTGGCATCGGAGATTGGCTCACTTGCACTTTCGAGCTCTTCCCATTATGGAGAAGTTGGTGACGGGCCTTCCCAAATTCAACCAGGAGCACGAAGGTACATGCAAGGGTTGCGCATTAGGTAAGAACATAAAAGCCCCCTTTCATAGTAGAGAAAATAGATCTAAGTGTGTTTTAGACCTAATTCATTCTGATTTATGTGGTCCCATGTCTGTTCCTTCTTCGAGTGGTTTTGTGTATTATGTTCTCTTTATTGATGATCACTCTAGGAAGACTTGGATTTATTTTTTGAAATCTAAAGAATCTGAGGAAGTACTGGATAGGTTTAAAGAGTTTAAAGCTTTAGTAGAAAATCTTTCTGGTAAACGAATTAAGGTTCTCAGATCTGACAATGGTGGAGAATACACCTCTAGTAGTTTTCGAAACTTTTGTACTGATGCAGGGATCAAGAGGGAGCTCTGTGTTCCCTATAATCCTCAACAAAATGGTGTTGCCGAAAGGAAGAACAGGACAATTGTGGAAGCAGCAAAGGCCATGATCCATGATCAAGATTTGCAAACCTTCCTATGGGCAGAAGCTTCAAGGACAGCAGTATATGTTCAGAACAGATGCCCTCATAAGATCTTGGAGAATATGACTCCAGAAGAAGCTTTTTCAGGGAAGAAGCCTGAAGTCAGCCATTTGAGGATCTTCGGTTGTCCTGTCTATGTTCATGTTCCCAAAGAAAAGAGAACCAAACTGGAGCCTTCTGGCAAGAAGGGAATCTTTGTGGGCTACAGTGAGACATCAAAAGCTTACAGAATTTACATTCCAGGTCAGAAGTTGATAGAGATCAGTAGGGATGTCACATTCGAGGAAGATGTTGCATTCAGGAGATCCAGAGGGATTCATATGGAGATTGATAATGAAGAGTCTCCTCAGGACATGGAGGTTGACCATACTCCTGAGATTCAGAGGGAGACAATGGAACCAAAGGAAGATCTTGATCCAGTTGAACCCTTGGAACCTACTGATGGGCCTACTGACATTGCTATTGGGAGGAAGAGACCTCTATGGGCTAGTCGCACTATGCAAGAGGCTGAAAACTTTGCAGCTCCTAGAGGCACATTCAGAGAAAGCAAAAGGCCACATAAGTTCTCCAGTTATGTTGCCTTAATGAGTCAGATTATAGAATCTGAGCCTTCCTGTTTTGAGGAAGCATCCAGTCTTCAAGTCTGGAGAGATGCTATGTCAGAGGAGTATCAGTCAATTCTCAAGAACGATGTTTGGGATATCGTTCCTAGACCCAAGGGCAAGTCTGTGGTATCTTCTAAATGGCTATTCAAGATTAAACATGCTGCAGATGGAAGCATTGAGAAGCACAAGGCAAGATTTGTGGCTCGAGGGTTTTCTCAGAAAGAGGGAGTTGACTATGATGAGACCTTTGCTCCTGTTGCTCGATACACTTCTGTCCGAACCATCATTGCTATTGCTGCATCTAGAGGATGGAAGATTCATCAGATGGATGTGAAGACAACTTTTCTCAATGGAGTAATTGAGGAAGAGGTTTACATAGAGCAACCTGATGGATTTGAGATTCATGGGAAGGAGTCACACGTTTGCAAGTTGAAGAAGGCCTTGTATGGTCTTAAGCAGGCTCCTCGTGCATGGTACGAAAGGATTGATCAATATCTATCAAGCCTGGGTTTCTTGAAGAATGATGCTGATTCAAATCTCTACTTCAAGGTAATCAATGGTGATGCATTAATTTTGGTTTTATATGTTGATGATCTAATCCTCACTGGAGAAGATCACCTAATTCTTGAATGTAAGAAGGATCTAACTTCTAAATTTGAGATGAAGGACCTTGGGCTCATGCATTACTTCCTTGGTTTAGAAGTCTGGCAGAGGCCAGATGGTATGATTTTAAATCAAGGGAAGTACACCATTGACATACTTAAGAGATTTGGCATGATGGATTGCAAATCAATGTCTACTCCCATGGAGACCAATCTTCATAAATTGAAGGAGGCTGCAGCTAGTTCAGATTTGGTGGATCCTACGTTGTACAGACAGCTGATTGGATCCTTGACGTATCTAGTTAACACTAGACCTGATATTTGCTATGCATGAGTGCACTTAGCCAGTTTATGTGTGATCCGAGACAGATACATCTTGTTGCAGCCAAACATATCCTGAGATACTTGCGTGGCACAGTTGGATATGGGTTGAAGTATACTTCAGATGCAGACTTGGAGTTACTTGGTTTCACTGATTCTGATTGGGCAGGTTGTGTTACAGATCGGAAGAGCACCTCTGGCTGTTGCTTCAGTTTGGGTTTTGCTATGATTTCCTGGTGCGCAGGAAGCGGTCTTCTGTAGCATTGAGTACAGCAGAGGCTGAGTATATTGCAGCTTGCATGGCAACTCGAGAAGCAGTGTGGCTTCGTAAGCTCCTTGCAGGATTGTTTGGGCAATCAATGGAGCCCACCATTATTCATTGTGATAATCAGAGTTGTGTAAAGCTTTCTGTCCCATGTTTCATGACAGAACCAAGCATGTTGAGATCAAGTACCACTATATCGAGAGATATGGTGCTGCGAATCTGATTGAGGTACATTAGCACTGATGAGCGGGCGACAAATATTCTCACCAAGCCTCTCGCTAGGTAAAGTTCGTATACTTTCAGACAAGCTTGGTATGGTGGAGAATCCAGCCTTGGTAGTATGAGTCTCGTGTCGGTGAGCCTTGCTTAATGAGTTCTTCTCGTGAGAGAAGTTCGAGGTGAAATCCCTTGTTAATGCATTTTTCTTGTGTGGGAAGAATTTGAGGTGAAAGCCCTCGTTTCCACCCTCTGAGAGAGTCATGGTGGATGTCATGTGTGCGACTCCATGACATATGTTGTACTCGTGTTTCACCCTCTGGGAGAGCCATGGTGAAAGTCACATTGAGGTGACAACATCACGTAAGTGATGAACACTTGTACTTACTATTGCATCTTCTTCTGTGACGGAAGAATTTGAGGTGAAAGCCCTCGTTTCCACCCTCTGAGCTGAGTCATGGTGGATGTCATGTGTGTGACTCCATGACAACATCACGTGAGAGAGTCCGTGATGATCCTTCTGTACTTGTGTTTCACCCTATGGGAGAGCCATGGTGAAAGTCACGTTGAGGTGGCACCATCACACAAGTGATGAACACCAGTACTTAACCATGTGATGGTTAATATCACATTGAGGTGATATATCTCTCTTTATATCTGATTGCAGGCAGCAGTGGCATATGAACTTCAAGTGGAGATAATTTGCAGCTGGAAGTTCTCTCCCTTGCTGAGAGGGAGTGTTAATGTTATGACAGCTTCGGTAGCTCCTTCCAGCTCAATTTTGCAGTGAAGAATAAATTTGAATGATAGCCATAGGCTATTCAAATTATATTTTATTATTATGGGCCGACATAAAAGTTCTCTTTGATATTTATCTTTCATTAAGTGATGTTTAATTAAGGCCGACCTTGTAAAAGAACATTTGAAATATATTGAGGCCGACATGCAAGTAATTGTTCATATACTTATACAGCTTGTTCATCGGATAGACACACAATTTTTGGAAGCTCATCACAGTGAAATGCGAAGATATCTGAGAAGCTCGTGACAGTGAAGTGCGAATACTTCTGTGAAGCTCGTCATTGTCAAGTGCGTATATGATAAGAGAAGCTCGTCATTATCAAGGGCGATCTGATCAAATGCGAATTACATTAACAGCAATCAGATTATTAGATCTGTGTTAGCTGCGATCACTTCATGGTGCGGACTATGTAAAGGAACAGTGAGAACTCATCTGGAATCCGAGTGTGCATAACCAACATAATCAGATCTACATTCTATTCCCAGGTGTGATCCAGAACATGATATCATATCTGTCATTCTTATTGCTTGGTATCAGCAATTGGTCTTGTGTTAGACCTCATTGTATTTTTGTAAATTTACCACTGTTGAATCAAATATAAGAGAGATCTTTGTTGCTGGGTTTTTCTCCCTCAAGAGGAGGGTTTTCCCAGGGTACCTGCTGTGTCATTTTGTCTGATTTTGATTTGATTTTCTGTGCATTTACTTCTGATCACAAAATTTAACAACCTTCAATGAGTGTATGCAATATTGTAACATTTCTTTCAGCTAGCTTTTTACCTGCAGTACAAGTGTATGCAATAATGTGATATCTCTTTAACTCTTTACCTCCAGTATAAGTATAGGGAAGAATTATTTTCATAATTCCAATCAAGATGAGGCAAAATATTTTTCAATTCTGTCAGCTACCCATTGTATGCCATTTGTACCCAAAATATCAGCTGAAACCATCAGATTAGAACTGGAAGGGAAAATATTCCATCGTTTTATCGTGTTAGAAATTTGTTGACTTTGAACTCTTATCATTTCCCGAATTGAAGTCATTTGCTTTACAATGACATATTAGTTTTTCCAAGGCTCATACATCTTCATCAATGAACATTACCCAAAAATGAAAACAAAATGTTAATTATGTTGTCATGTCTTAACATAGATATTCATGTTCCCCCACAAGGATGCTTTGCATAATAAGTATCAACTTTCTCTAGCAATACCCTCCCATCTTCCACCATGTCATGAACAAAATGATAATGGGTATCAATCAATGTGCTTTGTTTGCATATGAAAGGTTTGGTTATTTGCTAAGCTAATGGTATTTTTGTTGAGTGCACAAGACAATTGAGAGGGGGGCGGGACAGGAGGGGTGAATCAATTGTACCTTAAAACTTCAAAACCCTCATACACATTCAGGTCCACATTAACTTAATTAACCCTTAATCTGTTATAATGATTTAGCATGAAAGGAAAATAATAGAAACTAAAACAAATCAACACCATGCACAAGAGAACATCAAATTTATGTGGAAAACCCAAGATGGGAAAAACCACGGTGAGGATTAGCTCACAATATAAAGTAATATCAAGACCAAATACAATAGGGCTCACTTCCCAAAAAAAGAAAGACACATTGCTAGAATAGAAAGAAGATAGAGGAGAATGTTACACAGAGAAATCCATCTCAATGCAACAGAGAAATCAGCCACAATAGCACCAACACCTTTGCAACATAACTGAAGATTTGTAGATACCTTCTACTCACTACATCCAACAATCTAACACATGAAAGCTCGCACTGCACTTCTCGAATTCACACTCTAACACTCTGCACTTCGCATCATTTGCATCTTTCTTAACTATCTTCGCATCCCTCAACGAATTAACTCATATTTATACCATTTTCAACCTTGAAACCATTCTCCAAAGTTGGCTACACACATCAACCGTGCAAATTCAAATTAGGTCGGCGCCAAAACACTTTAGAAGTGAAAGCAGACCACACTATTCCTTATTTGGGACCCAAAACTATAACACCACGCTACAACACACTTCTACAAACAATAGATATCCACCGCAAATAGTGTAAACACCAAGGTCGGCTGTTACCCATGTAAACACCATTAAACTTTTAAGTGCACGCTTCCTTTGATCCGACAACGACTCACGGACAACAAATGTCACCTAAACATAACTTGGAATATTCTATAAATGACCTGAACTCCAAAAAACTCCTTCGCAACAACTTTCACCTGAAGAATGTACACACCTAGTACACTCAAACAACTCTGCCATACACTGCAACTTAAGAAACTGACTTCCAAAGCAGCAAACCTTAAACAACCTCGATTGAAGAAAGATACCAATATTACCAGCATGCCTTCAGATCCGCACGGCTTGAAACCAATTTGCGGAGAAACAGAGAGAAAAAACATTTCTCCCAGATACCCCTGCAATACACTATTCACACACTGATGAACACAACTCCTTTTGTACAATGATCCAACACACCAAATTCTGAATACAACGCCTTTGAACACCTCTGATCAACATATCTGAAATGCACAGATAGAGCTTCAACCTAAAAGAAATGCGGAGCAACACCAGAATACTGCTTTGCAGCCCAGAATAACACTGCAACACACCATTTCCTCTTTTTATCAAATTTTCTCAAAAACACTTGAAAACTAAGCACCAAAAACACATCCTCATCACCTTCATCACTTCCTCAACCATAGATAGAAGCTTATCAAAGCAACACTAGAGGTTGACACCAGTAGCTTACTAATGACAACATAATCAACTAATCAATGCATGAATAACACCAACATACTCTCACAACAATCTCCCCAATGATGATCTTCTTCCTCCTTATACAATTGACAACAATGACAACACAAGCTCGTTGACATCAATGACAACACCAATCTGCTCATACTTGCAACAATTTTGACTATTGCAATAAACTTTAACTGCTTTTTGAGGCAACTCAACATCGTAACACAATCTTAGAAGCCCAAATGACTCCTTACAAGCATGAGTAGCTACCATGTACTTTGCCTCTGTTATGGATAAAATGAATTCAACTTGTCCTTGTTAATGATATCATGCAGCGTCAGAAGTAACTTCTAGCGATCTTCTTTTGCTAATAAATTAAATGATAGCATTATGCTATTTAATTTATTCGAGTTCAAGAGGTGCGATTCTTATGAAGAGACTTCTATTTATTAAGCAATAAATATTAAATGAAATAACAGGTCCCTTGTGTTAAGGCCGACCTCCTCTCTTGGCGCGATTGGACGCATCTATTTGAAAGAAGATATATTATCATCATTGGCCGACTTGTATTAAATATAAGGTGGCGACTCTTCAAGATGTATAAATAAGAGTTCGCTTTCTCATTGTGATCATCAAGTTACAAGTCAAGTTCGATTCATTTATTCTCTCAAGTGCGAATTCATCTTGGAGCAATGCGAGTTCTTTGTATGAGCAGAGTGATATTGTTAAAGAAGGCAGTTCTGTGTTAGCGGATTATAGGAGATTAAATCTGTGCTTGGGTCATCTGTTGATGGTTATATTTGGCCTTTAGATTGGCCTATTGTAAAAGGACTCTCTTCTTATTGAGATTTAATATATAAGTGTTATTTTGTGGCTGGGTTTTTCTCCCTCAAGAGGAGGGTTTTCCCAGGGTATCTGCTGTGTTATTGTGTCTAATTTGAATTAATTTTTGTGCATTTTATTTGATCATTAAAATTTACATGGTATCAGAGCGGGTTTGAGGAGATCGTGATCAGATTTGCTTTTCACAGCAATACTCTACAGTTCCTTGTCTATCCTTACATCAAACAAGATGGTGAACGGATTGAAGATCAAGGATAGACTCGAGGGTGCATCTAACTTCACATCATGGAGGTTTAGGATCATGCTTACCTTGCGTGAAAATGACTTGGGTGAGTTCGTAGAGTCCAGCGTTCTTGAACCTGAGGAGGAAGAAGAGAAGTTACAATGGGTGAAGAAAGATATTAAAGCAATGAAGATATTGGTTGATTCCGTCAAGGATCATATTGTGCCTATCGTCTCTAAGTTGAAGATAGCGAGAGACATGTTCAAAACATTGGAAGAGATGTACGAAATCAACAATACCAGCCGAGCGCTTGCACTGAAGCAACAACTACATCATGTGAAGATGGCGAAAGGTGAATCAGTGATTGCTTACTTTATGAGGATTTCGGATTTGAGAGATCAGCTCTCAACAATAGGGTACATGGTTGATGACAAAGACTTAACTATGCTCGCTCTCAATGGCCTACCTTTGTCTTGGGAATCTTACATTCAAGAAATCAGTGCAAGATCAAAATTGCCTAAGTTTGATCGCCTAAGATTAGATTGCATTGAAGAGGAATCAAGGTTGTTGACAAGAGGCGTTGGTCAAAGTTCAAAGAATGAAGACATTCATGTTCTCACCTCCCATGCTTCAAAAAAGAAAGGAAAAGATGGAAGGAAAGGATTCTTCAAGAGGAATCGGGACAAGGGAAATGATGATGCACCTCCATTCAAGAAGAAGAGGGATATGTCCACGATTCAATGCTTTAGGTGTGATAAGTTTGGGCACTTTGCTAAGTATTGTCCAACTAGACCGAAGCAACAAGCTATTGTTGCGGATGTTGATGATACTTCTCCACAAAAGGATTCAAGTGAATATTTGTTCTATTTGGCATTATCAAGCAGTGTGCCTACCGACACCAACACTTGGATAATCGACAGTGGTGCTTCACGACACATCACCGGTTTTAAGGAGCACTTATCAAGTTTGTTGGAAAAGGAGTCTTCTGAACAAGTCATCATTGGAGATGATGCTAGCTACTCCGTGAAAGGAATTGGGACCTCTACACTTCATCTGGATTCCGACATCTCACTTCAGTTGAGTAATGTTCTTTATGTTCCTGGGATCAAGCGCAATCTTATCTCAATTTCAGCCTTAGAAGATAAAGGATATCAAGTTGCCTTCTCCAAAGGAAAAGTCCTAGTATGGATGGAGAACTCTAGCTTCAAGGATGCTCGAGTAATTGGAGTTAGACATGAAAACCTTTACAAGTTCTGCACACGTTCTCTACAAGCTTTGGTTCATGATTCTTCAAGTCTATGTGATCTTTGGCATCGAAGATTGGCTCACCTACACTTCCGAGCCTTACCTATCGTGGAGAAGATGGTGACGGGGCTTCCTAAGTTCAACCAGGAGCACGAAGGTACTTGCAAGGGCTGCGCTTTGGGTAAGAATATAAAAGCCCCTTTTCATAGTAGAGAAAATAGATCTAAGTGTATTTTAGACTTTATTCATTCTGATTTATGTGGACCTATGTCTGTTTCGTCTTCGAGTGGATTCTTGTATTACGTTTTTTTATTGATGACCACTCTAGGAAGACTTGGATTTATTTTTTGAAAACTAAAGAGTCTGAGGAAGTGTTAGACAGGTTTAAGGAATTTAAAGCCTTGGTAGAAAATCTTTTTGGTAAAAGAATTAAGGTCCTCAGATCTGATAATGGTGGAGAATACACCTCTGGCAGTTTTCGGAATTTTTGTATTTATGCAGGGATTAAGAGGGAGTTCTGTGTTCCCTATAATCCTCAACAGAATGGTGTTGCAGAAAGAAAGAACAAAACAATCGTGGAAGCAGCGAAGGCCATGATCCATGATCAAGATTTGCAAACCTTCTTATGGGCAAAAGCTTCCAGAACGGCTGTATATGTACAAAACAAAAGTCCTCATAAGATCTTGGAGAATATGACTCCGGAGGAAGCCTTTACATGGAAGAAGCCTGAAGTCAGTCATTTGAGGATCTTTGGATGTCCTGTCTATGTTCATGTTCCAAAAGAAAAGAGAACTAAGTTGGAGCCTTCTGGCAAGAAGGGAATATTTGTGGGCTACAGTGAGACATCAAAAGCCTACAGAATATACATTCCAGGACAAAAGTTGATCGAGATTAGTAGGGATGTCACATTCGAGGAAGATGTTGCATTCAGGAGATCAAGGGGGATTCATATGGAGATCAATAATGAAGAATCTCCTCAAGATATGGAAGTTGACCATACTCCTAAGATTCAGAGGGAGACTTCAGAACCAAAAGAAGATATTGATCCTATCGAACCCTTGGAACCTACTGATGGACCTACTGACATTGTTATTGGGAGAAAGAGACCTCTACGAGCTAGGCATACCATGCAAGAGGCTGAAATTTTTGCAGCTCCTAGAGGCACATTCAGAGAAAGTAAAAGGCCGCATAAGTTCTCCAACTATGTTGCCTTAATGAGTCAGATTATAGAATCCGAGCCTACCTGTGTTGAGGAAGCATCCAGTCATCAGGTTTGGAGAGATGCTATGGCAGAGGAGTATCAATCAATTCTTAAGAATGATGTTTGGGACATTGTTCCTAGACTCGAGGGCAAGTCTGTGGTATCTTCTAAATGGCTCTTCAAGATCAAGCATGCTGCAGATGGGAGCATTGAAAAATACAAAGCAAGATTTGTGGGTCGTGGGTTTTCTCAGAAAGAGGGAGTTGATTATGAAGAAACATTTGCTCTTGTTGCTCGCTACACTTCTGTCAGAACCATCATTGCTATTGCTGCATCTAGAGGATGGAAGATTCACCAGATGGACGTGAAGACAACCTTTCTCTATGGAGTGATTGAGGAAGAGGTTTATATAGAGCAACCTAATGGATTTGAGGTTCATGGGAAGGAGTCACATGTTTGCAAGTTGAAGAAGGCCTTGTATGGTCTTAAGCAGGGTCCTCGCGCTTGGTACGAAAGGATTGATCGTTACCTATCAAGTTTGGGTTTCTTGAAGAATGATGCCGATTCAAATCTCTACTTCAAGGTAATCAATGGTGTTGCATTAATTTTGGTTTTATATGTTGACGATCTGATTCTTACTGGAGAAGATCACCTAATTCTCGAGTGCAAGGAGTTGACTTCGGAATTTGAGATGAAGGACCTTGGGCTCATGCATTACTTTCTTGGCTTAGAAGTCTGGCAGAAACCAAATGAGATGATTCTAAGTCAAGGGAAGTACACCATTGATATACTCAAGAGATTTGATATGATGGATTGCAAATCCATGTCTACACCTATGGAAACCAACTTACTTAAATTGAAGGAGGCTGCAGCTAGTTCAGACTTGGTGGATCCTACATTGTACAGATAGCTAATTGGATCATTGATGTATCTAGTTAACACTAGACCTAATATTTGCTATGCAGTGAGTGCACTTAGCCAGTTTATGTGTGATCCGAGACAGATACATTTTGTTGCAGCTAAACATATCTTGAGATACTTGCGAGGCACAATTGGATATGGGTTGAGGTATTCTTCAGATGCTAACTTGGAGTTACATGGCTATACAGATTCTGATTGGGCAGGATGTGTTTCAAATCAGAAGAGCACCTTTGGTTGTTGCTTCAGTTTGGGTTCTGCTATGATTTCCTGGTGCAGCAGGAAGCAGTCATCTGTAGCATTGAGTACAGCAAAGGCAGAGTATATTGCAGCTTGTATGGTGACTCGGGAAGCAGTGTGGCTTCGTAAGCTCCTTGCAGGATTGTTTGGACAATCAATGGAACCTACTATCATTCATTGTGATAATCAAAGTTGTGTGAAGCTTTCTATCAATCCTGTGTTCCATGACAGAACCAAGCATGTTGAGATCAAGTGCCACTATATCAGAGACATGGTACTGCGGAAGGCTGTACAGTTGAGGTACATCAGCATTGATGAGTAGACGACAGATATTCTCACCAAGCCTCTCTCCAGGATAAAGTTTGTGTACTTTCGAGATAAGCTTGGTATGGTGAAGAATCCAGCCTTGACTGAGAAAGTCTCAGTATATCAGATATTCTCACCAAGCCTCTCTCCAGGATAAAGTTCTTCTCTATGAGAGAAGTTCGAGGTGAAATCCCTTAATGCATTTTCCTTTGAGACGGAGGAATTTGAGGTGCAAGCCCTTGTTAATGCATTTTCCTCTGAGATGAAGGAATTTGAGGTGAAAGCCCTTGTTTCCACCCTCTGAGCTGAGTCATGGTGGATGTCATGTGTGTGACTCCATGACATATTTTGTACTTGTGTTTCACCGTCTGAGAGAGTCATGGTGAAAGTCACGTTGAGGTGACAACATCACGCAAGTGATGAACACTTGTACTTACCATAGTATGGTTGTAGCCATTATTGTTGATATTGTGTTGAGGCGATATCTAATATCACGATGAGGTGATATTCTTCTTTTCACATTTGGTTGTAGCCAATGTGATGGACATCACGTTGAGGTGATATGTCCTATGTAGTTGGAAGTCTACTCCCTAGCTGAGAGGGAGTGTTAATGATATCATGCAGCGTCAGAAGTAACTTCCAACGATTTGCTTTTGCTAATAAATTAAATGATAGCATTATGCTATTTAATTTATTTGAGTTCAAGAGGTGCGATTCTTATGAAGAGACTTCTATTTATTAAGCAATAAATATTAAATGAAATAACAGGTCCCTTGTGTTAAGGCCGACCTCCTCTCTTGGCGCGATTGGACGCATCTATTTGAAAGAAGATATATTATCATCATTGGCCGACTTGTATTAAATATAAGGTGGCGACTCTTCAAGATGTATAAATAAGAGTTCACTTTCTCATTGTGATCATCAAGTTACAAGTCAAGTTCGATTCATTTATTCTCTCAAGTGCGAATTCATCTTGGAGCAGTGCGAGTTCTTTGTATGAGCAGAGTGATATTGTTAAAGAAGGCAGTTCTGTGTTAGCGGATTATAGGAGATAAAATCTGTGCTTGGGTCATCTGTTGATGGTTATATTCGGCCTTCAGATTGGCCTATTGTAAAAGGATTCTTCTTATTGAGATTCAATATATAAGTGTTATTTTGTGGCTGGGTTTTTCTCCCTCAAGAGGAGGGTTTTCCAGGGTATCTGCCGTATTATTGTGTCTGATTTGAATTAATTTCTGTGCATTTTATCTGATCATTAAAATTTACAGTCCTTACTCATCCAACACACTACACCACCAAATAAGCTAAATATTTAGCCATTGGTAAACCTTATATTGTTAATATCTCTTGCCCACACTAAATCCACATAACCTCGTATATCCACTAAGTGCCAATCTTTTGAAACATCACCATGATAACACAAATGGAATAGAGGGAAGTACCCCACTACTTGAAGACCCCTTTCACTGCAACCCAATGTTTTCATTCGGTATTAGCCATGTAATGACCCAAGACTCCATTGCTTTGACAATGTTTGATTTGGTGTATACATAAGGCTCCCAACTGCACTAGCATAGGGAACTAAACCCATCTCCATTTGGAGGTGTCTTAGGCCACCACTAAACTGAAAGCTTATTTCCCACAAAAATAGGAATAATCATTGGTTTGTTGTCAACCATATTTAAACATTGCAAAACAATCTTGACATACGTCCTCTAGCTAGTCCAAAGATTTTTGTTAGCTCTATATTTTCTAATTTCCATCCCAAGGATGTATTTAGTGGCCTATAAGGCCTTTTATTTCAAACTGTAATAAAAGTTGAGATTTCAAGTCCCTCATCATTTCCTTATCATTACCAACTAACAGCATATCATTGACATTGTATGATAATGATAAATTGATCACCCTTCTATTTATAGTAAACATAATGATTTAACTTATACTTGACAAACCCAAACCCAAAACAGATGAATCAAACTTTTCGTACAACATTCTAGGAGGCTCTACTTTAAACCACAAAGGAATTTCTTCATCTAAAAAACCAAATATTCTTTACTCTTGTCAATGTAGTGTATTGGTTATGATATGCAGATCTCCTCTAAATCACCTTATGAGAAACATGTTTTTGCGTCCATTTTCTCAACCTCAAAATCAAAAGGAGTAGCACAAACTAATAATGTTTTAATAGATGTCAGCTTTGCAACAGGGGAGAAAGTCTCAATGAAATTTATTCCCTCAACTTGTGAATAGCTTTTGGCAATCAACCAAGCTTTGTACTTCTCAATGTTACCATTAGAGTCAACTTTTTTTGAACACCCATTTGCAGCCAATTGATTTTTGTCCTTAAAGCAACTAAACTAAGTCCCATGTATCATCTTTCCTTAGCGTAGCCATCGCCTATTCCATGGCTGATTTTTAGGACTCACAATTATCCATTTTCATTGCCTCTTAAATCGTTCTAGGCTCATTAGTGTTGATCAATAAAGCAAATATGTATCTAGAATCAAGTGGTCTACACTTTTTTGGCTGGCTTCTCTCCCACATGGACCTCAAAAGTTGAGGACCTTCTACTTGTTCTTCCTAACTCTCTAATCTCTTCATATTGTCCTCTTCATCTAGTCTACCCTAAACGTTTGGTTCAGCATTTGGTGTTGCCTTCTTTGTCTTCGGCTATAGTTGTATAACTAACTTCCCATACTCCTTTAGCTACTCAACTATAGTGGAAGTTTTGACTTCTTTGAAAATCACATTTTCATTGTAGAAAACTTTTTTGGCCATAGGATTCCAAAGATTGTACCCTTCAACATTGACACCATAGCCAATCAAGATACATTTCATAGCCTTATTGTCCAACTTTGACTGCTTACTTTGACTACTTCTCCCCAGGCACATGAGTATATGTCTCACAACCAAATACACAGATGTTGAAATGAGCTTTTTGTTTTATCCAAACCTCCATGTGGTTTTTCTCCACAAGTGTTGATGTAGAAGACCTATTGATCAACTAACATGCAATATCAACTACTTTTGCCTAGAACTTTTGTTCCAATCTAGCCTATTGAGCATACTTCCAACCCTCTCCATCAACATCATGTTCATGTGTTCTACAACCACATTTTGTTGAGGGACACATGGAGTTGTCTTATGTCTTTCAATATTGTTCTCCTTATCAAATTTGTCTAACTTTGCAAAACATGACTCACCATTGTTATTGGTCCTCAAAACCTTAATCATTCTATTAGTTTGGTTTTCAAGGAGAGCCTTATACTCACTAAAGTGACCAAAGACCTCAATTTTACTTTTGAGAAAATATACTCATGTCCTAAGATATTCATTAATAAATGATACATAATACAAAGTTTTTGAAAAAGAACATCTACAAGATGAAATACATCAGAATGAATAAGATCCAACAACCCAAAAAAATTATGAGAACTAGAATATAATTGTACAGGGTTTTGCTTTTCATAAATGCAATATTTGTAAAAAAAGAAAACTCGAGAATAATCAATATCTCCCTCTACAATATTTTTATAGTGGTCAAGCTTTGTAGATCTTTCTCACCAATATGGCCCTTGTGCTAATGCCATAACATTTTCTTCTTGGCAAGTAACTTGCTTCCTGAGTTAAGAGCATGCTTATGTACCTAGAATGCACATACATCAAAATTGGATACAATCAATTTCTTCATTGCAGGTTCTAATTATTTAAGTGTAGACTGTAGATCTCTTCACCACGTATTGAAGAACTACTACACTATTTGTAAGTGTATTGTTGATGCGTGTTTTATGACACAACAAACATTCTAGAATAAAGTGTTAAAGACGCTATATCCCCTCTTGAAAAATTACCTCATATGCTAAGACTGCAAGTAAGATCATACGGTAATTCCAATGTTTAAGATGAGTGTGGACAAGCTCTGTGGTTTGATGTGATTTGCTGGGGGCACAATAGGGATTTACTTTTGCAAGTTACTCAGAAAAGCAAAGACGCGAATGCAGTATCATTTTGGATTTTTCTGACTTTATATAAAAAAGTGAAAAAGAGTAAGGGTTTAGGAGTCCTATGCTATTCCTACGAAATCAAGAGACGGCAAGGATTAAGTGAGACCAAATAAACAATACTTTGTTTCGCCACGCTAAACGACAACTACACAAAGCAAGTGCAATCTTCTGGGATTTTTGCTTAAAATTTCTTCACCACGAACAATACCATCAGTAGAACAACATTATTCGAAGTAAACGTTGAAGCATCCACGATAAAGCTCAGTCTAACTTTACACATTGAATGAAAAGCATCCACTCAAAGAAAGTATGAGCTAAGTTTCGCTAACCCTTGCTATCAATCTATCATTCTCTTTAACATATACTTAAACAAAATTCTAATTCAAATCTATTAGACGAGGAAGAGAAGTATGTAACCATGCAACCATTTGACAATCAAAGGATTCAAAGCACCTCATGCATAATGAACTTTATTATCAAAATAGTCTTTTGCAACAATCTCATAAAACTCTCTCTCTTATTCTCTACAATCTCTTCTAATCTCTAATGAATTCTCTAATTCTCTACTAATTCTTCTATTTATCTCCTCTTAATCTAATGAAAATGAGAGAGAGAGAGAGGGGGGGGGGTTTATATAGCATTCCCGGATTACAATGAATGGCCAAGATTAAAATGAGATGAATGGCCCAGATTCAACATAACTAAACCCTAATTAGGGTTTCCTAATCATCAATCAGTTAACTGGAGAGAACTTCAGGGATCTGGAGTTGCATCCTTATCCACCTGCAAAGCATCACGTTCGGCGAACTTTGACACGATCCAGCCGACTTCTTCCATGGCAATGTCCGGAAGCGCATTGATGTTGTATTCCAGCAAGTCCAAACTTTCAGCACATTCTGCAAAAGTGATCGTCCATTTTGGTTCATGCAGCAAGAAAGCCTCTCTGACGGTCATGAAGCTGAATGCCTTGATAAAATTTTCTTTCATGATTGGCCCAGAGGTGGTGGAGAAAATTCTTTGAACTTGTTCTTTTAAATTTTGTGGTTGTAAGTGTTTCTTTCGAACAATATCTTTGTCGAGCATATCTGCAGCCATCTGGTAAATTTTACTCAAAATTTCCTTTGCCTGTTCTTCAACTTTGGTGCCGTCTTGCTTCACCCTTTCCAAGACTTCTCCCCGTGAAATCAGAGCGTAATACCAGCCATTGAAATCATATGCAGCTCCAGCTTCAATAATCCTGTCAATCAACCTCTGCTTCGGGATGCCTTTTAACTCTCGAAGACATGGGATAATTTTACTTTGAATATCTTGGAGGCCATCCCATGCTTCCGCTAAGTCTGTAACTCGTGACAACAGGAAGGAAGTTTGTTCATATACATATGCCAGCTTCTCCGCGAATTCCATTGCCTCATCTTTCTTTTCAGCCATCTAGTCCTTAGCTTCTTTGGCTGTTATCAATTCTTCTTCAAAATTTCCAACCAGCTCTTGTGAAAAATTTGGAGGTGGAAGTGCTGCCTGGTCACCTTGATTGAGTGGCCTGGTCAAATGCTGGATATAATCTTTTAGACGCTCAATCTCTCTTTTATACTCCCTTTTCTTTTCCACTTCCCTTTCCAGCCTAGACTTGATGGTTGCAACAGAATTATCCAAGTCTTCAACTTCTTGCCCTTCTGTTGCCGGACCCATATCAATGGTCGTGATGGCATATTCATTCGGAGCAATTTCATCTTGGAATTTATCGATTGTAGGCACTGCTATTTGCACTGTGCGATTGCCAGCCTCATCCCTTTGTATGGCAGAAAAATTCTTGGCTTTCTTTCTTGTGGCAGCTTGCTCTAGCCTTGCCAAGAAATCTGTGGCATCATCTTCTTCAGGAACCTCTACTGGCGCCTTTCTCTTTAATCTTTCTTTTAGCCAATCTGGGATGGTTGACTGTTCAATTCCATCTTCCTGTTGAACTTCTTGCACATCCTGCATATTTTGATCTTCGTGCACATCTTGAATTTCCGGCATGTTTTGAATCTCTTGCACAGATGGGTCTTCCTGAATTCCTTTGAGGGCGGAAATCATTCCCTTTTCGAATTCTCCATCCATAATGTCCGTGTCATTGTTTGATTCCAGAATTTCTGTGCCGGTAGGAGAAGGCTGATCATCATCTTCTGATTGCACTAGCTCTACATCTCTAACTGGAGAAGGAATTATGACATGCTCCCAAGACTCTTCATCCATAGCTAATATTTCATCTATATTCCTGGATGTAGCCGACTAAAGGGGCCTGGATTTGTGCTTCTTTTGAGAAGGTCCCTCCTCCACTGCTTTGTTCTTGTTCTGCTTTGCAGGGTCATCAATATCTTTTCTCTTTCTCATGCTGTCGGCATTTGTTGCTCCATCTGCACGAGATGCTCTGGCCTTTGAGGAACATGACTCTGTATCGCCCATCAATTCATATGTGAATTGCACATTTCTCCGCCGCAAAACTTGCACTTGTTGATCTATCCACCATTGAGAATATTTGAATACAGGCCGCATGAATGTCGCCAGGTCACCCATCTCAGGCTCACACCATCTCACAGGTGGAAGTGGCTCGCTTTCATTGAAGCCTGGCTGCAAATATACTCCGTCATCCTCCAATTGATTAGGTACCTTGAAAAGTTCTGTTGCCCTTATCATACTTAGTGGCAATCTTGACCACAGCCTCTTCCTCACATCATACTCATCGGCCGCATTGGCCCAAAAATCTTCTAAGTCTATCCGGTGCTTGTATTTCTCTCCGTCCACAGTTCCAATGTGATGGAGTGGATCAAAGTCATTTCTAGGCTTGTATGATATGAATGGATATTTTTGTATCTCCAGTCGAGCACCTCTGTTGCTTGCGCCGTTTGACATGATTCTTCCATATTGCCGATGAAAAATGGAAAAGTGACAGCTGCTTTCTGTTTTGGCCTTTGGATATTCTGATATGTCTCCAATTGCCTTAGAACTTCCAACAAAACCATTTTGTTGGTCGGATAAATGGGCAGTCTATAAGGACGTCCTGAGAATCCTTGAATCCTGATGTAAGTTAACTTGGGATACTGGATGAACTAAGATCCATATCGGCCGATCAGACTCTTGGCCTCACGGGTGAGTCTCTGATGTGTTTCGCCTTGGAGAAGTCGAGTGATGTACATAAGGAAGGCGTCATGTGCTCGTCTGCAATGTGACTTCTCCTTCAGCTGCAACTATGGATAACAATCATAGGCCTTGAACTGTCCTTCGCCATTGCCAACTACACCCTTGCAAACCAAGCCAGTATACATGTAAGACCTTGTAAGCAAATATATGACGTATGAGCTCATATGAAAGGTCTTGGTTTCCTCCAGGTTGACCAACTGCTCATGGAGGCTATCACTGATCATTTTGGACCAATTAAACATCTTCACTCCGGAAATTATTTCATCAACGAAATAATACATCCAATTTTCGAAAGGCGCACCCTGAGGATTGCCTACTATTCTATTCAGCAGCAAGACGATGTCGCCATATTCTTCTTTGAAATGTATTCTGGCCAACTTCTTCGGCATCTTTCCCGCAGTAGGTTTGGGCTTCAGTAGCCAAGTCTTGTTTATATTCGATGCACAAAGGTCTTGCTGATCTTTGTAAAGTCTGAGTGCATCTTCTTTGGTTCGATAAGATGTCCGGTTGTAAACTGGAATTCCAAAAGTTTCTTGAATGGTTGGTTCGGACAAGTATGCAAGAACTCTTCCATTAGGAGCTTCTATCTGTCTTTCCCGTGCATTATAATGCAATGCACATTCCGCCATAAGCTCTGGACACTCTTTTGCTGGCAGAAATCCAGCTGCATGAACAATTCCGTTGCGCATCATTCTTCTTGCAATTGGTGTAGGCGAACGTCTATCACTTCCGTACATTCTTTCCTTGAAATCATCGAAGTCAACATGGCCAAGGTTGGCGTCCACAATATGCTCCCATTTGGATTTAATCTTTGACTGCAGCTGCACACCCTTGCTGGCAAACTTCATTTTTACTCTCTCGAAAATAAATCTGCAAGAAGAAACAAAAAGAATATTTAAATTTCAAAATTTAAATTACTCGAAAAATATTCCAGCTAGTTGTCAAATCAAACTTCGTAAAGAATTACGCTGGAAAAGAAAAGAAATGGCGAAGTTTTATGCCAGAATGAAGTAGAGAAAATAGATCTGCCTGGCTCTTCTGGAAAAAATGAAATGATCACGATCACTATGCTGGCTGGGATGAATTTATTTCCTTCACTTTGCTTCAAACTTTCAACTTTCTTGCTTTAGACAAATTTTTTTCTCACACTTTTCTTTCGAAAATCGAATGATTGCAAAATGAGAAGTGAAATCAATTATAAAGATGAGAAAATCGACCCATTTAGCAAATCTCAATTGTTTCCATTAAATCCAGTCTGAACTTGGCTTGCACTCAGCCTTTGAATGGCAAGTTTTATCTTCAACGACAGTCTCCAGGAAAGTTTCCAAATATTGTGCCAGTTCAGTGAAGTTTTTTTTTGTCTTTTTCTAATTTTGAATTTTTTAAAGTTTATCTCTTTGAGGTGTTGAAAAATAAAGAATTAAAATAATTATTTTATGTGTCATTTTCAACCCCTTTATGGCATTTTATTTTTATCTAAGGCAAATTTGACTTTTCAAAATTTTCTTGCCATTGCCTTAGGTGAAATTTTTTCTTCCCAATTTTACTTTGCCATAATTTTTATCTTCCTAAACCATTCTGCCATAATTTTTTTTCCGTCCTAAGTCTCTGGCAAAATTTTTATTTCCATCTTCATAAGTGATTGGCAAAATTTTCTTTCCATCTTCCTAAGTGATTGGCAAAATTTATGAAGCACATTAATGCTAGACTTGGAAAAATATTTTTATTTCCTTCTAAGTGTGGCGAATTTTTCATAGTGCCAAGCATTAAATTTCCAATGTTGAAGCTTAGGCAAAATCTTAATTTTTACCACTTCTCTAAGTATGGCGGACTTCCCTCATTATTAAGCCATGCCTTTTATCCCAAGGCGGACTTAGCCTTAGTCCAAGCCATTTAATTTTTCCTTGCCTATGCTCAAGCCACTTTTCCTTTTCATATGGCGGACTTTACATTTGCTTAGGCCATCTCCTAATGCCTATGGCAGACTTGGCTTACTTTCTTTCCACTTCCCTTGGAGCGGACTTCACTTTAACTCATGCCATTGACTTCTTAAGTGGCTGGGCGGACTTTACCCCTTGCCATGCCATTACCTATGGTGCTGGGCGGACTTCACTTCATTTCTTGCCACTTTACATGGGGTGGATTTCACTTCATTTCTTGCCACTTTACATGGGGCGGACTTCACTTCTTTCCATGCCATTCTCTATGGTGCTGGGCGGACTTCACCCTACTCCATGCCATTCCTTTGGAGCGGACTTAGCTTACCTTTGTGCCATTCTTCCATGTGGCTGGGCGGAGTTGTCTTGTCTTTATGCCATTGCTGGGCGGACTTGACATTCCTCCATGCCATTCTCTATTCTGGCTGAAGCTCTTTTGCCATTAACTTCTCTTTCTCCATGCTGGTTGGACTTCCATGAATCCACACTTAGGAAAATTCACCATGATTTCTCAGATTTTCATGAATTTTCCAGATTTCTCCATGGATTTTCCAGATTTTTCACCATTTTTCTGTGATTTTTTGGACTGATTTTTCCAGATTTTCAACATTTTTCTGATTTTCACCATGAATTCATAAAATTTTCAAATTGATTTTCTGAGAGTTCTGTTGACCTTTTCGAACTTCTGAGTGGATTTTTGAAATTCGGGCACTTTCTAAATATAGAAACTCTGACAAAAATAGAAACTTTTCCCAAAATAGCAACTTTCTAAAAATAGCCCCTAAAAAATAGGGATCTCAGAATTGCTCAAAAGTGCCAAAAAATAGGTCCTAAAAAATAGGGGGCCAAAGTGAAAACCCTAAAAAGTAGGTGTCAGAATTGACCGAAACGACAGTCGATCTTCGTCCCTCGGGCCTCCTAAGCACAATGATGATGTTTGCATGGTGATCTAGGCTCAAATTCTTTACTCGACTCGGGTGACCATTCAAAACTCAAACCCCAAAACCCCCAAATTGGGACCAGACAAAACTGAGACGCGCAACGGCAAAACCCTAAAAGGCAAACTACTAGGGTCCCCATTTGCAATGGGGCGAGGTGTGAATTAGGTCACAACAGATCTCCCACGAGATTTAGATCTACCCTCTTCCTTCTTCTTGCCTTCTTTAGATTGCCCATGAACAACCAAGGACTCCTTACTGGATTTGGTAGCTTTTCTCCTCATATGCTTTGAAAAAAGAGCAGCCATGATCTCACCAAGCAGTAGTCTTGAGACAATGCTTCTAGTAGTTGCTAATAGGTTGTCCCATGAGTTTGGAAAAAAACAAAACTAAATGGTCATGCATCAATCTTCCTCTTCCATCTTCACATTGGTAGATTGTAATTCTGTTATAATCATGTTTAATGCATTTAGGTGCTCAATAACATAATCACCATCTGAAATAAACCTTTCCTGGAAGGTGTATAGTTTTGCAATTGTTTTGGGGTTTGACTGATTTCGTTTAATCAAATAGCAAAATTCATAATGCATGAAAGCAACAACATTGAGCAAGAATGATCATGTGAGTAAGATAATATTAAATCAGATAATATTAAATCCTTTCCAGATTTGTTTCTAGCAGTTCAAATATTCAATACAATGCTAAATGACTGTCTCTGCCACACTGAACCCCTTTGACACTCTATGACAGTGTTATCAACACCTTACAAGTAACAGCAACCCTAGAATCTTAATAACAGCAGATTTATTGATAGTTCCTGAGCATAATCGGACTGTAATACATTGATAGCAGACCCAGTTTGCTACAGCAGCATCTAGATGCACTTTTCTAACATAATCTATGATCTCAAAACAAACTACAAGCCAAATACATGAACAGAAAATGCCCAGACCTGCTTATGACGCTGCCACGAGCCAGTAAGGACCCCGAAATGCTACAGAAAAGACTCAGAAATGTCTGCAATTTCATATAACTTCATCAATCAGCAGATACATGGTTAAAGGTCTCCAAAATCGCCTAGAATAGGTGCAGCAGTTCAAAGAAAGACACTTCCAGTACTGATATGCAAAGGAGAACTGTGTCAAAGCTTCAAGAACTCACGCCAAGCAATAGTCACCCCCAAACGACCCTCAAAGAAGACTGACCTTGCTCAGATATCTCATGCCTGGCATCTATATAGCAAGTCGACCATTCTATATGCAACAACTCCCCCTGAAGAAGTCACGCCATACTCCAGAATTGAAGAATGACCTTCTGGTTTGGAAGACTCTAGAGGCCACAAAGGTGTCTGAGATGCTGTGTATGTCGCCCAGAATCAATGCCAACTTTAGGAACCAATGTTCCAGACGCCTAGCTCGCCAACAACAGCTCACACGGCTCACATGGATGGGTTTACAGTCAGGAATGAGTATTGTCTCTTCACCAAATGAATCGATTCAGTTTGTGAAGCAACATGTCAACCTCCCAGAACTGACACGGAACGCTTAGATAAGCTGCAATTGCCTGATGATATGGGGTTTTTGTCCCAATCACCTCAAGACCAGGGGTTTCGTCCTGGAAAAGGCCGCCTTCATGGCTCGTATGAGAGAAAATAATATCAAGAATGATTTCTGAATGTTTCCCACAATCCAATCGAGCCTTTTATCTTTTCTTTGTTGCTAATTTTTTCCTTCAAAAAGCCATCGATTTCCTTGAAGAGGTCTTATCTCCATTTTAATAAATCGTCCTTTTTGCAATAATAAAGACATAGGCTTCTTTTTAATTTATTAACCCCCATGTTGAGTCGCTTAGTGAATGAGAAATTGTCACTTAAAGTGGCCCCACTTTATTCATAACGAATAATTAAATAAAATTAAACGAAACTATAGCCTTTTGGCCTCAATTTAATTATTCTCATATTCCCTTATTATTTAATTTATTTCTAACCTCCGGGAATAGAAAAGGCTAGAAATTTTCCTCTTAAACATTCACTATGCGGAAAGGGACATTACACCATCATTCATTCTCAAAGTGTATAGCTTCTTTCGTAGAAAAATCTTATTAACTAATAGTTCCCCCAACATTTTATAGAATCTGCCGAACAAAGCTTGATAAGGCTTCTTGCCTTTCTATCCAGTGCTGCTCAATCATCTAGTGACATTGCAGTTGGTTTGGATCTGGATACTACAACCCATACATCCCATTTTTTTAGTAAATCCTCCATCTTGAGCTTCGACAGCTCAAAGTTAGTGCCATTGAGTTTTTCTGTCTTTAGTCTAGATGTATGTGCCATCTTCCTTAAAACAAAGATCTTCTTTGTGCTCACTCCCCCTCAAACCAAGATTAGTATGAAAAACTTTGTTCCTACCATCTAGGACCTGAGTTGATCAAGATCTTGTACTAAATGAAAGGATGCTAAGGTGTGGAAATGATTCCTACACTAATCTAAGAGGAGAGATGAATAGAAAATATTATCTAAAATACTTTGTTGGAAAGAAACAACTAAATAAAATCATTTACCATAACACAATGATGTATCCTAAGAAAACCCTTTCGAGAAAAAACCCGATTTCCAAACACCAAACCAATGTATTAATCAATAACAAATCGGTCACAATACACCCTAAGGAAGGAGCATAATCAATAGAAAACATCAACACTTAGATCTGGAGTAATATCAGTAGCATAACAATACTTACAAAATACTCTATGCAAACTCCATCCCAATCACCCAATAAATAGAGAAACTAATACATGAAACCACCAAAGGCGAATTACAAAACCATGAGCTGATACCACCCAAAAGTGATGCTCAATCCCTTACTCAAATTTCAACACCTATATCCCAAGAGAAGTCCTATAAGAATTGTTATCACTTGGAATATGCACCCCGTTGAATCTTGAATCTAGCTATCCTATGAAACATGGGATGACCTCTCGAGTTGTGGGACTCGCGAAACTTGAGGTCAACCTCCGATTAAAGGGCAGTTTTCCCTTGGTAAATCACTTAAAAACTAATTCTAACTAAAGATCTTTGCTGGGAAAAGAGATAAGAAAGAACTGATAATCTGAATCTAAAACAAAAAATGAAGGTGATAGACCAAATATAGCAGATTTTTACTTCCTTTCAACAACACAACTTGTGAATCTCAATCTAAAAGCTTCACACAGTAATTTGCAACAATAATTCAGAGGTAAACTTAGAACAACAGCAATCAAGGAGTCATAGAACTCATAATAATACCTGCTTTTTTTTCATACACAGAGAAAATTGAAACAAAGAGGCAAAAATACTAATCTTTGATTCACTAAATGCTGTTACAATGACTATTTTCTGGAAAAACAGTAAAAGATTACATCACAAGCATACAATCAACCATTATTTCAGAGTGAAACAAGGTTAAAGATGCAGTCAATGAAGAAAATTACAAAAGTAAAGACCTAATTTTGATTGGAAAAATTCAAGGATTGAATGTCACCTTGTCACAATAAATTTTTCCATTGATTTGTTACAGAGCATAGGCCTCTTATTTATAGATTTTGAGAACCTAAACTCAGTACAAGTTCTGAAATTCTTCTTTTTTTCTGATTTTTGCATGGAAATCAGAACTCCCTTTTGAAAATTCTGCATGAAGAGTTAAACTAATGCATGAAAAATAGTTCCCCTTTGACCTCCTTGAAGTTATTGAACTCTATTATTTTTGGATGCTTTGCTAGAGGGGCCACTTAGGCTTGGCGGCTAGGGTTTCTGCATGATGAAGGGCCTCTTTGACTTCCCCCCCTTTTTTAATATTTTTTAATATTTCATTGCATGTTTGAGTAGGGCCCATGAAGTCTTGAGTTTGGCAGCTGCTGCAAAACTCTAAAAATAGAGATAAAAATATTTTTTGATTTCGCAAAAAACATTTTCATTTTATCTTTTTACTTTGTTCCGATTTTTCAAAAAAATCAGGTAACATTTTGGCGATCTCAAGGGGGTTATTTGTCTGCTGAATAATTGACTAGCTGCCTGCATCCTTCCATTGGGCATGGAGTCGTCATATGGATTAAAAAAAATACTTTTTGCCTCATCAAAAACATTGCTGCCAATCTGCTCCGATTGGAAAGAGCTTGCTACAAACAACTTGTGCATGAGGCACTTAGGGAAATGAAAAAAAAAATCTAATCTACTGTTGCAACAATGTGTTGAAACCTCACTAGCTGCGTCATTGCCCCAAGTGCAAAGATGAGAGGCCAAAGACAGGTAAATTGGGACCCAATCCTAACTAGACTACATAATCTGATTGGGGAGGCTAAGTGGTTTGATAGAGAAAGGGGTGATGAATGGATTTGGAAAGGCAACTCTTCTGGCTGTTTCTCAGTCAAGAAGACCTATGAAGAAATGGTGAGGCTTCAGGTTGCTATCCTAGACCATTTCTGGGAGAAGGTGTGGTTAAAGAACCTTGTTCCCAAAATTAACTGTTTCTGGTGGACGACGGCCCACGGGAAAATTCTCACGATTGACAATCTGGTAAGGAGGGGTTTCCAATTGGTTAATAGGTGTTCTCTCTGTAAACAGGAAGAGGAGTCAATAATTCATATCTTCTTTCATTGCCAATTCGCGAGGGAAGTGTTGTCCTGTTTCTTGTTGTTGTTGTCCTCAGATTGGGTGTTTCCTAATTCCATGAGGAGTTTTATTGAAAGTTGGTCAAATTGCCCCTTCTCACATAATGTAATTGTTGACCTTTGGAATCAAATTCCTCCATTTGTCACCTGGGGTTTATGGAAGGAAATGAATAATAGAATATTCAGAGAAGTTGAGAGAAGTAGCTAGGAGGTTAGTCTGATTATAAAATCCCAAATTAAGGAAAACATTGAGGCTAGAAAATACAGCTTCTCCAAAACCTGGCCTAACTACAAAGAAATGAGGATCAAACAAAATTGGGGAATAAGGAAGGATCTAACCAAACTCAACTGGTCAAAGATGCTTAACAGAATGGATACTGTGTGGAGCCCTCTGCAGGAAAATTGGATAAAATGTAATTTTGATGGGTGCTCAAAAGGCAACCCAGGACAAGCTAGAGCAGGGGGTTTGGTTAGAAACCACAAAGGTGACTGTATTGTGGGCTTTGGAGTGAACATGGGAATCTGCTCTAACAATAAAGCCAAAGCTATGGCTGCTCTTGGGGGTTTCAATACTCTGAAGGAGTTGGGGTACAAAAATGTCATATTAAGAGGGGACTCAAAGCTAATTGTGGATATTTTAAATGAAGAAGCTGCACCACCATGGAAATTAAAAAATATAATAGACAGATGCAATGTCATTAAGAAGTATTTCAATAACTATAAGGTGCAACATGTTTATAGGGAAGGAAATAAAGCTGCAGCTTGTGCTGTCAATGTGGCACTGAGTTGTAGGGGATGGACACATTGGACAAGTGGTAACATGCCGAAGTCTCTAAGAGACTTAATCCTAAGCGAAAAAATTGAGAATGAATAACATATGCAGAAATGATAGGTTGGTTTTAGGCGGTATAAATGAGTACCAAGTGGTGCCTTTTCGCCTTCAATGTAATGATGGCATTTGGAGTACGGGTTTCTATAGGATGATATCGGATGGAGGTAATCTTAATAATTCCCCTTTAAAGAAGGTGACCAAAAATCACATGAAATTAATGAATTTGCTAAGGGTGGTCATTTCTATGCGTGTCGAAATGCATTGTGTCAGCACTCCCTGTATCTCTAAGATGGGGAAAGGTATGAATTTTATTAGGGATTTAATTCCTTGTAAGTTTAATGATGTGACTTGTGCTCTGGGAAACGTGCAACTAGCTTTCTCAATAAGAAACTTCTCGATTCAAAACTCTGTATTTGCTTTGTGTGTTATCTGGCGAAAGAGTGTTTGTGGTATCCCGGGAAAGAAGCAGATTGTGGGTGTGATTATGAAGAAAAGTCCGTCTCGCCAAAAGAATTTGCAGAGGAGTAAAATGGGAGGACCAAGGAAGAGAACAAAGCCTCCAAATTGTCAAGCCCTGAAACAAAATGTGGATTTATGGAGAATGTTTGAGAATGTCGGTACGGTTCCGTTCTTCGAAGCTCTAAAAGGATATAATGAAAACCTTACGGCTAAATTTACGAACTCCTGGAAGAAGGGCTTTGTCACCATTGGCGCGTGAAATTCGAGGTAACCACTTCATTCATTGCTGAAGCTACGAGTCTGCAGAATAATGGGCTTAAAGTGGCAAAGAAAAGTGGGGTGGATTACCAGAGATTTGTTGACAAGTTCTTCCATGATGGGGAAAATCTCAAGAGATTTTAGAACAGGTATGCTAGATTGGAACTTCCTCCTTTTGCTTTAGTTAGTCTGTTTGTAATGAGATACTTTACTCTTGAGGGTAGGTATATGTCGGTACATGCGTACCATTTCCCTCTGCTAAACCATATCCGCCATGGCGAGAGAATCAATTTACCCTTCTATCTGTTGTCCTCCCTGCAGCTTAATATCGAAAAAGGTGCTAGCCCTCCTCTTCACCAAGGCCTTATGATTACCCTGTATAAGTATGCCTTGGCTTTGAATCCTCATGGCAACCCCATTGCTGGCCGAAATGTGAACCCTGACCGTTTTGAAGAAAATAATGAAGAATGGCCTGATGAGGAAAACCCTGCTGTTGTTGAAATCCCGGCAGAGGAACCTATCCCTTGCCAACCCCCTGCAATTGTTGCTAGACGTGTGCTTATTTCTGCTAAAAGTAATTCACCTGTGGCTAATGTGTCAAACCCCTCAACTCCGAGGTCACAAAAGAGTGAGGAAAATAAAATTTATGAGATAGAGCTCCTTAGAGCCACGCCTGAGAAAAGGAAACATTCGCCTTTGCTGCTGGAGCTCCCAAAGGCTAAGAAACCAAAAAGAGACATAAATCCCAAGGATATTATCAATATCACAGAGGAAGGGAATTAGAGTTAGGAGGTAAAGGAAGCTTTACATGGGCAAGGTAGTGGTGGTAGTGGGGGAAGAAGGTCGGCAAGCCTAGCAAAAGTTGCTTCGAAAGATAAAAAAGGAAAACAAAAAATGTCTGTGAGTGAGGAGGACTTGAGGTATGAAGAATTGGAAGCCTAGGAGGAAGATGACTCTAAGGACATGGACTTTGAAGACTCTGCAGACGAGATGGGGGGAAGATGGTTTGGAGGAGGATAAGGAAGAGGAGGAGCAAATTGAGCCTTCCGAGGAGAAGTTTGAGGTTGAAAAGGTTTAGGATGTTGGTGAATTGGGACAGGATGTTGGGAATTAGGGTGGGGAGAAAAATACTGAGGAGCTAAGTACTGATTTTTTAAAAAGTAGGCTAAGCTTTTTACAGGTACAGTTTGAAGATACAGAGAAGGCGTTAGTTACTCTCATGAGGGTAACTAACAGATTGATGAGAAGAGCAATGCTGGGCGCGGCTTCTAGGGAAACAAAGATTACCAGGAAATTAAAGAAACATGGGAAACCTAATACCCTGAAGGTGTTGGATGACACAGAGGGACCTGATTGGTGTGAATATATTGCTCTCATGGGAGAGTATAGGGACCTGTTGAAGAAAGCCAGTTAATGGCTTGTTGTTGCCTCTCTGTTTTTTTTTTGATGAATTTTTTGTCCTACTATTTTATCATCTCGAACTGTTGTTATTTGATCTCTATGTTATGGTGGAATACCACCTGGGACCCTGTCAATTTAATTAATGGCTTACGTAGAACTAAGTATATTGGTAATAGCTTACTGTTTTTGATTAGTACTGGTTTGACAATGGTTGCTATTTTAAATGTTGGCCTGCGTGCTAATACTGATGCTGTTTTTTTGTTCAATGGTGGTGTTGTTTCCCACCTCTCTCTAGTTCTTTTTTGTTTGCTGCTGTAACCATGGGATCAGGGCCCTTCCTTGCTTATCTAATCAAAAACAATGTGTTGAAAGCACTTATGGAATTGAAAAACAATTGCCAATGTGTGAGATGCACTTAGAGGAATTGAAACTAAACAATCAACTAACTAATATATAAGGTGTGTATCCCATTGATTGGGATATGTAGAACTTCGTCATCAAGCCTTGAGATTTGGAATGCATTGGCTTGCTTGTAGTTGGTGATGATGTAGGTACCACTCCATAAGGTGTCAAATTTAGAATGTCTACCTGCCTTTGCTTTGTCAACATCCCACTTTAAAACCAAGTCACCTTCCTGATAAACTCTTCCAACATTCTTGCTTATCAAATGTCCTTTTGACTCATGCTTGATGAACCTCAAGGGTTTTCATAGCTTGATCTCTAACTTCTTCCAACTCCAATTCAGCCAACCTTACTGTCACATCACTTTCCAACAATTCCAACTGTCAAGCAATTTCAAGAGAAGGTAATTCAAGAGATAATGAAAGTTTTGCCTCTTTATCATAAACAAGCAAGAAAGGAGAGTTACCTACAACCCTCTTTGGCATGATCCTATCAGCCCAAAGGGCTGTTCGAAGCTTCCTATGCCATGTCCTTGTTAGAAGAATTGTCATTGATGTCACAGCTTGATCAGGATATTGATGTTGTACAGCATAAAATCTATGAACATTGATGTCACAGCTTGATCACAGATCGAACTCATGGCTTTTCACAGATCAGTCTATGGACATTTCACAGATCGAAATCATGGCTTCTCACAGATCAGTCTATGGCTTTTCTCAGATCGAAATCATGGCTTTTCACAGTCACAGATCAAACAATAGGAGACAGATCAGTCTATAGACATTGAGAAATTTTATAATGATAAATCTGAAGACCAGATTAAATTATCTCTGTGCTAAAAGGTAAATCTGAAGCATATCGCACAAGAGTGAATTAATAAAATGCAGTATATTAATTCAATCTGTATTAAATTGATAAGCATAATCGCTGATTATTCATAATAACGTATTGTTCTGTCTTAACAAACAAAATTGACAAACAATCGAAAGAAAAGCAAATCATATTTTGCCGCATCTCTTCATAGAGGCGCGATTTTTAAATCTAAAAAGCACGAGTTTATGAAAAGGCACGAATTAAGACGTGTTCAATGTCATCTTTAAGTTAAATACATCGGCCAAAAAATAGAAGAAAAAACACGAATTTATGAAAGGGCGCGATTTTCTTAAAAGGACGTGTTTTACTAACAGAGATGAATGACGTCTTGTTAAGAAATGGTTCAATGCGATTTTTTGAAAAGACATGGCTCTTTAGCAATCAATTTCCTTCAATCAAAAGAAGAAGAAGTGATGGTTTCTAAAAGGATTTCATAAAAGACGTGTCTCTTCTTTAAAAGACGTGTTCTTTAAAGAAAGATTCGATTTACAGATGGTTTGTATGTTAGAAGAATACAGTTTAATAAGGTTCGATCTACAAACAGATTTGCTTTGTGAAGAGACGTGCTTGAAGGTTGCAAGTGCTAATGTAATCCTTTAGTCAAAAGATGCAATGTTTGAATCAGGTACATAAATGACATATCATTCAAAGTTTCTATTTGTGGTTGTAGTTGAAGATTAGCAGTTCAGTCAGATTCCTACTCCTTGTGTGGGCTGAAGGTGATATTATTGATCACATAGAGCAGTTTGGAGAGTTGGCATTGTGCAGATCAGATTGAAGGCAATCTCACTTCCATCAAGTCAAGGTTTGGTGCCTTGCATTAGGGGTTGGTGCTCCTTGTAGGTAGGTGTCTACTAAATTTGTAGAGGTCTAGGTGTTCCTTGTAGGCTATATTCTACTAAATCATCTTGGTGTAAATCTGTAGGTTGGTGCCTACTTTAAAAAAATATTATTTCAATAAAGTTGTATCAATTTGAGGAAATTGGTTCATATCAAAAATTGATTGTAATAAGTTTGAAAAGTTAAAAATAAAAGTTTGTATTTGATTTATTGATTCACCCCCCCCCTCTCAGTAAATCTTTTGTGCTCTTCAGTCCTTTGATTATCCACAACAGTCCTCTTGATGATCCTGATCAAATTCTTGTTCGTAGACTCAACTAATCCATTACCTTGAGGGTAATAATTGGAAGATGTCTTCAAATAGACTCCATTTTGGACAAGCCCATTCGCTTATTTTGATACCTACAAAAGCTTTGGTATTATCCGATATAATAGTGAAAGGAACACCAAACCTTGTAACTAGCCCGTTAGAAACTCTAAAATGGAAGTTTCAGTAGCATCTTCCAATGCAATAGCTTCGGTCCACCTGGTGAAATAGTCTGTAGTTGTTAGCACCCATTTGTGGCCTACATTGGAAGGTCGATTAATCACTCCAATAAAATCTAACCCCCATTGTACAAATGGCTGGTCCGTCTGAATAAGATGGAGTGGTAGAGCAACAAGTTTTTGCTTTCTTGTAAAAATAGCACATTCTTTACAGCTTCTCACCCACTTATGGGCATCTCTGAATAAATTGGGCCAATAATAACCAACCCTCATGATTTTTACAGTAGTTGTCCTTGGTGAGTAATGACCCCTTGAAAGGCCATTATGGAATTCCTGGAGCACTTTGTTAATTTGATCTTGCTTAATGCACCTCAAAGGTACTCCATTAATGTCCTTTCTAAATAAAACACCATCAATAAGAACATTAGGAATAGACTGAAGTCTGAAATACCTTCGTTTTGATGGACTTAACTCTTGAGAATATTGGGCCATTTGAAGAGATGGACCATATCTTCATACCAATTGGCAGGAGGTGTATCTTCAACTATGGCTCTTCATTAGCATAAACCATGTCTGGAACAATCATTATATCTGCTGCTAGCCCTTGTCCTCTTACCATCCTTGCTATTTTGATGTCCACATCATATTCCATGTCTCATGATCCAACCAACTCTCTTTTCACTCGCATCCTTGTTCAAAAGAAACTCTTTTACACTAGCATGATTGATCATTAACTGAAACTTGTTTAGAAAGTGTATGTCTGAATTTTTTCAAGCCTTTAACAACAGAAAACACCTGCACAAAGCTATACCTGACCTCACAGTCCTTCAATGGCTGGCTGAAAAATGCAATTGGCTGCTCCAAGGAATGTTTGTTCTGCTGTGTCAAAATAGCTGATATACTTTCTTCGCCTCCATAAGTATATAGAATGAAATCCTTTTCATAATTAGGATTGACCAAGTTAGGAACTTCGGAAATTGCTTTCTTTATCTCCTCATAGCTGTCTTTTCCTTCTTTTGTCCAGTTGAAAGGAACATTCTTTTTCAACATAGAAGTGAGAGGTTTAGCCAATAATGCAATGTTAGGAATGAACCGCCGCACAAAATTAATCTTACTAAGAAAGCTTTGTAGTCCTTTCTTATGACTTGGAGGAGAGAGAGCAATAATAACACTTACTTGCTCTGAATCAATGGGCAAATCTTTATTGGAAACAACATGCCCAAGCAATTACCTTCAGGAACAACAAAAGCACATTTCTTTGGATTCAAAGAAATGCCAAATTCCTTGCATTTGTCAAATACTTTCCTCAAATGACCTAGATGATCAACCTCATGTTTAGAAAAAATAGTTGTCATCTAGATAAACAAGAACAAAATCATTAATCAGCCCTTTTGAAAGCCATATCCATCGCTCTTTGAAAGGTTGCACCTGCATTTGTTAAGCCAAAAGGCATCTTTCTGTAAGCCATGGTACCCCATTTCATAGTAAATGCTGTTTTGAACTGATCTGTTTTCTGCACAAGTATCTCATTATAACTTGAATAACCATCTAACAAAGAAAATCTCTTAGCCCCGACAACTATTTGCAAAATTTGTTCCATAGAGGGAACAGGGTAATGATCTTTAAGAGATGCTCTATTCAAGTCTCCGAAATCTACACAAAGTCTGATTTCACCATTCTTTTTCCTGATGAGAACTAAATTGGCTACCCAAGATGAGTGTTTGATTGGGTAGATAATATTGGCATCTAAGAGTTTGGACAACTCTTTATGCATGACAGGCTCTATCTTAGGATTTATAGGCCTTTGTCTCTATCTAATTGGTTTAGCAGCAAGATCCAACTCAATAGTATGTTGGGCTAAACTAGAATTAAATCCTTTCAAATCTTTGTAAGTCCATGCAAATATATCATCAAATTCTCTACAAAGACTAAGAAAAGATCGCTTTTCAGCTTTGGAACATACCTTGCCCACTCGAGAACTCTGTCTTCAGCAATCTAGACTTCCTCATAGTCATTCTCCTTGATAGACATGGCCAATTTCTCCTTCCTAAGCTGATCGTCACTGTTGAAGATGTTATCCAACGTGACCAAGCCCTTTGGCAATTTGTTTGTCTTCAGCTGGATAATCTAATCACCATCCTACTGATCCAACTTTGACTGATTTTGAGCAGCAAATTCTACTTCTTCTACAAAAAAATTGGTAATTTGCTGATCATCCTTGAAAACCTGCCAGCTGATTACATTATTTGGGACAGCATGCCTTACTAGCACTTTAATACACTGTTCATTGTGCTTAGTGACATTCTTGGGTATGCCAAATTGTGCCCCAATTGCGGCAAGGCGATCAACATCTATGTTTTGTGCTCTCGGAATAACTTGGATGTTGAAAGCATCAAAACTTTCAATATGATCCCAAACTATGTGCTTGTATGATTTCAACAAGCTGTTCTTGGAGTCACTTTTGCCTCTAACCTCATGTACAACCAACTCACTGTTTCCAAATACCTGCAATGATTTGAGTCCTCTTTTGTTTGCAAGTTGAAGACCTTGTATCAACGATTCATACTCAGCCACGTTATTAGCACAACTGAAATGAAATCTCAAAGCAAAGAAGTATTTCTCTTGTGCCATTCTTGGACCTAGATCCACCCTGTACCATTCTTGGACCTAGATCCATCAAAATACAATTGCCATATACCGTCTTTAGCCTCTTGTGCCTTCAACAGATTTGGAATTTTTGCCTTTTCCTCATGGATACAATATGTGCCCAAACTTTTATCTTCCATGTAAACATGCAAATTAATGGAGTAGGTTTCCCACTCATCAATCAATAAATCTGATATTTCCTTTGTGGGAGTGGTAGCCTCATGATCATCAATTCTTTTCTCTTGGTCTAGAATAGTACAATTCATATTAATTGGAGGAGGAGTATATGGCTCAATATGGTCTTTGGAGATAGGTTCAGCTTTGATAGTAACCTTAGTTCCACATCTAGTCCTAAAGAGCATATGAGACCAATCAAATGATAGATATCCTCCTATTTTGGCTGTAAATTCCTTGGATAAACAAACGACAAAGTAGGGAGGAAGATCTATAACTGATACATCTTGCACAACACTGCAATTTTGGCATGCATGTAAGGTTAACTTCAGATTTTTAATGACTCCTATGGTCCTAACAACAGTGCCATCTAATTGATCAACTATTTTTTTAGGCATAACAGAAGTACTAGCCTTTGAATTGATCATGCAATTATGAACAGTGAAATCACCAATGATCAAAGAGATGTAGAATGGAGGAGGCTTATTGTTTTTGCTGGTATTAGTCTTCACTTTGAGCTGAATCACCGATTGCTGCTGTAACACTTTCCTTTGCTGCCCTAGCTGGCTGATCAAACCCTTTGGAGGCTTCCTGCAACAAGTTTCCCTGTGTAGGAATAGATAATGCTTCCCACATTGATACATTTAGGCTAGCTCTCTTCATTTGCTTTACAATATTAAATGGAACTGCACTAACCTTTGGAGAAACCTTTGGGACAACAGTATCTACCTTTGTTGGAACTTGATTTGGCCCCAGATTGCCCTTTAGAACAGCTGCTACAACTGGAATAGTAGTATTTGCTGCTATAGCAGCACTTGTGACACCTCGGTTCGGGATGCTTGTGGGATGGATTGTTGATCAACTATGGCGGCTGATCCATCTCCTATTGCTCTCTTCTTCGCTGCCCTATTGTACTGTACTATGGAATCCGACTCTTTTGTTGTTGTTCCAACCCTATTCATACCACAAAACTCAGCTTCTTCCCAATTAGCCAAAGTTGGCTCACCTTGCACATATCTATCTTGAGTTCCAACGTGCTCAACTCCTTCATATTGCTATCCTAAACTGGTAGGTACATCCTGCACTGTGTGAGCATGACCATAATTTCCCTCCTGCCATTCTTGCTCTTGTACTAGATTGTTTTGTGCAGGAACAATAGCTTTGGAGATGCTAACAACATTAGGATTTACTGTATTCAAAGGCCTAGCATAGCTTAACTGCCCTTGACCTTGTGTATTTGCTGGATATGGTGGCCTATTTTGTCAATATGATGGCTGATATGGCCTAAACTGTGGCTGATATGAAGGATTTTGTTGCTGATATGGCCTGTTCTGCTGCATTTGCTGTCTTTTTAGGGTCACTAACTCATTGCTAAAGCTCTAAAGCAAAGATTTTACTTCTTGGAGCTTGCTAGAAGGTATAGCAAGAGTGTCATTGAACAACAACTATAGGAATAGGAGTTATGCTTGGTTGAACTGCTGAAATTTCAAGGAATAATGGCATGGGAGGCCTAGGAGCTATTTTTCTAGCTTGCATTAAACTATTTTCAGATTGTATAGCCAAATCAGAAGCATTAGGTAATACTCTCCCACCCATAGATTGTATCAACAAAGCAATATCAATATCCCATGTCTTCTGAAACCTTTGATTGAAATCTATTAAGAACTCGTGAAGAGCTCTCTTGATTGTAGACAACTGCTCCATGAGAGAGAAATGATTGCTCTTGTCATCAAACTCTTTGTAAAACACTTCTCCTAGTTCATCCCAATTGTGGATTGAAGCATGCGGTAACTTTTTGTACCATTCACTGCTTTGCCCCTGAAAGAAGATCCTAAAAGCCTCACAACAACATTATCTTGAGTAACATGATGAAAAGAACAAACATTAGCAACATCTTGAATATGCTCTGAAGGTGTAGTTGCCTTATCACCAGTAAAATATGGTACAACTTTCAAAGTTGAAACTGGTATAGCATCATGTTGGGTCAAAATAAGAGGGTTTCCTCTATCAAAAGTAGCAAAAGTTTGCTGCCTAGCCATTCTAAGAATCTTAAATTTTACTTGAGCTTGAGGAAAACTACTAAAAGGAGGAGTAGATTGGGCTTTTGGAGTTGCTTCAGCTTTAGTTTCTTTATAGGAGATCTAGACAATCTTGATTTTCTACTTCTAGAAGAACTAGTTGATAACTCAACTAGTTGAAACTTTGTACTTTTGGTAGAAGCCCTTGTTTGCACTCTTGGCATATGATGAAAGCTCTGATTTGCAATCAGAAGTCGGTGGAGTTGCCATGTACTTTTGTAAACTTGCCTCTTCAAGGCCATACTTGCTGAGAACAATGCCACTTACTCAGCTGGAAAAAATGTAGAGGTCTTAGGACTTGTCCCACTGGGCATGCCAAAAACTATTATCACTTGGAATATTCACTCTGCTGAATCTTGAATCCAGCTATCCTATGAAACATGGGATGACCTCTCGAGTTGTGGGACTTGCAAAACTTAAGGTCAACCTCCAATTAAAGGGCGGTTTTCCCCTGGTAAATCACCTAAAAACTAACTTTAACTAAAGATCTTTGTTGGGAAAAGAGATAAGAAAGAACTGATAATCTGAATCTAAAACAGAAAATGAAGGTGATACACCAAATATAGCAGATTTCTACTTCCTTTCAACAACACGACTTATGAATTTCAATCTAAAGCTTCACACAGTAATTTGAACAATAATTCAGAGGTAAACTTAGAACAACAACAATCAAGGAGTCATAGAACTCACATTAATACTTGCTTTTCTTTCATACACAGAAGTAGCCCCTCCATTAAATGTACCCTTGCCGCCAGCAAAGAAGCTTTGCAGCTGTAAATTCAGCTGTCCTTGTATGCCTTTGTGTAGTTCCAAGATGCACATACAAATACAGTATACGAATGTATTTATATATTTGAACCTAAACTATCAAATATATTGACCTTTGTACATCATAGACATAAGATTAGAAGACTAGAAAACTCAACACCCCTGTAGAAAAGATTAGAAATAAATGCTAAAGAAGATTAGAAAACTCAACACCCTCGTAGATAAGATTAGAAATAAATGCTAAAGAAAATTAGAAAACTCAACACCCTTGTAGATAATAAAAACTGTAGGTTCTTTCCTTAAATTTATAGAGATAAGAACCAAGAGTCAAACCCTAGGTAACTAATGGAGAATAAAATTTAAAATTTAAGGGCAAATCAAAATTGTTGAATCTTATGGGAACTTGGAAATCATGATCACATTTATTGAAAAGAACATTGTACAAATTACACAAGAGGATATTGTTGCATAAAAATAAATTTATTTAAAGCATGCCATTTTTTAATTTTCTAGAAGACATGAAAAGTGTTTGATGATAAAAAAATTCTGGGCATAACTTACACATTTACTTTGTATAAATGTGATGTGGATGGACAGTGGGAAGAATCATATAATGATAGACATGACTGGTTGATCCCGGTTTGACACCCAATCTCATGATGAGGTTGGTCGAATGGGTGCATATGTGCAAGTGAATCTTACATGGCCATTGTGGTTTGCTCATGAGGCAAAGACTTAAAAATTTACTATACACCTTATTCTCGTATCTTCCTGACACAACTCATCTATGTACCTGATCTACAGTGGTCTCTAGTCTCTACCGAGCAAACTGTCTGAAAACTCTTCCTAGTTAAATCATTATCTTAATGTACCAATTGTTAGAACTTTAGAAGGATCACAGCACTAATCATCTTCAGCATGCATTTAATTACTACATTCACTGCCATAAAAGTTTCAGATACTGTTTTCCTCTCAAATATGTTCCATAGTGTATCCGGTCATCTCGAATGAGGTTTATACATAAGTTCACACTTATTTATGATTGTGATATATCACATTTTGCAGGTAGTTGGGGCTGTAGGATTTATGAATCAGCGGTTACAGATCCCAGATAGCGTGGATCCTCAGTGGGCTGCCATTATTGAAAGCTGTTGGAAAGAGTAATATATTGATATTGTTGCCTTAATTGTACTTGATTTTATATTTGCACACTGTCGATAAGTATCAGTGCAAAGGCATTTATAAACACCATTTTGTAAGATTAATAATTTAGCTATTTCCTGGTGCAGGGATCCAGGTAGCCGCCCAACATTCCAAGATCTCACAGAACAGCTGAAAGAATTGCAGAAGCAGTATACCGGGCCTTCACCTCAAAAAAATCAAACTTTTACAATTTGGAGAGACAGCCAACCAGAGATACAGAATTTGTAAAATAAGATTGATCATTTTCTACAAATGGAACAATGCATTTACTCTTTGTATTACTTCTGTTGCATGGGGTCAACATTTTAATCTTCACTCATCAATACATGGTTTTTTTCCTTTGGTGACATGCAATATGGCCATTCATATGTTACTTTTCTCCGTTCTTAAAAACATGTGTACACTCTATAATAAGCAAATTGCATTGCAGTGCATGTCATGCCATGGGGAGATTTTCTTTTACCACTGCCTGATATCTGCCACAGGCAGGCTTTAAAAAATGACAGGAAGAGTTCGAACATATAAGGCATCTGTAACTTTGGCCAGTGACAAAGATTGAATGGCAAATTCTGGTTAATGCCTGCTCTGTGAATCAAGTGGAAAACATTTGCAATAACGAAGCCGAATCATTAAATTGGTTTTGAGAAGTTACAGTTTTATCATTTCAATTGTGGCAACTGGCAACTGGATGCGATGCCCTCACAACTAAATTGTTTATCGTTCAAGCTGCCTTTCTTTCTTACTTTACTAACATCAGGCAAGTTGGCCCAAGGACTGAATAAGAAGTGAAACGAAGTTGCACTAGGAACGGATTGAAGTTATTTTTACTACTTTATTTTATTTGTCTGGTTTTGTTTGATTTGGTTCAGGTAATGTTAGGTTCGTGGCCATCGATTTTATTTTTTTTGTGTGATTTGAGAGTTAGAGGGACTACACGTTTTGTTTTTCCAGAACTAAGGGTTTGTGGGGAGGTCAACCGTGTTTTATTTTTGGGAGTAGCCATTTAGAGTTTGTAGGGGATGTCATATTTTGTTTTTGGGGCTACCGTTATATTTAATAAGTTTAAGGTTTGTATGAGTTGAAATTTTTTATTTTTGGGTGAAAAGATGTCTAGGAAAGGAAAAACTAGGGAATGGATGGAGAAGTTAAAACCCCTTAAAAGGGTTTTGGGGGATTTTACAGCCTTGTGGGTAGGTGGGAATTAAAATTAATAATTAATGGGAGGGGGATAATGGTACTAGTAATAAAGAAGAGGTGATTCAATGATGAGATACCTAATAGTGTTTAAAGGGAAGGGAAAAATAGTAGTAGAAGAGCGACACAAGTAGCTAGAGAAAGTAGGGCATAGAGAAAACAACCCTAAATGCACATATTAAGATCATGGCCACATAATAATGGAGGTGACCCTTTTTAAACTCCTTTTTTCCAATAAGAAAAGAAATCAAAACTAGCCATAAACCTAGTTTAAATGTATGTAATTGCAAATCACAATCCTATTCCTAATCAGAGTTTGAAACCTTAAATTTGATTGTAGTTAGGGTCGTGCAATTCTGGTATCTATGCATGCTCTTATCTCAAAGAACAAGTTACGTATCGAGAAGACAATGGTATGCCACCAACATATAGGACATATAGGCAAGAAAGGTATATGAGCCTTGCAAAATAAAAAGTAGAGGGTCTAATAGATTGTTGTCTTGAAATTTGACTTCTATGAACATTGCATTTATGGAAAAGCAAAACTATGTAGTTTTATTCTAGTTCTCCTAAATCTTTTGGGTTGTTGGATTTGATTCATTATGATGTGTTTGGTCTTGTAAATGTTCTATCATTATCTAAATCATTATATTCTATCATTTATTGACAATTTTTCTAGGACATGGGTGCATTTTGCTTATATATAAGCTTGAGGTCTTTATTCAGTTTAGGGAGTTTAAGGCTCTCTTGGAAAATTAGATTGGGAGAAAGATCAATGCGTTGAGGAATGACAATAGTTATAAGTATTATTCTATAGGGTTTAGATTTAGTAAGGAGAATGGTATAAAATTGAATAAGACAATTTTATACACCCTTCAATAGAATGGAGTTGCCAAATGCATAAATAACCCGTCATTGATGGAGAGGGATAGGAGTATGCTTGGGGTTAGCTTGGAACATATGTTCCAAATAGAGGTAGTTGCTAATGCATGTTACCTGATTAATTGGTCTTCTACATCAAATCTTTGAGATAATCCCTATGGAGGTTTGGAGGGAAAAAAATGCTCTCCCTTCAAGATCTTTGTGTATTTGGTTGCTAGGCATATGGTCATATTCTTAGGGAGAATTGGCCAAAGTTGGTTAATAGGGCAATAAAATGTATCCCCATTGTCTATGGTGTTGATGTGAAGGGGATGAGCTTTGGGATCCTGTGGTTGAAAATATTTTGTATAGTGAAAATGTGATATTCAAAGAGATCAAGCCTTCTCCTTCATTTGAACAACCAAAGGAGGATGGGAAGTTAGTTGTGCAACTATAGCCTACGATCAAGAAGGCTCACCAGATGTTGAACTAGAGGTTTAGGTTGGACTAGACAATGAGGAAAATTCAAAGAGATTAGAGAGCTTGGAAGAAGTAGAAACTCCACCTTAGCCTTTGAGTAGGGCCACTCAACAAAGGAGGCAACCAAAAAGGTATAACCATCCTAATTCGAGATGTAGTTTTTCTTTATTGTCTAATACTAATGAACCTAGAACAATTAACAAGACAATGGAAACAAATGATTGTGAGTACTAGAGATCAACCATGGATGAAGTTGTATTGAAAAATAATGATATTTCAGACTTGGTTCAGTTGCTTAAGGACAAAAACCTCTTGGATGCAAATGAGTGTTGAATTTTTTTGGGCTTAGATGGTAATATTGAGAAGTACAAAGTGTAGTTGGCTGCTAAAGGTTATTCCTAGGTTGGGGGAGTAGATTTTAGTGTGATTTTATCATGTTGAAAAGTTGACATCTAGCAAAATGCTTTTAGCATGTGTTGTTTCTTTTGATCTTGAGATTGAGTATATGGATGTGAAGACAACTTTCCTCCATGGTGATTTGGAGGAGATCATGTCACAATCAAATAAACATTGAAAAGGTTAATGAAAATATGGCTTGTTGGTTGAAAATATCCCTCATGGTTTAAAATAGTCTTCTAGAATGTGGTATAAAAGTTTACGTTTTGAAGTTGGGGTTTATTAGGTCTAAGTCAAATCATTGTGTTTATTATAAATAAAGTTGTAATCATTTGATCATTATTACTTTGTATGTCAATGATATATTGGTATTTGGTAATGATAAGAAATAATTAGGGACTTAGAAATCTCAACTTTCTTTACAATTTGAAATGAAAGACTTAGGGGTTGCTAAGTACATCCTTAGGGAAATTAGATGGGATAAATCTAATAGAAATCTTTGGGTTGGATAAAGGAAGTTTGTTGAGTCTATTTTGTAGCATTTTAGCATATTGATAGAAAACCCATTAACGTCCCTATTTTTGTGGGAACCAAGCTTTCAATTGACCATTGTCCTACAACACACACAAAGATGGAGATGTTTTTAGTTCCCTATACTAGTGCAATTGGTAGTTTGATGTATACTATAATCTAAATCAAAATAGACATTCCCCAAGTAGTGAGAGTCTTGAGCCATTTCATGGTTAACCTTGGTAGGGATCATTTGGTGGACTACATAGTATTCTATTTGCTATCAAGGTGGTACTTTTGGCGACTTTTATCTAACTTGTAGAGGGCTTGCAACCAATGTGAAATAGTTCTATGGTTCACTTAAAGCATCGTTGTGCTAGTCGTACCTATAGAGGACCTAAAGAGGACTTGCAACCAACCTATAGAGGACTTTTGTATGACTTGTAGCTAGGTTGTAGAGGACTTGTTGGTGACTTACAAAAGTTAGTTGATACAAGGATGTTTGGACTCAAATTGCATGAGATGCCTATAGTAGGTCTGTGTCGCTACGTGTTTAGCCTATTTAGTGGTGTAATGAGTTGGATGAGGAAGTGACATGATATGCTTATTTTATCCATGATAGAAGAAGAGTATATGGAAGATAATAATTCCTATAAGGAGGCCATTTAACTTATAATTTTGTGCTTAGAAGTGGGCCTAAGTAAGATAACAATTAGAGTTCACTCTTATAGTCAAAGTTTATTAGTTTGGTAAAGAACCCAACCTTCAAGGCATGAAAAAACATATTGATATGTACCATTTTGTTTGAGATGTGGTAAGAGGATGTGAGGGTGATGATAGAGAAGTTCAAATGGTGTTGTCAAACTATGGCCCTTTCAGCATTTTTGAGTTCCCTTTTAACTCTTGCAATGCGTTTGACAAGTGGGAGAACGCCAGGAAATGTGTGCCAACCTTGCATCCTGAATGTTATGTATTTTTTATTTTTGTCCCCACATGAGAAGTGGGGCATCCCACTTTGAGGTGGCACTCCTTGCCACATGTTGGCCATGTTGGAGTATGTGTAATGCCCCTCTGTTTACCTTCTCTGAACAACTTCTGGGATTTCATCTAGACTTTATGAGGTTGTTTATCTTGACTTTGTTACTGTTTGATAAACTTTATGACACTGTTGGATGTTACTTGGACATGGTGATATTTTGATGAGTTGATGTTGTGACTGATTATTTGTTTATAACATGCTTTCACATTAGTATAGTTGTTATTTAAGTTAATATTGATGTATGCTCATTTATTGATTATTGATGTTTTAATTTCGTCAGTTCTGATGTGACTGTATTGGTGAAGAGAACGGTATTGCATTTCTCACTTCGCGAGTGCCTTGTGATTTCCGCGATTATCTCTTCACGGTGTGTATAAATTATTATCTGTATATATGTACGATTTTTGTTTTTGTTGTAGGTTTGCAGGTACAGGACATTAGCTTCACCTGGTTTCACAGGTCTAAGCGTGTCCACTACTCAACAGTAATATTGGGAGATAGTAATGGGTTACCTAGTCATACCTTTACCCTGGTACAGTGTGTTGTCAGTTTGAGTAAAATGTGTGTTTGATTAAGTATTTAATTTATGGTATTATTGATGTGAAAACTTTAGATTAAATAAATAAATAAATTTAATTTAGTTATGTTATTAAGTAATATTAATTATATAATTAATGAGAATTAAATAAATAAGAGTATTTAAATTGGTTGCAATTAGTAAATTGTTTTATTTTATTTAAATGCATGTGGTTCGAAAATATCTTTGGTTGTTAAGGGAAAAGATATTTTGTTGAAATAACTCTGAATTAGAAATTTGTTATCGGATTGTTGGAAATTCATTCTCGGAAGAGATATTAGGGAAAAAGTAAAGAAAATTGTTTCATGGGAAAAGTTTGGAGGGGTTGTGGAAAATTGGTGAGAAAATTGTGGATCTCTTTGAAGAAAAATTATTTTAAAATTATTTTGTTATAGAATTTTTGGTTGTGTTTTCTGGATGTGTTTTATGGAATGAGGCAATTGCATTGAAGAAAGCTTTGGCTACATTAGGAATTGAAATTACAGAGAAGCTTGGCAACATTGTTTTGAGGCAACATTCTTTGTAACAGGTTCTTTACTGTTTTTGTGAAATTTGAAATTGAAAAGTTATTTTATTACTGTAATGCAAATTGGAAATGTTTTAAGAAAAAATTTTCAGTACTGTAGAAGTTCTTATTTCTTTCTTTTAAAAGATTGTCGTGAAAGTAAAACCTCTGTAGAAAACAATTAAAAATCCTCTGTGTAATTTGTTCATTTGAAATAGATTTATACAAAAAGAAATTATAATGGAATTATTGAACCTCTGTAAAATTTAAATCAAACTTAGAAACCTCTTTTTGTCAAAATATAATTTAATTCTTTTGTAAAAAAGGTAAATTACTGTGAAAGATTTAGATCCCTATAAGGAATGAATTTTAACACAATTAAAAAACCTCAAAATAAAACAATAGAGGAATTAGAAAACATCTGTAGGATTGAAAAGGAAATCCTCTGATAGATTTGGGAAAATGGTAATTTGTAAATCAAAACAACAAAGAGAGTGCGTTACTAAATTAATCATAACTTGAAATTTACAAACTGGGTAGGGCTGAATTTTTTATATGTTTTAAACGACTTGATTGCACACCTTCTATTAAAATTTCAGAGAAACCCAGATCCGAAAACAAAAGTTATTAAAGTCGCAACATACTGGTTTTGTGATTAGTACTGTTTGAAAATTGTAAATTTATATATATATATATTTATTTATTTAAAAATATATATTAAAAATATTGCATATAATTTTAGAGTATTTAAATATATTTTTAAATAGGTGCATGCACATGCACAATTAGATATTTTTAAATGAACATTGAAAAATAATAATTAAATTATGTAATTAGAAAAAATATATATTTATTTAAAAATGATATTTATTTAAATGAATATTATGTTGTTAATTAATGCATGTAATGCACAAGTAGGTGTTTTATAATAAGATGATTTTATTAGAAGGATTAAGATTTCTATTTATATTTGTTTGTGAAATTTGAGTTAACAATTAGTTTTAATTTCCTTATGATTTGTAAACAGAAGTATATATATATATTAATAAAAGCATGTAAATGCATGGGTTAATAAAATCTTAAAATAAAATGACTTGGGAGTGAAAGTTGATTTATATTTAAATAAATATTGATTCAATTTGGATTTAAGAAATCTGAATATTAGATTATTTAAGTGCCTGAATTATTTTAAGTTGTATTATTTTCTGTTCACATTTGCAGGCAATTTGAATTGAATATTATGAGTAATTGTCAAACTCGAAATTAAGCAGTTGGTTTAATTCGTTGTGGATTTATTGGACTTAAGAAATCATAATGGTCATTTATTTAATTAGTTGAGTGGCTTCTTATTGTTGTGTATTCTTCTGTAATTGTGTATTGGGAATTGGGGATATTTGTTGTCAAGAAAATTATAAGTCTTCCAAAGAGAGGGTTATTGTATCTTTTGTTCACCCTTTTTGAGATTTCTTTGGGTAGTGCACATTTTTGAGATTCAGTATTTGACATCCGTAATGATGTGTGAATTAGTTTGAACACCTGATTACTATGAATGGGTTGTGTCATTTGATTTGAGCACCCGATTGCTACGAACGAGATGTGTTGTTATTTGTAGAATGATTGATATTTGTTATTGTATTTTGTGCATGGTCTACCCTTAGATTATGGAATATGTTATTGTGTTGTCGACAGGGGAGTGGCTTTCAACGGGGGCCGAGACACAAAGGGGTCCCAGGACAACTTGTGTGAAAGTCAGTTTAATCAGTGGAAATTAAATAACCTTTATTAGGGATAGAGTAGCTTAATATTTAATCAGATAATTTAGCCTCGCTCATTGGTTCAAGGGCTAGTATGAGACTTGAGATGAGTTGGGAAGGCCTAGAATGGCAAGATCATTATCTTGTCTTCTCGAAAGATAATCGATTCCGCACTGGTGTGCATGTGGGGTCGGGTTCGTGAGAGGTTACCAGGATAACCCAAGATAGGGGTCAGGACCTAGGAAGATCTCCTTTGGATAACCAATGCAACCTTTGTGATGACACTTCTCCTATAACAACGGTCGATTTGTATTGTACAGTGGATGTATTTGATTCAGTGGTTCTGGTAGCAATGTAACCTTATGTTTTGTGTTTATTAGTACAATGTTGTTTTGTATTTACTGATACAGTGTGGTCTTGTATATTTTTTGTGTCTAGAGGTAATAGGTTGTCTTGGTTTCATATTACTATCTCCTAGCATGGGGGTTGGGCCTACGGGTACCAGATGGTTGGGTGGCGTGCATCTTACACTGTTGAGTTTCTCTTTCGTTCGTGATGGCAAGATCTTCTTGTTCGAGGAGCTCGTGTGGTTCTCTGGAGTTGTTCTTCTCTTTCTTCATTGTAACTGTGGTTCATTATGTATAATTGTAATACCTCATTTGTATCGAGGTGAACCTTTTTTATGTAATTATAATAATATTTATGATCTATTCATTATTGGATTTAATGGTGTATGGAATGTTATGTGGTGTTGTATTATTGGAAATATGTTCAATACATTGAACTATGCGTTAGAGTAATCTTGCAATGATTTAATGTTTTGTTGTATGTTGTATTTTGAGTTTTTTTATTTATATGCTATGGTTGGTTAAATTTTATAAGTAATGGTGTTCACATGTAGACGCGTTGCGTAGCCTAGAGGATGTATGTGGTTAGAGAAGAATACTTTACTCATCTTGTTTTAACTTTAAGGAAAAAAAATTAGTTGTGCTTTCGCAGTATTGCATTGTCCTTTAGGTTGCGAGACGGGGTTTTACAAAATATAATGAAATTATGAGATGTAAGAGAATCTTATAACATTGTAAGATGTGAGACTTACTTATGATGGATTTATGATGCATAAGAATAGGATTATGGGGTTACATTAGAATCTTGATCAATATTATGACAATCTTATGACACATGTCACTATGATAGGTTATGATAATTTATGAAATTTTTAAGGAGTATTATAAATATAGTTTGAAATTCAAACTTGTTATGGGGAGTTAGAATTTTGGATATGTGGTTTGAGTGTCATACCTCTTGCATGTTGGGTCATGGTTTTCAAAAACCATTAGATGGTTTTCTTCCTTTATCTCTACTCTCTATTGTAGTGGGTGGATTGATTTTTCATAGTATGTTGTAGATATGCCATTGTGCTATCAAAACTACTTTGATTTATTATTGGTGATATAACATGTCCTTAAAGTTGTATGTGATGAGAAAAAGCTTATATTGAGAAGGGGGGTGAATCGGTAATGCCAATTCTTTATTTTTTAGACTAACAACAACAATAATGTCAATTGCACGATATCATTCACATAAGATCTAACAATTATGCAACACAAGAACACATGATTTATGTGGAAACCCTTACGAGAGAAAACCACAACAAAATATTATTTTTTATATAAATATCTTTTTTAATCTTTGTAGGCACCAACCTATAGGAGACACCAATCCCCTCATACAATTTGTGAGCTCCAACTCACAAGAGACACCAATCTCCACTTGTAGAATTTGTAGGCACCAACCCACTAGAGACAACAATCCCCACTTATAGAATTTGTAGGCACCAACCCATTGGAGACACCAATCCCCACAACTGAGTACCAACATAGCAAGAGACACTTATCTCTTTGATATGAGGCACCAACCTCATCAATATGGGACACCAACCTCTCCAATATGAGGCACCAACCTCTTCAATATAATCTTGTCTTCTTGAGAATAAATCTTCTTTACAAATAGCCTTTAATGATCTCCTTTTATATTCTCCTCAAAATCTCCACCAACAAATATGCATATATTCTCTTAAATATTCATACACAAATTTGCACATATTTTTCTTCTTCTTAAATCTTCTTGTTCTTGAATGATATACCTTTGTCTCACACACTTCCCTTCACAAATATGATTGTATGATATTACATTTATTCCACACTTCTCACACATTTCTTATTCCCTTGTATATCTTTATATTTCTATGAAGAGATACATCCTTTCAAAGATAATGACCTTCAAATAGTCACAACTACTCTTAAATAATAATTGTTGCCTTTCAAACTTGATCATTGCCTTTTAAACATATCCACAATAATATATACTTTAATCCTCCACACACTTCTCTCTTGACTAATAGATCTTCCTTTACATTCTACACACATCTATTTATATCTTGTGATACTGCTATCAAGATTCAATCATGTAGTTTGGAGTCAAACTCATTGACCCATGATTCATGAGTAGTAGTTCACAAGAACTCATCTCTCATGATAATGAATGGTCCACTTAGCACTCATTGCATCTAGGTGATGCTCACAGAGGTGAACCACTAGGCCTTCCCAGGAGGTCACCCATCCCAGTACTACTCTAGCTCAAGCACGCTTAACCAAGGAGTTTTCCCCAAGGTTAAGCCCACTTAGCTTGCAACCCCATTTGCAAAACCTTCAGCAATTGTTTTTCCTTATGGACCATTCATTATAGATCCCCTTTAGCTCATCAATTGATAAGTAGGAGGTATTTTCCACAGCATGTCAAATTGTGATATTGCTATCACAATTCAATTATGTAGTTTCGAGTCAAACTCATTGACCCATGTTTCATGAGTAGTAGTTCACAAGAACTCATCTCTCATGATAATGAATGGTCCACTTATCACTCATTGCATCTAGGTGATGCTCACAGAGGTGAACCACTGGGCCTTCTTGGGAGGTCACCCATCCCAGTACTACTCCAGCTCAAGCATGCTTAATCAAGGAGTTTTCCCCAAGGTTAAGCCCACTTAGCTTGCAACCCCATTTGCAAAACCTTCAGCAAGTGTTGTGCCTTATGAACCATTCATTATAGAGCCCCTTTAGCTCATCAATTGATAAGTAGGAGGTATTTTCCACAACATGTCAAATTGTGATATTGCTATCAAGATTCAACCATGTAGTTTGGAGTCAAACTCAATGATCCATGTTTCATGAGTAGTAGTTCACAAGAACTCATCTCTCATGATAATGAATGTTCCACTTAGCACTCATTGCATCTAGGTGATGCTCATAGAGGTGAAGCACTGGGCCTTCCTGGGAGGTCACCCATCCTACTACTACTCCAGCTCAAGCACACTTAACCAAGGAGTTTTCCCCAAGGTTAAACCCACTTAGCTTGCAACCCCATTTGCAAAACCTTCAACAAGTGTTGTGCCTTATGAACCATTCATTATAGAGTCCCTTTATCTCATCAATTGATAAGTAGGAGGTATTTTCCACGACATGTCAAATTGTGATATTGCTATCACAATTCAACCGTGTAGTTTGGAGTCAAACTCATTGACCCATGTTTCATGAGTAGTAGTTCACAAGAACTCATCTCTCATGATAATGAATGGTCCACTTAGCACTCATTGCATCTAGGTGATGCTCATAGAGGTGAAGCACTGGGCCTTCCCGAGAGGTCACCCATCCTAGTACTAGTCCAGCTCAAGCACGCTTAACCAGGGAGTTTTCCCCAAGGTTAAGACCACTTAGCTTGCAACTCCATTTGAAAAACCTTTAGCAAGTGTTGTGCCTTATGAACCATTCATTATAGAGCCCCTTTAGCTCATCAATTGATAAGTAGGAGGCATTTTCCACAACATGTCAAATTGTGATATTGCTCTCAGGATTCAACCGTGTAGTTTGAAGTCAAACTCATTGACCCATGTTTCATGAGTAGTAGTTCACAAGAACTCATCTCTCATGATAATGAATGGTCCACTTAGCACTCATTGCATCTAGGTGATGCTCACAGAGGTGAACCACTGGGCCTTCCCGAGAGGTCACCCATCCCAGTACTACTCCAACTCAAGCACACCATCTCAATGAAGAGTTGCATCTCTTTGAAAAGAGAAAACTCTTTAAAAGAACATTTCTTTTTGTTAAGACTAATTTTTACCTTTTAACACTTCTTCTTTCTCCTTAATGACTTCCTTTGAATGATCTATTATTTTCTTATTCTTCAATGTTCATAGCTCTTCAACATGTCTCTTGGCTATTCTTAACCATATCTTCAATAAATAACATTCATTCTTCTATATTCCTCTTATTTACTTCATGCTACATATTGTAATTCCATACAATTCTTCTTTGAATGATAAAACCTTCCTTTTTTATTCCTCACTCACTCTTGAATGATAAAACTTTCCCACACTTAACATCTCATGGAATGGATTCTCTTATATATCTTGTCTCATCACGAGACACAACCCTTCATTGTACCCTTGTGACTTTTGGTTAAAACTAATATTTAATTAATTAATTTCTTTATCACGTTAAAAGCGTTTCATAATATATCTTCTATTCATTCCCTTATTGATATTTGATTCAATCCTTTATGGAATTCGATTATCTTCATCATTGATATATGATTCATTTCATTATTGATATATCTTTTGTTGCTCCACTCACACACTTCATCTTTTATCCATTCTTCTCAATCTAATTTTACTTGGTCTTCAAACATCAATTAGTGGCCTTTGGCCTTTGTCCATCATACAATTTCTTCTATTGACAAAGTGCTCTTCTCACCTTTGACATCAATGACAATATTCTAACAATCTCTCATACTCTTTTGACATCGGTGACAATCAATTCCAACAATATGTAAACTATATTGTTAATGTAATACAATTAGCTTCATGCTTTGGAGTGTGGGTTTTTCTTTCTGAAAGGTTTTTTCCCACATCTACCTTTACATAATGGTTCTATGAGTTTCATGTCAATTGCATGTTTCTCATGTGTGATTTTTTCATTAGAAACTGTTAGGTCTAAGCTAAGCATGACCATTCAAACAACTAATATTATGATATGGTTTCTTTTATACAAACAAGTAAGTATCCACATTGTTTGAGTCCATTAAAAAAATATTTAAGGCTACAATCCATTCCTTATGTCCTTGTTGATGGTATTTTGTTCATAAAATATATTAATGTGGTTTTATTTAGTTGTATTGATCAAAATTAGACTAACAAAATTCTTGAAGAATACCATAATGGCCTTTTAGAGGCCATTATTTACTAAGAACAATTGTTGTTAATATTATGAGGGTTGGTTATTATTGACCTGATCTATTCAAAGATTCTCATAAGTAAGTAAGAAGTTGCAAAGAGTGTGCCTATTTCATAAGTAAACAAAGATTAGTTGTTTTTCCTCTTCACCCCATCCAAACAAACCAACCATTTTCACAACGAGGTTTAGACTTCATTGGCATGATAAACCCACCATCTAGTGTTGGTCATAAGTGGGTTTTAACAACCACAAATTATTTCACAAGACAGGAAAAAGTGGTTGCCTTGAGAGATGCTAGCAAAGCCTCCATTCTAGACTTCTTTGACGAGATAGTTACAAGGTTTGATATTCCATTTACTATTATTTCTAATAATGTAAAGATTTTGTAGGCACAAAAATCAGTAAGTGGGTAGTCAAGCATGGGGTCTACTTCAAAACATCCTCAAACTATTACCCTCAAGGAAATGGTTTATCCGAGTCTATCAATAAGAATCTCATCAGGATCATAAAAAGGAAAAAATAGAAGACAACCAAAGGACTTGACACACAAAACTTAGTACATCCCTTTGGATTGATATAATCACACCAAAGAGGGTTATTGGTAACTCTCACTTTATGTTGGTTTATGGTAGAGAAACAAAAATTTCATTTTCACTTGATTTGCCCTCTCTTGAACTTGCACACTAGCTAGAAATGTTAGAAAATGATGCAATGGCAATAAGGTTAGCTAAGTTGATGGAGTTGGAAGATGTAAGAGACCAGGAATTGCAAACTCTTGAAGCTCATCAATCACAAATGAAGAGTACATTTGATAAGAATGTAGTTGATAGAGTGTTCCAAGAAGGGGTTTTTCATTTTGAAATGGGTTAAAGATATAGCTAAAGATGAGAGAAATATATAGCTAAAGATGAGACATATATCAAGTTTGATGCCATTTGGAGTGGCCCATACATTATCACCAATTGTAAACAAGCAACACATTCCAACTTTCAAAACAGAATTGTGAAGTTCCTCCTATCCCAATCAATGGGATACACCTCAAACCTTTCTTTTGAGGTTGCTTTTGCAATTTTTGTACATATTAGGATAGATATCCTAGTGAATAGGTGTTGTTGCACATTGCCATTAGCTTTATTTCCCTTCAAGTGTTGTTGCACATGTTTTTCTTATTAGGTATTTGTTGCTTTAGTTGTTTTAGGAGGTTTCTTCATTCTTTATATTGTTTTCTATTTGAGGTAGTTCATGTTGATGGCCACTTGACGCATGCAACATAGGCAAGGTGTAGACCACTTCACCTCTCCTAAAAAAGGGTACTGGTCATAAAATAAATCACCTTCCAAGGTCCTAGAAGTTGGGTTACAACTTTTCTATTTGGTTGAGTGGTCAATATGGTTGTAATGTTTAAGGGGCTTGATGGTTTTGATTCAAAATGTGTGATTTTTTTTAGATATAATCCTAACTTAGAGGGGTTTTTTTAAGAAAATTCAAAATATAGACTAGGAAATGCAAGAGAATGCAAAAGTATTTATTCCAATTAAATCTAATTTATCCATTATTCATAGAGATATTTGATATAAACTATAAATAAATAAATATGTGATACACACAATCTTATTTATCCTCGGTGCTAAATTATGGGGCACTATTCAAAGCTCATAACAATTGTTCATTCATTGAAATTCCAACATAATTCATAAAAATACCATTCATCTCTCAAAAAACTATAATCAAAATAACAAGAAAAATACCATTTTCATGCAAGAAGAAATCTTGAATAGATAGAACCAAATAGATTTTATCCTTTTGAGTCCATAATTTTTACAATCAAACACTTCACTAGTACGCAGATCTATCCTTTCTAAGATCAACATCTTATGAAAACCTAACTATGAAAATGTAGTGAAATAAATGCTTTTATAAAACCTATACTATGGACCTCCGATTTAATTCTCTAACTTTCAAACCCTTGAAATGAGAGAAGGTTTACAATAGATGGTCAGATTAAGGTATTACTCCCTCCAAAAAAAAAATGCAAAACACCTAGTGCGCCCAACATGCAAGATTAACTAAATCATGAATTCTCCAAAAATAACTTCTAGTTAAAATACAATTTAAAAAAAAAAAAAAAGCATTCCTAGTTATCTAGTTGTCTTTACGACACCTCCCTTTGAAGAATAAAGAATAAAGAAATGGAATATTTTGTTTCTTGAAATCAAATATTGGCACCTAAGTTTATAACCTTTTGTATTCTTTGAAAATTTTCAACACCTAAGCGATCAACTTTGTATCTAGTCCATCAACCCATTCTAATATGAACTTGGTCTTTTCAAAACTATTGGATGTCTCTATTATACACCTCTCTAACCTCTGGACATCATCCTTGACCCATTTGAGGTCAACCTTGATATTCATTACTCTATCCAAATGGTTTCTTCTTCCTCCTATGTTGAATTGATTTCCCCTTCTATCTTTGTATCCCAATTACTTTTAATAGCTTGCAAAGTGTCCATACTATGTGTATCCTACAATAGAAGATCTGGATTAATGATGTTGACTACAAAACATTCAAAATTTGAATATTTTTCATATACTTTATGTAACTCCAACAAATTCAATCTGTGCTCAATTATAAGTTCCATTTTAAAAGATATTATATTAATACTTTTATCCACAAAATTGATATCCTCATCACCCAAAAGGGTTGCCTTCTTTAATTCTTTTGATCCCAGTTTACTCAACTCCCTAAGGTGTTTTAGGTCTATGGGCTATACTTTTCATCTACATCCCCTAGGTTAGTATATTTTTGCAATTCATCTTTTAAATTATAAGCCATTTTATATTGTTGGTATCCATAAACCAACAATTCTTCCATTTCCTTTCTAATTTTTTTAATCCACTTGTAAAATTTTGAGATTTTCTTTTAATCCATTCAGAGAATCTACTTCTTTGTAGGTCATCAAAATTGGAGCCTCAAATGATGCAGCTTGCTCAATCATTGGAGAAACCAACCCCTTCAAGAATGCTTTCATCTACTCAATTTGTGTCTTGAACTCATCTTTGCTATGTTTGTCTTTGGTCATTCTATCCTTAACTAAATCAACAACTAGATCTAAGGATGTTATTTTCTCTCCTCGTTTTCTTTTCAATGTTGACTATGAATAGTTGATAATCTACCTCTTACATTTCTCTATCATCTTTATCCACCATGAGAGTAGAAATCTATGCTATCATCTCCCCAAAATCATTTATCTTGGTTGTACAGAGAGTCCTAATATTTTTCTTTGGCTTGGTGTTCTCCACCTCTACAACCATGTCACACCAACTAAGAGGCTAGACTATCACCTGGTACCTCTTCTCCAAATTCAATTCCAACCGTGAAGGAGAATGAAGGAGCTTTTGGCTGAGTGAACACTTAGTTATCTATTTTCCTTTCATCTTGAATTTCACTCTAGATTTCTCATTTACTTCTAGTCCTTTATCTCCTATTTCTAATGAGGAAGCTTTATCTTTCTCATCTTTTCTTTCAACATTTTCGATTAACTCCGATTGTTATTCAATTGTCAACACATGTTCCTTTTCTTATCTCCCTTCTAGGATCTCTGGTTTTCTTTCTCTGCTTGGACTTGTTTCTTTTTTTATCATGCTACTGAGCATCCACAAGATTATCCTTAGATACCTTCACCTCATTCTTAGGAGTGTTCTTAGGTGAATCAAGTTCTATATCCACCTGATCACTTCTTTGGTTCTCTTCTTCATTTTGATGCAAGAGCACTTGTTGTTGCTCATGTTATGAAGGTGTAGGAGAGGGGAAGTCTGTTAAGTTCACCACCTTAATGATTGATGGTTCTACCTTAGCCTCTTTCTCTAACACTTTCCTTGGGGTATCCTCCATGAGAAAGACCCATGCAATAGGCATTACACCTAACCCTAATACCACCCCTACTTCTACACATTGATATGTTATTGTAGCTATCGTAAAGGCTTGTGTTACCTTTTTCATTATTTTCTCTATGCTAGGAACTTCTTAAGCATGTACCTTTTCTGCCTTTTATACCTTGTTGAAATTGATGAGGAGGATCCTTCTGTAGCAGATTGCTTCTTTATTTTGGGCTAGGTTTCCTTACCTTTGAAGCTTTTGAACCTTAAATCCAACCACATGTTTCTCCTATCAAGGACTTTCTCAGACATGGAGATAATAGAAGGATCATCTTTTTCTGGCCAATCAATTGGGTTCAACATTTTATTATCAACCTTAATTATATCATACATTGGATCCAAGGTTTGATCATCATTTGGTAACCCTTCTGGAATATCATCCCTTACCCCAAATTATTTCATTTGAAAGATGGTCAACCTATAATAACTCCTTTTTTTAACCTCAAAATTAGATTGGAGGTCAGCCCAAAAGTCTTTAATGTCTGACTTGTGAAATGGGAACATAGAGGGGATGAGAGCCTTCATCTTTCCTTTTGGATCAAAACTATCCCTAGGCACATAGGGCTTGAAATTTAGTGCTTGTAATTATTTCAAGGTGGTCTTGAAAACAATAATATAAGGACATCCATAAAAACCTAATTGAAAAGGGTATTTCAACCTTGCTTTATGTTTACATGAAAACTTGAGATATACCTCCATAACTTACATGTCAAACTTAATCAATATCAGCTTGTCACTGCAACACCTCCAGGGTAACAAGTAGGGTGCCTTATGAAATCCATATATCCTAATATATGTAGACTTGGGGAATGGGATAAACCATTGCCTCTGTTCTTTAATCAAGTTCATGGCTTCCTTGAACATTCTGAACCCTATGTCCCCAGTGAGTTGGTTGATTATTGGGTAGAGGAAAGCATCATTGACTCTCTTGAAATTCATTTGCTTCTTTTAGCTCCAATTGTCGATAAAATTCCCATATCATACTCTGCCTTGGAGCTTATCCTTTGATTCCCTTAGTGGTCAACCCTGGGAAATTACCAACTCTAGTTGTCAAATACACCACATAGGAAGACATGAAGAATTGTTTGGTGTCCCTTACTGTGGTCATTTAAGCACTGATGGTGTTTGATACAATCTGCCCCCAATCTAATAAAATCTCTCCTTTTAGGATGACATGATGGATGAAGTGAAACATACATGTATCATATTTTTTGGACTCCTTGCAAAAATCTCTAAACAATAAAGTGATGGTGTCTCCTAATTTTGAATAGAAGTTTGATCTTGTGAGTTTTTATGGAATCTTGAAAATATATTTCCTCTCATTTTTGGGCCATCTTTTTTTGAGGTGTCTAAGATTCCCACTTATATCTTTCTTGTATTCCCCAACTACCTTTGTTTCAATTGCCATTTTGAGCTGAGTGTAGGGAGGAAAATAAAATATTTCTCTAATCATGGGTGTAGATAAATTAATTATCTCTATGCCATAAAGTTCACAACACTTCCTATCTGAAGGGTTCTATTGTTGGGCTACAACTAGTATGAGTTCTAGGAATTATACTACCACTAGGAAAGAAGCAACCTTTGCTAACCCCGAATTGGTGATCTTTTGAGCTCTAGGAGAGGCATCATGGGAAATTTTTTCTTCTTTGAATGCCTCCCCATGTTGATGTGTCCCAATCCTATATATGTGATCTTCATCACTTTATTGCTGAATCTAGACACACTTGGGACTCCTTGAAACTTGTATTTCATTGTGATAGGGATTTTATCAACTTTAGATTTCTTATCTTTTCTTTCTTCTCTCTACTCCATGGATACTTTTGTAGACACTGAAAAATGTCCTGAATGATATCATGCACTTGAATCAGGTATACTAACACTGTTTCATCTTCAAACCCATCCTATTTTTTCTTAATTAATTAAATTATCCTAGCTAATTAATTAATGGAATCATTTTCATCTATTAACCTAATTAATTTGATCGGGTTAATTCACCCCCTTTCATGCTAACATTTCGTCTCATCAAATTATATAAATAAAATTATTTAATTTAGTCCCTAAAGTCCTCTTATTTAATTAAAATAACCCTAATTTATTTTATTAAATGTCATTTCACTTTCCCCCTTTCATTAAATCACTTTATTTAGTGAAAATCATCTAATTCCCCTAATTGTATAATTAAACCTTTGTTTAATTAGCAATTACTAATTAATCTAATTCCCCCACTTGCAAGGGAATATTCCAAGGGAAGATTCCTCCTTTGCACATGCCTGCAAAAGGAATATTCCTTCCCCTTTTGCACATTAAAACCTTGTTTTAATTGCTAAATTATCTATTTTTCTCACCCATGAGAATATTCCAAAGAATATTCTCTTTCCTCACTCATTTGAAAAAAGGGGAATATTCCTTCTTCCAACAAACTTACTTGACTTCTTCAGTAAGTTAACTTGTGACCTCTTGTGCAAGTTAATTTGTGACCTCTTGGGCAAGTTGAAAATGTGTTTGTTTGGACAAAGGAGAGCCCTTGATTGAAATCTCATCATTAATGAGAATCCATGATCCATGCCTCCAACTTCTTCCATCTTTGACCATTGATTAGCTTTTTCAATCTCAACCATTCATTTCTCATTTGCTCTCCTATAAATAGGTCACTATTTGGAGATAGATGGATCCATCTTTTTTAGAGAAAACTCATGTTGTTGAAATCACTCACACTCACACTCATATTTAGCATATTTTTAGTTTAAACTGCTTGCATAATAGCTTAGCTTCCATTAATGGATTCCATGGTAACATGGATGCATACATTTAGCTTGTTTATTAATTAGGGTTTTGAATCTTTTAGCTTAGCTTCCATTAATGGATTCCATGGTAACATGGATGCATACATTTAGCTTGTTTATTAATTAGGGTTTTGAATCTTTTAGCTTAGAATCCATTTAGATTAGATTTTCATTTGCACATCTTAATCATTTTAGCATAAATCATGTTAATATAGCTTGCATCATGTTAATCTAGTTTTGAATCATGTTTCAACACACATCTATCAATGGTTTCATCAATTTTCCTCAATAAAACTGATTGAAACAAGGTTATTATCATTAGGATTGGGAAAGGGTTGTCGTTCCACATCAACACGACACCCCTCCCCCAATAGGATAAGTTTCAAATGGATTAGAGTAGGTATTTTGAAGCTTTCGTAGTTTAGTATACTTGGTTTAATTTCCATTTGATTGATCTTGTTGAGATTGAAATTAGTGGCTTAATTATGTTTTTATTTTTCATGGACCAAGTGTAATTGACCCATACTAATCCATCGGTCACATTTTGACACTAGAAGGAGGGCATAATCGATCAAATTTAATCAATTTCTATCTTTAATTCCATTTTTTCTTATTCTTGCAAGATATAGTGACACTCCAGGGATTTTTAGCGACGCCTTTGTTGGGCGTCACCATACAGCGATGCTACCATCATCAGAAACAACAATGCCCAATTAATACCCTGGTGCTGTTTAAAATAAACAACGACACTAAATAATTTTAGAGGTATCAAAGATTTGCAAATAGCGATGCTACCAAATAGCGACACTATTGTCGTCATTGGATATCTATAGAGGGACGCTAAAATTCACCAGAGTGACACTATCGTGAACAATGAAGCCCTACTCTGGTAAGCAAAATGGTGATCAATTTTTAGCATGTGCTTTAATTTTTTACTTCATTTGATCACTAACATTGCCTCTAATATTGTTCTAGTTTTTAGGCTAACTGGGTTTTGCAGGTTGGACGATAGAAGTTGAAGTGAAGAAGCATTCTTATCTTTCTATCTTATAATTGTAACAAGTGTTTCGACACTTTTGGGGCAATTATAACCCATTCATCATGCTTTTCATTTTATGCTTTAGGACCACACTAGCTTTCAATTGGGTTTTAAAATAAACAGTCAAATCAATTAAAATTGAACCCTCATCTCATCTTACTTTGGGTTTAAAATTGAACAATACAACTTAACACTTCGTTTGGTGCATAAAATGAACTTACCTTGCTTTGAGGACTAAAATTAACAAGTGTTTGCTATGTTTTGTGATTTACATTTGTGTTATTGAATGTGTATGTACTTCTCTCGCACCACTCGACAATATTGAGAATCAAAAAGATTTCCTTGAAATTTTGCATAATCACCCACATACTTCAATTTGGACTAAAATGAACCCCATGCTAGTGTAGGGAAAAGGAATTGTGTGTGTTCTCTCCTTGCTTCATGCGATCGGGGAGATCAAACTACAAATGTACTTCCTTGCTTTTGTTTATCTTTAGAGGGCCTGCCTCATCGCTTCAAAAGGAGGGAACAACCCAAGTGGAAACAAGCTAAAGCCAAGCTCTTTCAAGCTGCTATATAAATAATATGTTTGTGAAAAAATTCATAAACAACAGGTGTGGATGTGTCATATCGACAAGTGTCACCCTTAGTATTTGTGTGATACGTTAAAATATCTTCTTAGGAAGAGACTGGGAGGCCTCTTGATTGACCATAATCTTGAGCTAATCTTGCCATGTGTATGGCCACCTTGTACAAAAGACCTTATTATGAGCCAATTGTTAGAAGCCAAAACCCTTTATGTTTGTTGGTGCAGGAACGATCGTTTTGAAGCCACCCCACATTTTACTATTCAATTGTCGAAATAGGAAAATCCTTAGGATCTTTGAATCTTCAGGATTTGAGATTTGGTGTTCCTGAGAAGTGTGTGTCGTGGAGGGGAGCCAGTGTTGCCGAATATCTATTTGTTCACATTGTCTTAGTGTTTGAAGAAATCCAAGTGGGGATTCAACAAGTAGTTTCTTCTGAACCTAAGGTTGTAAATGCTTGTGAGTCACTTTAATACTTTGCTTGCTTCCAAAAACATTACAAACAAACATTCACGATATTCCTCAAAATTTCAAACACTTTGGTCTAAGTATGGATACCATTTGACAAAAACTTGCTATTAATGCTTGTCCTAAGAATTCATTCTTAGAGGCTTCTAAGTATCTTGGTTTATATCTCAATCCATATTTTCCAAAGTTAACATAAGCAACTATGGTTTGAACTTCATCCTTTTCACAAAATGGACCTTGTGAAATTTATGATGTTTTTAACATGGACATTTAGTTTGAACTTAATCAAGACAAGTGTTTTGTGGTAAAATAAACTCACTTACGCAAGATAACTTGAAAAAATTGAACCCCATGACTATTTGGAGACCTATCATTCCCATTGAACAACCTGACCTTACAGGTGCTATCATTTAGTCAAACTTTGAACTAACTGAGGGAGAACAAACTGACATAATTAGTAGTTTGAGAAGCTTCACTTTTGAAATAAAAGAAACACCCATTTAGTGGAGAAACACAACACTCTTAGATGAAGAAGAGGAACAAACTGATATTATGGATGGAAGACGCATATTACCACCACCTGCATGGCAATAAATATCCTCTTATCTTCCATAAATATTAACTTCTCTAAATGATCTCATGCAAAATTAAAATCCCCAAGAGAAGGTCTACATGCCGCTATTTCAAACTTAGACATCATAGTTCAAAATACATTATAAGACGTATCCAAAAATAGTACCGCAACAGGAACAAATTGGCAACAAGGTTTTATAGACTTATCTTGCTGAATAATCCGGACATGTATGCTCAATATGAACCCCTCATTTAAGTCAAAACATTGGTCTTTTAAACAATCTTAGGCTTGTCTTAGATGATCTCATGCAAAGTCAAAATCTCCAAGAGAAGGTATATAGGTCATCACTTTAAAATTAGCCATCTTAGTCCAAAAGCCTTCAAAAGACACCTTTCAACACTTCACCAAAATAGAACTAGGTTGGTATACAACTTCTACAAACATGCTTCAAGGAACAACCCATATTTGTATGCATTCTTTTATAGTCAAAACCCTAGTCTTTTTCACGATCTTGAACCTATCTAAACCATTGGGTCTTTAGGATTTGAAAAATTTAGAGGTCCAACATTTTTCTCACTACCTTGGTCTCATCAAACAAAGGTTCACTTTAGGTCAAACATTTTTCATCCACCCTTTCATCAAAATTCATCCTTCACTTCACCAAAATTTGCAATTTTTTTTAATACACCAACACCTTTTGACTTCAATATCTATCAAATCAAACCCTAACTTAGCTATTTTGTATTTGAAATGCATCCTTTTCCATCACATCCTATCTAGATCCAGATCTATCCTTGCACTTGAAGGTGTGGTGCATCACATCTTATGTTGAGCTTGTCCCTAGATCCCTTAACATCAAGAGAACTCTAATCTCACAGGGAAATACTCAAGCCTACAAAGACAACCATTCATCAACCATTTTGAATGACAAGCCTCATGTTTGGGCTAAAAACAAGAACGTAACAAATGATGTAGTGGTAGATGCTATGGTATTCCTAAGTGCTCCTAGGCCAAACAATAATCAAATATCTAATGTTCAACCAATTATGCAACAAACAAAACCAACACAAATCAATTAGGTTAACACCAAAATGCAATAGAGATGAACACCTAACAAGAACAACTATCCAAAGTGCAAATATACGCAGTTTTCAAAACCTATTGAGACTATCATGAAGAAATTGGTAGAGTCAAACCTAGTAACACTTCCAAACTTCAAAAACTACTAAGAACCGCAGGATAAACTGCCCTAGTACAACAAAAATATCTTTTTGACTTTCACAAAATCAAAGGGCATAAGACAACAAATTGCATGTGACTCAAGAACATTATCTAAGATCTTATAGAGAGTGACAACATATCTGTTGAGGTACCAACCGATAATCAAGATCTTAAGATTATACAAATGTGCAACATACCTATTCCAATGTGGTTGCTTCCTATGGTAGCATCATTACCATCGTCACCATCAAAGGACCTAGTACGGAATGTGGAATCACCACAAGACATGGTAAGGTCGCCATCCAAGGAATCCCATCTCAATCTAGGGCACACCCTACTCAACCAACAACAAGCACTAGCAAGTATAATCTCTTAGATTAACTTTAAAAGACACTTCCACAGATCTCTATCTTAGAATTATTGAGGCTATCCCCTGCACATAGGGAAATCTTAGAGGAAGCTCTTTCTACATCATATGTTCCCAAGGATATAGATACCAAACAATTTCAAGCTATGGTAGGGCATATCACTAATCATCTCCTCACCTTCTTGGAACAAGACATACTGTCACAACCATCTCATAATCATGCTTTAAACCTTGAGGTTATCATTCATAAGAATAAGGTTAAAAGAGTCTTAGTAGATGGAGGTGCTAGTTTGAACATTTGCACCCTTCAGTTGATCAAAAATCTGGGCTATTTAAAGGATACTATTGAGAAACATAGAGTACCACCATTAGAGCATATGGTGACCAAGAATGGGTATCACAAGGCATCATCGTACTACCCATCCAAGTGGGCCCCCTCATTGTAGAAACTACATGCCAAGTGTTAGACCTCGATCTTCCCTACAACATACTACTTGGTCGACACTAGATCCATGCCTTAAAATTTGTAGCTTCAACCTACCATCAATGTGTAAAGTTTCCTTTCGAGGGTAGAGAAGTTACTATCCATGGAGATCCTGAGCCTTTTTACTACTACAAGAATCTTGAGGCCAAGTTCTATAAGATCCCCCAAATACCCAAGAATGATGAAATTCCTACACCTTCTACCTCATTTGTTGACCCATCATCCCTTGCATCAACCTTAGAAATGAAAACCCTTGTTGTGTAGAGCATACCCAACATCAAAGTAGTGATCCAAGATGATGGTTGTAGAAACTATAAGCTAACGAGGGATACTTTTGTATTTGGAGAGATACCTCTTTCTCCCAAATCTCATGGGAAACCAACACCTAGCAAAAATGTCCCTGAAACTATCAAAATGGCAGTTACTACCTTCACCAAGTGGGGGGACCTGAACAAAGAAAATGTCAACAAGGAAGATATCTCCAAATTGCTATATCAAGATGAACAAATCGTCCCTATTATTCCTATGGAAGATGGCAACAAAGGATTGTATCTAATGAAGGGAATGGGGTATACCAAGAACAAGAAATGGTACAAAATGACAATGGTTTGCTAGAACCTATCATTCTTGAGAAACGTCCAAAGAATCTTGGCCTAGGTTGTACTACTAGCCAGGTTACCCTTATCGGAAAAGGTACTTTCGCTAAATGGGCCGAGGCTTCCTCTTGGTTACCAACATCACATGATACTACCCTAGACAACTTCCCCCTCAATGTTGTTGAATTATTTGAGAATAACTCCCTCTTCATGATATCCACATCAACCTTCACCCCAAGCAACCGACCAAATGAAATACACCTAGTATACCCACAACTCATTGACTTAGACCAACAAGGACCACCAATTATAGATTTATTCAAAAATGATGAAGCAATCTCATAATTCATGGAACTCTATGAAAACTTACCATGGACAGATCACAAAGCAAGCTTTGATATAGAGCTAGACATAGGGGTGTACTATGGGGAGATGATTGAATCCTTTAGTCGCAAATGACATGCAACTAACTTGTAGATCTTTGAGTGAAAACCAAACTGTGGCACTCTCTGGTCTTAAAATAGTAAAAATAAAGGACGTAGCTAAGGGTGAAAACCTCTCTAAGGTGCCCAAGGATGAGGGATTCAATCTCCCCCTTAATGCTATGCATCTAGAAAAGTCAACAGTCTTAGCAGAGAAGGTTACTCCAATCAACATGGGAATGGAAGAAGCACCCAAGATCACATTCTATGTTGAATTCGTGTTAGATTAAGAATAGAAGAACCTAGTAGCATTCCTGAAAAAGAAAAAAGCTAAATTTGCATGGTCATACACGAATATACCAAGGCTTTATCCAGAAGTAGTTGTGCATCATCTAGTAGTCTATCCTGAAGCCAAATCAATGAAGCAAAAATTAAGGAAGATGCACCCTTAGATAACACTCTTGGTCAAACTTGAGTTAAAAAAGCTTCTTGACATTGGATTCATCCAACCCATAGATTATCCTGAGTGGGTCTCAAACCTAGTATTAGTCTCCAAACCCATTGGGGGCATCAAAATATGCACTGCTTTCAAAGACTTCAACAAGGCATGTCTAAAGGATGATTTTTCCCTTCCTAACATCGACATCGTCATGGACTTAATAGCTGGGCATGAAATGCTATCACTCATGGATGGTTTTTTAGGCTATAATCAAATCATGATCACCAAGGAGGATCAACACAAAACTTCATTCACTTGTCCATGGGAGGCATACTACTGAAACATGATGTAGTTTGAGCTAAAGAATGCAGGAGCAACCTATCATAGAGCAATGAAACTCATATTTCACGACATGATCCACAAAATAGTTGAAGACTATGTGGACGATATTTTAGAAAAATCAAAGAGAAGGAGTGAACACATACAAGTCTTAGGACCCATCTTTGATAGGCTTGAAGAGTATAAGGTACAACTATACCCAAAAAAAATTATCTTTGGGGTTACATCAGGGAAGCTTCTTGGCTATATAATCTCACAAAGAAGGATAGAAATTGATCTAGCAAAAGTGAAATCCATCCTAGACATTGAACCATTGCAAACATTAAAGTAGATGAGAGGGTTACAAGGAAGATTGCAGTCCATCAGAAGATTCATAGCACAACTATTAGATAAAATCCACCCTTTTTTGCATCTTCTCCATAAAGGAATAACTTACAAGTGGGACGAGAAGTGAAATAAAGCTTTCCAGTAGATCAAAGACTAATTATTGACACCTCCAGTTCTTATGCCATTGATACTGAACAAACCATTGATCCTGTATATCTCAACAACATCAACAACACTAGGTGATCTTTTAGCACAACATGATGAAAAACATAAAAGAAAGGGCTATCTACTAATCAGTAGGACCTTGGTGGGCTATGAAATGAACTATTCATCCATTGAGAAAGCATGCTTAGCAGTGGTTTTTGCTTCAATAAATTTCAAACACTACATGCTATCACATTAAATCAAACTCATTGCAAAGATCGACCCATTGAAATACATGTTATCCAAAGCAACTCTCATTGGGCGAATGGCCAAATGGGTAATGATCTTGACTAAATTTGACATAAAGTATGTGGAGCACAAGGCAATAAAAGGACAAGTGATTGTAGACCAACTAGTAGAGGCACCTATCTATGCAGAGAATCCATTGATATCTGAATTCGTAGGTGAATTAGTATTCCTTGTCAATATGGAAAATCAGTGGAAGATGTACTTTAATGGATCATTCACCCAACATGGATCAAGGGCGGGTATTATTTTCATCACCCTTCAAGGAGATTGCATTCCAAAGTCATTTAGGCTATCATTTCCATGTACTAACAACATTATTGAGTACGAAGCCCTAATCACATGTCTAAGGATAGTAGTTCAATGACAGATATAAGAACTAAAAGTCTATGGGGACTCACAACTAGTTATCAACCAAGTCAATGACGACTACCAGACAAAGGACAACAAGCTTATTCCTTACAAGAAGATGGTAGAGATTCTCAAGGACCTTTTCATTGATATAACTTTTGAGTAGATTTCTCACATGAACAATCGAGCAACAAATGTTATGGCAACAATCGGGTCACTATTAGACATGTCAAACAACATCCTGCAATGTGAACTCTTGGTAGAACAACTTCTCATACCAACTTTCAAAATCCCAGAATCTAAATTTGTATGTCATTGTTGGTCCTGGATCCCCGTGGTACCACAAAATATTTACCTACCTAAGCAAAGGAACCCTCCCATCTGATATCACCTCCAACCTTAAAAAGACCTTTGTTAAGAAGGCATCCTGATTCATGATCATAGGTGATACCTTATATTGCTAAAGCATCAAGGGGACATTACTACAATGTCTTAACCAAGAGGAAGCCTTGACTGCTTTAACATAAGTACACGATGGCATATGTGGTTCTCATTCTAACATAATGACTTTAGCTAAGAAACTGTCGAGGACGGGGTACTACTAGCCAATCATGGAAAGAGAAGCCCATTAGTATGTGCAGAAGTGTTTCCAGTGTCAACGACATGGAGATTTTTTTTCATGCTCTAGCTCATGAATTGCAACCAATGGTCACACCTTTCCCTTTCTCGCAGTGGGTGCTTGACCTCATAGGAAAGATTACCCCAACTTCATCTAATGGCCACAAGTTCATCATAACGACCACTGAATACTTTACAAAGTGGGTTGAAGCTATTCCTATGACCTACATAACAAGAAAGAAAATTGCTAAGTTTATCCTAAACTACCTTATCTGCCATTATGGTGTTCCACAAACTCTTATTTCAGAAAATGGAACACCCTTCAAGAATCAATATGTGAAAGAGCTATATCAAAGATTCAACATCCAACACCAATTTTCTACCCCATATTACCCCCAGGGCAATGGTCAAGTTGAGGCTACAAACAAGAATTTTCTAAAAATCTTGAAGAAAATGGTCAATGAAGCTAGCCGTGACTGGCATCTGTAGTTGAATCCCGCCCTTTGGGCTTATCGAACCAATATTTGCACACCTACCGGTGCAACCCCTTTCTCCTTTTTCTACGGATCAAAAGCCATCTTTCCTATTGAGGTTGAGCTTCCATCATTGCGAGTGTCACTGCATAACCTAATCACTAATGAAGAGTAAGAGTATCACAACTAAATGAGCTAGAGTTCTTAGATGAGCATCATCTTGATGCCCTTAATCACTTGCAAGTATATCAAAACTGACTAAAACAGAGTTATAACAAGAAGATCGAGTGTCGGTCATTCCAGGTAGGGGATCTTGTCCTAAATCAAAATTAGAAGAATCTTCCAAATCAGGACAGTAAAGGAAAGTTTGAGCCTAACTAGTTGGGTCCCTTTATCATCACAACAAGTTATGGATCAGGAGCATATCAATTGTCAACACTTGAAGGTGAACCCTTGCAGGAACCAACCAACAACTTGCATCTTAAAAAGTTTTATGCCTAGCCTTGAAAGGTGTAAATCTGAAAATACAAAAAAATCAAAAAATGATCAAAATCCAAAAAAATAAGAAAAAGGATTGAAAAAGTAAAGAAAAATAATCATCCTCTAGTGAAAACCACTTCGGTGGCGCTTTGGGCAAGTACCTTGGTAAAAACCTAGCAAACAGGTACCTTGTGTAAATAAAGCACCTCCATCTATTATTTGGCTCTTTATCCTATCATTCCATCCATCACATCGCCTCCATCATTTTTTGTCCATCGCCCATCTGCATCTGTATCATAGCTTGATCTTGTGAAGTATTGTATCCCCTTAGTACTACTTGGCATATTCCTAAGGTCAGTTTTTCTTTCCTATATTGAGGTAGTCTATCATATCACACTAGGGGCAATTCGTTATGGATCAGATCAAGTTCTTGTATATCTTAAGGTCATTGAAAATCCCAAAGACATTCATAAAACCATCAAAAATCCAAAAACATCCAAACCTTGTACAACTAAAATCCAAAAACATTTGAAAATTGTAAATTCAAAATCCAAAACATCTAAAACACATCAAAATCCATAAAAGGGTCAAACATAAAACATTCAAAAATAGTACCATGTCAAACTACGGGTCTCTAAGCTTGAACGTAGGAAAGGCCATCATTGATGTGCCCCCGAGACACCCTAGGCTAGTCTTTAGGAGTTTGTCATAATAAACTGACATTCCATCAACTATTCATATCTCATCTTCAATAAGTTGAGTCAATCGAACTATGTGGTTACTGTGTGTATAACGTAGGCAAGGATTATCTTTGATCAGCCCTTGAGGCCCCTAGGATAGGTCTTTTAGGTTAGGTTCTTGGTCGAAACTTAGAAAAGCCCTAAACATTCAAATATCAAAAAGCACAAAAAAACATTTGAAATTTGAAAACACAAAAACATTAGAAAACATTCAAAAGACCTAAACAACATCAAATATCTTAGAGAAAACCCTAAACAACCTCAAATAATCGAAAACCAAAACATCCACATAAATTTTCAAAAAGATCAAAAATAGCCTCAAAACATTTTCAAAATACCAAAAACATTGAAATATTCCAAAAATCCAAAAAAACCATCCATCCCATTTCACTTTCACTTGTAATAAACTTTACCTATAATAAATCAATCATCACCTTCAACCTTTGACAAAAAAAATAGAAAAAAAGTATCGCAAGTCAAAAAGTGAGAACCTAAGTGTCAAAATCTAAAGTCTAGATCATAGGTAAACAAGTTAGTGAAGTTTGTATCAACGGCTTATCAAACACCTCATCCTAATCAAACCATCTGAGCAACATGTCCTAAGATGAATCCTTCTTGCAATGGGCATCAGTATCACAAATCACCTTAGCTATATTAAACTAGAAAGAGATATGGATAACACTTATTGTTTGTTTTTTATCTTTTCTTCTGTTTTATCTTAATGACCCATTCCGAGGACCTCTCGATGATGTTTATCAAAACAATTTAGAGAGAAAGGAATGGGGCATCAATCATTATCTTTCGTATGTTGTGCTTGTGGGTATTCTTGTAAACTAATCTTGGCGCATACTTGCTTAGTTGTGTGTAGGGAAGTTGTTTGGAGTAAATTGTTGACTATTGCGTATGTTTTGGTCAAGGTTTCTAAACTACTAAACTACATTCCGATGAGGTTTCTGTATGCCAAGATGTGAACAAGAACTATCCTATCTATTTGTAGTCAAAGTCCATTACACTAGATACAACGCCATCCTGGTTTTCAATACCTTGATGCACCGTGTCTATGTGTTATATCAAACAATAAGGAACGACAAAAAATCCCAATCTGGGCAAGATATGAGCAAATCATCCTCATCGTGCATTTATCATCACCATCTCTAATAAAGTCTCGGTGGATCATATACTTGTTGGAATTTTCTAAATCAATGATCAATCATCTTATTTCTTATATCTTCTCTCTGCGCTAACCTAGTATCATGACAGTCAACAAAAATATCATCACTACATCCATCCTGCATCCATAAATCATCAACATGCATAGATCTTGCATTATCACGACACATCATAATAAAAGAGAATGTAATCAATTGCATTATCATTTAAGTTGTGAAGAATAATATAGATTTTTTCTTCTAAGCATCTTAAATCATTGCATACATATCATAAGCATGCATTGCATCATATCATAAGCATAATCATTTGCATTATCCATACATACATCCACATGCATACATCAACACATTATAAATTACATAGAAAAATACAGAAAAAGAAATGCATCCATATCACTTGCATAAGCATCACATAAGCATATCATATCATCCATCCCATGAAATATCATAAAAAGATACTGAAAAAGAATAGCATTGCATCCATTCCATATTATTACATTCCATATCATCACATCTTAGATATATCATCACATATTGAATAAAAGGAAACACATCCATCCATTATGTTGCATCCATACATGATCATAATATATAAGCATATCACATCATATCAACATCAAATGCATCCATACATTCATAAAGCATGAAATAAAATGAACACATCACATCATATCAAATCTGTATCATATCATATATATCAAAAAATGGTGATTGTCATAATACAATATACGATTCAGTGTATGTATATTGATCAAAATTACAATATCCATGAGACTATCAAAAAGGAGCCCATGAATGTATCTTTGTATAAAGAATTGGGCAATAATAAAAAAATTATATGTACAAGTATGCTAGCCCTGACAGTTGCTCCCTTCACCAAGTTGTCTCTCTAGCTGATCCTCGGCCTGGGGATGTTCCCCACTCCTCTGAGAGTAATCTGGCTGCCTAATCACCGCAGGGACATCCCGGTGGTAATGCATGTGATAATAGGTCATCTCGGTCATGACCTCTATGTGCAATTAGGCAAACATTGTACATCCTTGAGTTGTAGCTGTCATGGACTCTAACTGCTGGCATTGCTCGACCTCCTATGCTAACTACATATCGACAGTCTACCTGAGCTGGTGCTCCTAGTCCCTCTCCATTATCAATGCATGTACCTGTTGCCTGGGTTGGTCTCTCTCATAAATGATGACCAATATCTATTGATGAGCCTAATCTCTCTCACCTGTCACCACCTACGACTGCTGCTGCAACTGTTGTATTTGTGCATCACAGGGATATGGACCTAGTTGTGGTTGTTGTGGAGGTCCTTGTTGTATCGGTGGCTACTGAGGAGGTTGTTGGTGCAATGGTGGTGCACTCGGGACCTATCCATCATGATGTTGGCCATCTTAGCCATCTTGTCCTCTGCCCCTGCCATTTGGACCTCTGCCCTGTCCTCTGCCATGTTCATCATCTAGCTAACCTCTACCTCTGCCTGCACCCCTCCCTCTTGGCCTCCCTCATGGAGGTATACCTGTTGGATCTATAAATCACGGAGGGGGTACAAACCATGCATCATAAGTAGGCGTCTTCTTTGCATCCACCTATCCTTGATCATAGTCCCATGGCCTATCAACCAATTGTCGAAAGCCCTCTACAACCTCATGGGTTGGGATTGTATGTCCCCATGCAGTCTCTCGAGCTGACCTGGAAAAAATGGCAGTGTATGCATCATCAAGCTTGTGCTGCCTCTCGCCAAACTATCTAGAAACCTTATTGGGAAGGTACCTCTCAATAATAGTGTGCTCTCAACCCTACATATATTGGTTCTGGCAAGCAAAGAAAAGTTGTTGCATGTATCATCATACCAAGTTGGCATTTGAAGCCATGGTCACCATCTAAGCCAAACTGAAGCTTATTTTGCATCGTCTTTTGTGTCTTGGCATGTCTTTTGCATCCTATAGTCTTTATGGACCCATTGGGTAGCATTTTACCTTTGTCGAGAGATCAATCCAAAATTAAAATTTTTTGCCCGATTTCTCGAGGGGGCAGGGAACTGGCTTATTCCTTCCACTAGGGCAACAATGGGGCATCCAAAAAAAACATAATTTTTTTATTTTTGATTTAAGTAGCATTTTTATCTAAAGGGCATCAGTCTTTGAACCAATGTAATAGGTACCGCGCTTCAAAAAGGGAAAAAATGTCCTAAATGATATCATGCACTTGAATCAGGTATACTAACACCGTTTCATCTTCAAACCCATCCTCTTTTCACTTAATTAATTAAATTAGCCTAGCTAGTTAATTAATGGCATCATTTTCATCTATTAACCTAATTAATCTGATTAGGTTAATTCACCCCCTTTCATGCTAACATTTTGTCTTATCAAATTAAATAAATCAAATTATTTAATTTAGTCCCTAAAGTCCTCTTATTTAATTAAAATAACCCTAAGTTATTTTATTAAATTGTCATTTCACTTTCCCCCTTTCATTAAATGACTTTATTTAGTGAAAAACATCTGATTCCCCTAATTGTATAATTAAACCTTTGTTTAATTAGCAATTACTAATTAATCTAATTCCCCCCACTTGCAAGGGAATATTCCTCCTTTTCACATTCCTCCAAAAGGAATATTTCTTCCCCTGGAATATTTCTTCCCCTTTTGTACATTAAAACTTTGTTTTAATTGCTAAATTATCTATTTTCCTCACCCATGAGAATATTCCAAAGAATATTCTCTTTCCTCACTCATTTGAAAAAGGGGAATATTCCTTCTTTCAACAAACTTACTTGAATTCTTGAGCAAGTTAACTTGTGACCTCTTGTGCAAGTTAATTTGTGACCTCTTGGGAAAGTTGAAAGTGTGTTTGTTTGGACAAAGGAGAGCCCTTGATTAAAACCTCATCATTGATTGTCATCTGTTGATGAGAATCCATGATCCATGCCTCCAACTTCTTCCATCCTTGACCATTGATTAGCTTTTTCAATCTCAACCATTCATTTCTCATTTGCTCTCCTATAAATAGGTCACTATTTGGAGACAAATGGATCCATCTTTTTCAGAGAAAACTCATGTTGTTGAAATCACTCACACTCACACTCATATTTAGCATCTTTTTAGTTTAAATTTCTTGCATAATAGCTTAGCTTCCATTAATGGCTTCCATTGTAACATAGATGTATACATTTAGCTTGTTTATTAATTATGGTTTTGAATCTTTTAGCTTAGAATCCCTTTAGATTAGCTTTACATTTTCACATCTTAATCATTTTAGTATAATTCATGTTAATAAAGCTTGCATCATGTTAATATAGCTTGCATCATGTTAATCTAGTTTTGAATCATGTTTCAACCCACATCTATCAATGGTTTCATCAATTTTCTTCAATAAAATTGATTGAAACAAGCTTATTATCCCTAGGATTGGAAAGGGTCGCCGTTCCACATCAACATGACACCACTCCCCAAGTAGGATAAATTTCAAATGGATTAGAGTAGGTGTTTTGAAGCTTTCGTAGTTTATTATACTTGGTTTTAATGGATGCTTGGTTTAATTTGCATTTGATTGATCCTTTTGAGATTGATGTTAGTGGATTAATTATGCTTTGATTCTTCATGGATCAAGCATAATCAGCCCATACTAATCCATCGGTCACAACTTCCTCTCCAACAAAATATGCATTGAGATCAAACATTTAAAATACCTACAAGGAAGATAAAAACATCAAGAATTTTTTTGTTAACTAAATTTTTATGAAGGTCCCTCATTATACTAACATTCTTTATTTGACAAGAGTTTGAATTAGTACAAGATTACAATCCTAGCCATGAGCACATTCAAGATTAATAGTCCTATCAGGTTCCATAACTTTATAGGAACCTAAGAATTTACCCATCTTTGGATTATTTGTAGGAGTCGAGTCTAGAAATTGACCAATGATCTTTACTTGAGGTGTGTGATCGAGGTTTGAAACCTTGATAGGACATTGGATATTATAAGGTGGGAAGCAAAATCGTGGGTGGATATAGGCCCTTTTGGACCTTTTGAGAATAAGTCTAATCGAGAGTAAATTTTTTGTGAGGATCGTTCAATGATTTATATGTTACCTTGTTGGGGATTGGGATCAAAATAGGATCTTGGACATTACTTAGAATACCCGATCAAGGTTTGAAACTACAAATGGATATTGTCAACTCTACTATGGAAGTATCTTTTTTAAAAAATTGATTGGGACTAAAAGTCTCACTCAAACTCCCTGGATAGGTGTTGGATTTGAGAACAAATCAATGACTTTAGATATTTTAGAGATATATCTCATTGGGGTTTGAAAACCCAAAAGGAATTGAATCCATTATATATATGATCGAGGCTTGAAACTTCAATCGGGTCTCTCAAAATCAATGGAGTTTCCAAGAGTGGATCAAAACTAAAAATGGATTTCAGACTTAAAACTTTACACTCCACAAGGCTGAATATGATTTGAAATCCTGAATGACACCTAAATAGCTCTAATCCCAAATTAAGTCGAAACTTCCATGAATCCACCAACATAAAGGGACAAGAAATGAAGGACAAAAAGGAGACCAAAGGTATGAGAAAACCTTGGACACCACAAAAACCTAGGGCACAGATGGAGACCTAGGGAACATATCCAAACCTAGGGCATGCATCAAACCAAGGAGCCAAGCATAGTCAATGACAAGGAGACCAAGCAAACAAAAAAAAAACTAAGGGGAAATAGCATAGAAAACCAAAATCTAAAAACATGTGAAAAAACAACAAAAATAAAGAACGAGAGGGACCAATAGATAGAAACCTAGAACACGATGAAGGGAAGATGCTAGTTGATATTCTAGTGAAGAGAGGATGATCTTTCCCACTACAAAAGGAAAAGTTTGATCGAATTGTGATGTTGCTCAAGCAATTTTCTAAGGTGGAAAAGGATTAATTTAGCAAATTAGCTTGACTAATGGCTTAGAGATACATAAGAACACTTCTACATGTGGGTGGAAATTTTTCCAATAATGCAGTAGGTGGAGCAAGATTGTGGGGCGAAAAAAAAATTTGGGGCCAAAATGAGAAATGTCCAAAATCCGTTTGGGACTCCAAACTCTAAGCATATCCAAGAAGGAGAAAAAGAAACAAAGGTAAAAGTGGGAATCAAAATCATATTTTGAAAGTGAAAAATTCGATTCAAGTCTCAATGCCTGACAAGGAAAAGACAAATCAGTACCAGCTCGATCTGAGAGGAACTTAAACTTTTGGAGAAAATTCTAAAATCCTTTCATAGTTGTAAAACTCAACAAAGAATACCAATACCATGATTAGAGATTTGGGAGGAACTCAAAATTTTAGGCAAAAGTCCAAAATCCCTCTGGAATTCTGAAACCTGACTAGAAAGCAACAAAGACAACCTGGCAAGCAAAAAACCTTGGGACCAAAATGAGAAATGAATAACCAAAGCAAGAAAGAAATAAAAACACAAAAAAATGCAAAAGGGGGACCCCATTTTAGTTTGAAGGAAATGGGGTGTGTATGTCGGGCATAATAGTTCAGTTGTTTGATCAGTCTAGGGTCTTCTTTTAGGGTTGTTTTCAAATTCTCACTTGAATCCTATGCCAAATGGATCCTGAAGACCACTAGTTCTTGAAGTTAGTAGGAAAACACCCCTAATAGGTCACCAAAATGTTAAATTATTTCTTTTGGGCTTTAAACTAGTCTCATAAAGGGTCTTTTAAAATGTTTGATAGTTTTTTGTCATCTTGAGATCTCATATAAGATCTTTAATAAATATTTATGGCCTAATTTAACCTTCAAAAGTATCCTTAGTATCTCCCTTGAATTTTCAAATTCCACACTTTTAAAGTTTTAAATAATCAATATAGTTTTTTTTTCTCCAAAAGCTCATGTTCACAAAAGAGGGGGAACTTCTTTTGAAAGAAGTCAAGTTTATTGAGTACATGAGTTAATATTGAGTTAGTGGTTAGGTTTAGGAGTCTTTTGAAGTTTGGTTATGCCTTTGGTCTTGTTGATAGTTTAGGTTGTGAAGGAATAAGATGATCTTACTATTTCAATCCATGAAACATTGAAGGAGAGGTTGTGTGTCATGTTGAAGGAAGAGAGAGAGGTTTCAAATATCATATACATCTATCCTAAGTATCTAAGCATCTTGAAGAATGTGAGTTTTATGCTGGTTATACTTTGCAATGAACTACAAAAGGAGTAGAATCTTGTAGATTTATTTTCAAATACCTCAGGAGTTTGTCAAGTATTGTCAAGTCCTTTGGAACACTAGGGAGATATATATAGATGTATGTAAGTGATCAAAATTTTCATGAACCCTATGAGGAGAAGAATATAAAAGAGGAGGGATTAGTGATGACACAAAGGAATGGATGCAATGTAAGACCAAGTGTAAGGTTTAGTAGGGTGTATGAAAAGGTTTCCAAGCATCACAAAGCTTTTGAAAAAAATTCAAGAGGTCTACAACCTATGAGGAGTCTCACAATCCTTAGGTTGAATTTGATACAATAGTTGAATGCAAATCTTAGTGATATGGTTGAAGTATCCATATGTGAATTATTAAAGGTGTGAATTTCTAACAAGCGTTAAAGAAGTCTCATAGACCTTGGATAGGTTTGATGCAATAAAATAATGAGATTTTAATGGTGACAATGAACAAACCCTTAGCCACTTTGAGACATAATGTGAGATTTTCAATGCCAAGTTAAGTAATATTATGGGGGCCTATCAAAGGTTTTTAAGGATTTTCCAAACCCTCATAAAAATATTAGTTTATATGGAGTGACATTAAGAGATAAGAACACTATCAAAGAAACCAAGTTATGAAAACCTTGGACCATATGCTTAAACATGTATAGAACCATATGAAACATGTGAAACCATTGATTGGCCCTATGAAATATTATGGGAGCTATGATAGGTCTATATCTTGATGAAGAAGCTCTTATACAGTATTAATTATTTTCACTAAGGATAAAGAAGAATTCAAAGCTATGGATACAAATTAGCATGATCAAAAGGAAGATGAACAAGACAAAACATAGGTCAAAGAAATACCAAGGGATAAAAAAAATAAGATAGTTTGCAGGGATGTTGAGGTTTTTTATGTATGGAAGCATTGTGGAAACCTGCACATTTTTTTGAACACTTGCCTAGTAAGGAGAGGGCTTGCAAGAATGAATCACTATTCCCTTTCAAAAAATATTGCAAGCCATCACTACCTTGAGGGATAATAGTTATACTTCACAAACAAGACAATCAAGTTTATAGATATTATAAAGAAAGTGTGAGGCTTTATAAAGTTCTAAGAGCATCAATAACCTTTGTATATTCTAAATAAATGCAATAACCTTATATTAGAGGGTTTATAAAAGGAAATCACTAAGATAATTATACCAGATAGTCACTAAAAATTATTCAAGGCATCAAGGTAATGTAACAATCTTCATATAACTCTTCCAATCCATGCTTGGGTGTCTTTCAAGCCATGGAAGACTCTGACAAGATGAAAATCATGGGGATTATGAAACAATGAGACTGGAGAGAAGTGTAATGTTTTTTTGGCCTTGAGTTTTCTCTCTCCATTTTTTGATGACTTTCAAACCTAAACTAACCATCAAGTTAGAAAAGGGTCTATCAAATATTTTTAGAATTAGGGCCTATATGTTCATTTACTTAAGGGATCATAAGTATGAGCACTCATTAGAGTCAAGGATGTTTTCAAATATACAAGGTACAATGAATCATCAAATTATACCAATGTGGATGAGAGAGGCAAAGGGTGAAGTTGAAAAGGTCAAAATGCATAAATGGGATACTAAATATGTAATTTAGAATCGACAATTGAGGAAACTACTTCTCCAACACATGCAAGAGATCTAAGACAGTTGAAAGGATATATGAAACATTCCCTATATTCTTGAAACACATAGTTTGGAATGATTTACAACCAAAAAGGGTAGTTATAGAAACTTGTAATAATCATTTACTCATACAAGAGGTGGATATAGTTTTGATTCTTAAAAGAAACATCTTCACATTTTTCAGTTGAAGAAGTCAACAACCATCATCTCCTGCACCTTGTTGGAGAACTTGAAGGAGGTCATAAAAGAGAAAATTAAGGAAAGGGTTTGTTTGGCACCCAATATGTTGACCCATCATCACCTTTAGTAGTTGTCATTATTATCCCATCAATGAGCCCCTTGATTCTCTCAAGTATGTTCTTTGTATAAATATATGCTTTGTAAGGTAGAGGGGGGATTATCTATTATTTTTTCAAGGAAAAACAATAGTAAGAGCCATGTATCAGTTATATAATTCATTTTGATTTGAAATATAATACATATTTTGTGCCTTCATCATAACTTTTATGTTGTGTATTGTTGAATGAGTTAGAAGTTATCTTGTGAAATGATGATTTACCTGTAGTTTCAAATTTATTTTTAAACCTACGCAAAAGTTTTATGAGTATTGTGCATGTAGTTATGAATAGATTAAGATCATATTGTGCATGATAAAATAATTTATGAGTTTTTTTTGTTACTCCGGGTATCCCCGCGATCTCCCGCCCAACGACACTTAGAGGCGAGCGGGAAGGCAAGACTAATCACTGGGAGGTATATGGAGCTGACAACCACTACCACCATTTAAACCCGAGAGGAGTCAAACCCGAGACCATGAGGATCAATCCCACAACCTAACTAATTTATGAGTTCTTAATAGAACATTCAGTGCATAATTGTAAACATATTACTGATTTTCTTCTATCCCTTTTGATTAGCAAGGCTAGAGTAGAATTTAGTATAGTTTGAATATCTACATTTTAGTTTAGAAGATAAGTAGCTCTTCATATGGAGGTTTGGATTCAAATATCAAGGTCCCACACCTTGAATTAATTCAAATACTATCTAGGAATTATTGATAAAAGTTCAAAAACTATGCGAGTTCAAGTGATAATAGCTAGTGGAAATTCATCCTTAGGAAATGCCTTGTTGAGGTCTCTAGAATTTGTACAAATTCATATTCCTTTTGTATTTTGTTGATAGGGATAATATTATAGAACCATTCTAGATATCCACTTAGTCATATAAATCCAACCTTCAATAGTTATGAAGCTCTTCCTTAACTAGTAAGCTAATTTATGGATGCATCTTGCAAAAAAAATTTACTGGCTTGGCATTCACATGTACTATTGGGACTCAATCTTGCAATACCCATTTTCACTTTCCATGGCCCACTATTAACAACCAATATAAGATATATTTGTATGTATCTTACCTTAATATTGTCTTTTATCATTCCCCATGTGCCTATAGTGTGTTGCAATCACTAAAGTCTCAAAATACATCTGTGTTTAGTTTGTAGGTTAAAATGTCTAATTTTGTGCAAATTATTAGATTTGTTAAGGTTTACCTATCAAGAATACATTTCCACCCACCTCCACTTCCCTTTATTTTTTATCAAGATAATGGAATTTCCCTTCCCTGCTTGCTTTTTCCCCCAAGCCCAAAGGTATGACTTTCCTTTATTTTCGTAAAAAAATTATACTTTCGTATCTTATCATTCTACCTACATAAAGTGTGACTTTTCCTTTATACCTATCATCTTGTCAAACCTTTTCTTCCTCAAGTACCCTTTCCTTGATTCCCCTAATCAAAATTTCCTAAAAAATTACACTATTTCTACCTTTATTAAAGTTAGTCCTCCAGGTTTCTTTTTCTCTATGCACTTATTATAGGATATGTTTGAATCGTGATCCATGACATTCCAAAATACATAACATTTTCAATATTACTTTTTTAGACATCCCCTCTTCCACATACCTTAATGGTATGAGTTCCTTGTCACCTTTGATCCTTGATGCCTTGACTAAAAGCATGAGGTATGAGTTACCCCTAACCATCGAAAAGTATAATTTTTTTATATTTTTTATCATTTAATTTCACCTACCTCCCTATACACCTAGAATACCACTTTACCACTATGGTTGACATCATTTAGAGTATTTCCTTCTGAAAAACCATTGTTCATCAAAAGGGTGCATATTTGCATGATGATTATAGTAAGAAAGAAAGAGATGATCTAAAAATGCTAAAATCAACCTAATGGAGCACTATAACCATCGAATCAAATTAGATAACACTCTGATTAATTTTTAATAGAAAAGTACAAATTTAAATAAAATTAAAGCTATTAACTAGATTGTATTGTATTTAATACAATAGATAGGATTTTAAGTCCATTTTCTTCACACCATCCCTTGGAAATGTCTATAGAAGATTTATTAGGAATTCCCACACTATTTAACTTTAAATATATAGAGGCATCATTAATGTAGTCATAACTTTTTAGGTTTGGGTAGAGTTCCTCCATGATGCCCACACAAATTTTCACATGATTTCAAATGTGAATAGTAACAAATAGATGACAATTGATTGGGGATGATGGTTTTTCACATTTCATCTAAGGTTTTTTAATCCTAAGAATTCCTTGAGTGATTTGGGAATCGAAATGATAGATCTACATATACTGATGAGCTTTTTATCCAAATAGTTGGTCACCAAACTAATTTTTAGGTCTAGAAGTAAATTCTACAGTCTTATAGGGTACATCAAACACTAAATGTATTAACTATAAATGAAGGAATGCATCTTGTACAAAGTGTATAAATGGTTTGTAAATTTATATATTTTTAGTTGTATGTATCCATGGTTATTTGCAATGATTCAAGGGAATATTATAATCTCAATTATATTTTTCCTCATGCCACATTTGTTGGCATGAATGTAATGAGAGTTTGGAGTGTGTGTGATGACACCTAATATATTTCAAATGCTTTAGAAAAACCATTCATTTATTCCATATGGTTTGGTATAGTTCTAGTTATACATCATTAATTATTTCCATTAAATTAAATGAAGTTTCTATTTTATATATGAATACATATCTAGTTTGGTTAATACTTTACTTGATTGAATTTATTTCCTCTTCACTATTGTGACTTTGTTGCCTAACAGAACAAGCACCAGTCCTTATTGGTTCAAGATCAAACATTCTCATTTAAACATCTTTATTTTGGTTAGTTATAAGATTAGATTAAATTTAAATTAAGTTTTATGCATGTTGTTCATGATTCAACAATAAAAAACAAGTATTTTTTTGAGCAAAATTAATAGCCATATCATTAGAGAATCTAAACATGCATGTCTACACATTACCACTACGTAAAAATGATAAAAGAGACCATTTTAAGGGATCATAAAAAATAATCTATAGGTGCATGTGCAAGCTCTGTTATCAACTATAGAAAGGTCTAAATCATCAACTTGATCATGACATAGTGATATGTATAGGGTTCAAGTGTATATTTGGGTATAGCATAGATTTATGAGTTAGGCTACATTTCGTTTGATGTATAAACCTATTTAGGTTACCTCTGGGAGCACCATCCCAAGCTTAAGTTAATACCAAAGTATAGGATATATTGACCACTCCAATTCATAGGCCTTTAACCATCATCAATCTATTGATGAACCCTTATTTTACCTTCTTAATGACACCCCCTAGCACTAAAGGTGGAACAATTGTTCTAGGATTGTAGATCTATGATTTTGAGACCTGGCATGTACCATAAGATGATGCACAACAAGAGAAGGATCTAAAACCATGTCCACATATGAATAAGAAAATTTTTCTATTGATTTGTTGAGGATAATTGTAATGGTTTCCTATTCTTCTGTTAATAGGCTAGCTATAATTAAGGTGATTTTAGGATCATTATGTATACTTAGATTAACTTCTTTTGTTTCCTCTACAAAAAATGATTGTAACGTCCCACCAAAGAACCCCAAAGGACAACACATCTAACTATAATAATGACACATTTTTTTTAAAAGTGAACTAACACAATTGTATAAACATGTATATCTAAACATAACATATAAGTTAAACTATGTCCTCTAAGGTTCAATGACTGTGTTATGAACAAACCTACTTAACAAGATCTAAGCATACATCTCCATATTATAACATCAATTAGATAATCATTAAAGATCATGTAATAGGGACCAATGAGTACATATACAAATTCCCTTACATGAGGGTACATCACAACTATTACGTCTTTACATCAATACTTCCCTAAAAAAAATAGGAAGAATACATCAAGATTACATTACATTCAATATAGATGATAAACATGTACAATATATAACATAAGCAACTGCCACTTTGAATTGGTACAAGATCCAAAACTTGCTACATAAGGTACATCCTCTGTGCTCACGAACAACCGCAAAGGAAATCCAATGGAGGAAAAAACACAATCCACCTGACCATGTGGAACCCTAAGGTCCACCCCCCATGCTAGGAGATAACAATAAGGTCCCACTACATCAAGTAATCAAGAAGACAAAAGCTAACAAGACTCCCACATACAATGTACAACATAACATCACATAATAGTGACACCACTTCTAGAGGAACACAAACAACAAAGGGGAACACAAGACTAGGGAATGCTTGATTGCAATAGGGAGGAGTGTCATCACATAGCTTGCTATGGGTTACCCTAATGAACCTTCCTAGGCTACCGACCCCCATCTTGAGTTACCCTAGTAGCCTCTACCGATTGTCGGCCCCCATACAAATTCATGCGGGATCAACATACCTTTCAAGAGGACAAGGCAGTTGATTTTGTCATTCCAGGCCTTCCCACTCATCTCAAGCCTAAACGATCACTTGAGCCATGAGTGAGGCATACCATTATCTTGATTAATATGAACTACCCAACCCCCTAATTCATTTTAAGTTATCATTGGATTAAAGAAAATCTTAATGAGTTACCCTGGACACCACTTTGGTGCTAGCTTCCATTGAAAGCCACTCCCCCTACTAGTAACTAGAGTCCCAACACATCAAACAAGGTAAATCCATCTTGCACACCAAAATGAAGCCACAAGAATCACATATCCAAAGCATGGAATGAACCATCTCACACACAAATCCCCACCATAATAACAAGTAAATAGTGCAAGGCTAAAGACCCTCATGAACACAATTCAAGTACCAAAATTAATCCACTTTCAAAATGACAAAAAACATGAAACCAATACTCAAGCTATTTTCCCCAAGCCTTTGGAAGTCTCTCAATAACTATTTGGCACAAAAAAGCTCCCTCCATAAAACAATGACCAAAATCAACTCAATATCAAAATCAACCACAATAATCAAAAGTAAAATCAACCAACAATGCATCCAAGGGAGACATGATTTGCACATTAAACAAGCAATAACATTTCAGCCATGAACTCAACCTAAAGATTGCAAATGAAATCGACATTAAAATAGGTTAACTCACTTAACCAAATTAAAAGAATATATACTACAAATACCGATATTTCAAAGTAACTCTATCATCAACGAAACAATCATTTCCAAAGCCTAATATTAAAATTTCAAATATAATATAATGCTATAATGACCTTACCATAATTACTTATTTCACATAACAAATTCTATCAAATATTTGACATCCTTTTGCTAACTAGATAACAAAAAGTATTCTATACCCTGAACAAATTAATCTAAATCATTTATCGAATCTACAATCATTCAATTAACTATATATATACAAACAATTCAATTCACTTAATTACCTACTCAATTCACTTATCTAAACAATTAAATATCCAATTTACCCATGACTATCCCATTTGAAATTCT